>CM072537.1:18110000-18710000 GCA_036898165.1 Silybum marianum | reverse complement strand
GGAAATCCATGATTGTTTTATGGTTCAAGCTGCTACAAATCAATTTTACTATGCTATCTATAAGGCCTTAAATTTGATTTTATCACTAAATATAGTAGCACCTTTCAGTGGCCCATATATAGGTTTAAGGAAGTTAACGACCAAGTGCATGTCGATCAGTTCATATCACAAATTAAAACCAAGGAAATCAGAAATGAGTACAGCTTAAAGGGTTCTAACAAATTTTATGCTCGTTTATTACAAAATAAAAGGTCCAAAAGCTCAAGATCTCAGCTAGAGATAGTCGGAGCAGTGACGGACCTATAGGTGTGCATACGGTGGCACGACTGCCACCGTATTATCTCCTCATCGAGGTTACAAGATTTACATTTATCGTTTTAGAAGGTGCCACCGTATGATATTCAAAAGTTCAAGAAGGTGCAACCGTACCTAGTAATCAACCAAAAAAGCCTCTTGAAATCAACCAAAAAAAACCTGAAAAAAAATCTTGAAATCAACCAAAAAATCCCTCGAAATCGATAAAAACAACTTAAAAATCTCCAGAAATCAGGCTTTAAAAATCCCACGAAACACTGAAATTAGGCTAAAAACATATAGATATCGAAAGTCATTAAAAATAAAAACCAATCTCCAACTCAAGGGGGAGTGCTTATTGCCAGCAATATTAAGGACACACGTCTCCAATTCAAAAAGTTCACCGAATGTTTTGGTACGAAATGGAATGTTAATGCTGTGTTCTCGGGGGTTTTTTTTTTTTTTTCTAAAAGAAACGAAAGGAAAGGGAAGGAAAGTAAGGAGAAAAGAAAAAACCTTGTGTTCTCGAGTTTTTTTAAGGAGATAAGGGGAAGGAAAAGGAAGGAAAATCCTTTTAATTTTTCTCTCAAAACTTTCCTCCCAAACGTGGGAGGAAAGGGAAGGAAAGAAAGATTTTTTTTAATAATAATTAGAAATATTTATAAAATTACCTATTTACCTAGCAATTACATTCTCCTATAAAATAAATAAGGATATATTAGTAAAAATGACATATTTCCTTTCCTTTCTCTCCTACTCAAGAACATGAAAATTTATTTTATTTCCTTCCCTTTCCTCCCACTCTCTACAATCTCAAGAACACAAATAAAAAAATTACTTTCTTTTCTTTCCCTTTCTTTTCTCTTCTTTTCCTCTCCTTTCTTTTCTTTTATTTCCTTTAAAAACTCGAGAACAGAGCGTATAGGTAGGGGAGTGCTACTGCACGGAATGGAACGAAAAGCTTTGGAATCGGAAACAAAGGTTTTGGAATTGGAATTTGGAATCAATGACCAAAATATCATTTTTGATAATTTTAATTTTTTAAACTAAAAATATTTTAATAAAATAATTTTTAAATACTTTAATTTTTTTTAAACTACAAATACTTTAATAAAATAATAATTAAAAAACTTCTTAAATTAGAATGAAATATTACTAAATGAATCAAATACCGTTTTTTTTTTAATTTTGAAACCAAAATGCAACTACTATGGTTCGAATCACTGTGGTCAGGGGTGACTCATATCAGTGGTAGTCAGCGGTTGTTAAAATCGATGCTGGTCGAGGTGGTTCATATCAGTGGTAGTCGGCGGTTGTTAAAATCGATGGTGGTCGGCGATGGTCGGCAGTAGTGCAGATATGTGGTGATTCGGATCGGCGGTGGTTCAGATCGGTGATGGTTGGCAGTAGTTCTGATCGGTGGTGGTGGGCGGTAGTTCAGATCTATGGTGGTTTAGATTGGCAACGGTTCAAATCGGCGGTGGTTTAGATCCATGGTGGTCGCCGACAGTTTAGATCGGTGGTGGTCAACGGTTGTTCATATCGATGGTGGTCGGCGGTGGTTCCGATTAGTGGTGGTTCAGATCGGCGGTGGTCGGCGGTAGTTCAGATAGGCGGTGGTCGGCGGTAGTTCAGATCAGTTGTCGTCGGCGGTTGTTCAGATCGACGGTGGTCGGCGACGGTTAAGATCAAGGGTGGTCGGCGGTTGTTCAGATCGACGGTGGTCGACGGTGGTTAAGATCGGCGGTGGTCGGCGGTGGTTAAGATCGGTGGTGGTTAGCGGTTGTTCAGATCGACGGTGGTCGGCGGTGGTTCAGATCAGCGGTGGTCGGCGGTGGTTAAGATCGGTGGTGGTTAGCGGTTGTTCAGATCGACGGTGGTCGGCGGTGGTTCAGATCGGCGGTGGTCGACGGTAGTTCAGATCGATGGTGGTCGCAAGTGGTTCACATCAACGGTGGTCGGCGGTAATTCAGATCAGTGGTGATTGACGGTGGTTCAGATCGGCGATGGTCGATGGTGGTTCACATCGGTGGTGGTTGGTGATGGTCTCGCTAACCTAATGTTATTGGCTATTGCTATTTCTATATGCTTGACTATTTTCATGTTTCAACAATTCAACATATAACAACTTTAAGCTCATATGTTTGTTATTGTTATATGTTTGTATTGACTATTGCGCACCATTTGTGCACCATTTGTTTATATTTTTTGCCTAATTGCTTTTGTTGGCTATTGTTATCTATTTTTGTTTCTACAAATGATATTACACTATTGGTTGATGAACTATTTATTGTTTTAATGAGTTATACCGTGTTTCTTGGTTTATGATTAATCAATAAAATTTTCAGACTAAATGTATTCAGTAATGTCTCCTAAGCATGTCATGTTTTACAAGCTTTTAATTGTAACATCTTATTTAGTAGAACAAGAAAAAAAAGGAATAGGATTCAAATATTTTCATCAACTTTACATTTGACTTCTTCATTTGTTATTATTATTTCACTACATGTCTGAATATTCTATTTAACTTCTCAAGCAACCACTTACGTTTGTAAATTATAGGTCTCATTCATTATTTAATTATTCTTATTGATGATTAATAAATCATATTTTCTTCCACATTTTTAGTAATCCTTATTTGTCTACTTGTCTACAAACTTTGATTTTTTTTGTATAATTAATCTTTTTTCGTCCGTATGAGTTCTTTTTTTGTATTAAAATAACTCATCTTTTTGTTATAAACTAAGAAAATTCTTACATTAAAAAAACTTAACAACCATAATAGATGATCAAACTCATATCTATATTTTAGGATTCAAAACCATCCTTGTCTTGTAATACATTATATTTTTGGTTGTTAATTATCTAATAATTACGGAATACGTAAATATTAAGTACTCTCTTATCTATAATAAAGAAGAATAAAATTGCATCCCTCCATGAATTATTAACATTTATTGTATACAATTTCTTTAGTAATGAAAAACATTTATTAAAAAAATTCCGTAGTTATCGAGGGCCCATAATTTTACATAAGGGTCCAAAAAAATGTCAGAATCGGACCTGCCGCTTATATATCACAAAATGCAACATAAAACATGCATGTGGCGTTCCCGTGGATCATGCATGAATACACATATTTGTTGGACCGCATATGCAATATCTGGGCAAGTAAAAGTAAGGTATTGAAGGACCCCACCAAATTGCGATACAATGTAGGATCAGTTATCGGTGGACCGGAAATGACACTTAATTTTGCTTCGGCATCGACTGGTGTCTTAGTGGAAATGCAAGTTGTCATGTTCTCCCGTTCAAGAATCTCCCGAGCATATTCCTGTTGAGAGAGAAATAAGCTCGAAGAGGTACGTGATACCATGAAATGTAAAGGTTGGAGAGCAATAGTTAATAACTTGAGACGGAAGAATATCATGTAAGTATGTGGCCATGTTGACTGAATAATGCCAAAATGCAAGCAGGAGATTAGCATGTAAGAGTAACATGTGCGACATGTTATTGAGAGTTTTGGGAAGAAGTATAGGGACAAAAAAAACGAAAATGGATTCATGTTGGTTACAAATTGAGAAGTTCGCATTGAAAAGTTTTGATTTCTTTGTCAAATTGAGTTCGAATGTATTGCCAAAATTGAAGGAAAAACGAGGAAGTTTGAGATTTACGTGTCATCGGAAAAGCCATAAAAAGTTTGTATAGTCATCCAAAAATAAAAGATAATACCTATGGATGCTCGTATTTTAGATCGGTGAGGTCCATATGTCGCTATGAATGATAATCGAAAGGTGCATAAGATTTAGACATATAAGGAAAGAAAGGCTATTTATATGATTACCAATTTGACAAGACTCACAAAAACCCGGAAAAGAAACACTAGAACTAGAAATTAAATTATCACTACATAATTTTCTTAGGATTGTCGAGTTGGGGTAATTAAGATAAGCGTGCCAAGGAGAGGTGGTGGTGGTAAGAAAGGTTGTTGTTGTAAAGGATGGTTAACCAGAAGATGGAACCGGATAAAGATCTCACGTACTGTTACATCTCATAAGAGGAGTCCTTGTATGTAGATCTTTCACACAAAAACCAAAAGGGTCAAATTCAACATAAACAAAATTATCCTTTGTAAACTAACGAACCGAAACTAAATTTTTAATGATATTAGGAATGAGAAGAACATTTTTTTAGTGGAAGAGGAGGATAAGGTGAAGATAATTTTGAGTTTTCCATACACGGTGATAGGAATAGAATTACTGTTACCCACTATAATATGACGAGGATTGCACAAATTACAAAGATAAAGAACTTACCTTGGTTGGACACCATATGAGACGTTGCCTCGTGTCAATGTATCAAATGGTCATCGGGAGGATGTAACGGCATGGTGTGGAAAGTTGTGTCGATGTGGGTAGGAGTGTAAGATGGAGTAGCCGATGTGAGGTGTGCTTGTGGTGGATGGCACCTAGAATACCAAGACCCGTGTGCGGGTGCTGAGCATGAGGTGAGTGAGGGGTCCACCCGGTTGTGGGATACAGGCAAGCGGACGGCTGCCAGTGTATTGATTGTGGTTGATTCTGATGTTGAGGTCCATAGTTGCGCCATTGAGGCGGACTTCCCCTTCCACGTCCCTGGTAGACGGTAGTTTCAACGATCCCCATGGACCGAGTGTCCTCGTCCCCTAAAAGAACCTAAAAACACGATGAAAAGAACCAGAATAAGTGGCCGAGGAGGCCGAGTATTCTCGTTGTGGGGAAGGTGGAGTCAAGGTGGTGTTGGGGACAAAAGCGGTAGGACTATCGGTTGTAGCCTCCCTGATTTTCATCTTATGTGCCTCTTCAAGTGCGAGCAAGCATGGTGCGATCCCTAAAAACATAGGTAATGGATCGACTTGTTGAATGGTGGTAGAAACTCCATCATCATTTTCTGTTAGTCCAACAACCAATTGTAGTACTGATAACACCAATTTTTGGTGTTATTATTATACCAAATTCCATGTTGTTTAGCTAGTTTCCAAACAAACGAGGCGTAATTTCTTACGATTTCGTGTGAGTTGTACAGAAGTTGACCCATTTGGACAAATAAAGGAATTCGATGCTTTTCTAGCAAAATCCAAGAATTTATGCTTCAATTGATAGAGGACGTGAATACAAAGTAAACAAACCTTTCCGGAACCTAAACGGAGCTAAAATGAGTGAGTTATGGCCAAAATGGAGAAAGCGGGCGCGAAAGCAGCTGAACCCGCCCCACAACCCGCACAGTTGACTGTTTTGATGAAGAAAGCGGGTGAACCCGCCCCACAACCCGCAAAGTTGGCTGTCCTCCATATAAAAAGCTGAAAAATCAGATTTTCAGGGACATCTTCTTCTCGCTTGAGACGCACGACCTAGGGTTCTAAGGAGGCAATTTTGGGCAACTAAAAACGCAATTCAGAGCGATTAAAGCGGAGAAACACGAAGGGATTGAAGATCTAAAGCCAATTTCATCATCAAATCGTGGAGATTCATCACCGAAAAGGGGTTTTCGTTCTTATTTAGATTTTGTTGATTTTCATGTCTAAGTTTGAGATTTATTTCTTCTTAGTTTTGTTTTCTACCACCTCCAACATGAACTAATCTTTAGATGTTGGGGGTTCGATTACTTTTGGTTTGAAGCATATGAACGCGCAAAGTGGTGATTTTTATTAGGGTTTCTTTTTATTAATGAAGCATATGAGTTTGGGTTTAAAGCTTTTGTAAGCCTGATCAACTTGCAAATTGATTCCATTATTATAAATTAGTTTGAGAGAAATAATTTATAATTAGATGTTTGATTCATGTGCCTAAGGTGAGAACCTGGATATAGATATACCAGTTAAATCTTAGTACTTTTATACAGTCTTGCTTTACAAATTTCTGGGTTTATATATTGAGATCGAGAGATAAAATACTTATTTTTTAGGAATAAATCTGTTATAACTCGAGAGAGAGTAACAGTGGTTTTTGGTGATTGTGTATTCATAATATTGGAAAGTACCTGATAATAATTATAACTGAAGTGTTCTATGTGGAAACCATTAGGACCCCAACTCCCAACTGCTTTTCTCTCATTTAAAGTTTCCAACTTTCTTCGTTCTTTAAATTGTTAAGATTTTTTTAGTTTAATTACCAGATTAATCATTCAACCAAATCAAATTTTCAACCGTCCAGTTAGTATTTACTATAGTCATTGTGTTACTTAGTCCCTAGTTCCCTTGGTTCGATTCCGTACTTCCAGTACACTATTACTTGATTCGACCCGTACACTGCGGTTAGATTTAGGGGGGGGGGTGTAAACCCGCCTATCAAGTACGAGACGTTGTTCAGACACCGAAGAACCAACATTAGATAGTTGGTCGACAAACATTTTAAGGGCTTGACAATAAGCCGAGGCCGATGGAAAATATCTTGGCGAGTGTGAGAGAATTATTGCTCGAGAAAGACGTCACGAGAACTTTTATTATCCTGGAAAATGTCTTTCAAACAATTCCACACGATTGGAGCCATGGAATTCAGTTCTAGGATGGTGAGAAGAAGATCATTAGATATTGTACCATAAATTGGAGTACCACCACATCTAAACGACACCATAGAGTGGATTCCATGGAATCATCTTTAGGAGGTACAATATGGTCAAAGACAAGATAGGCTCTAGCATAGATTTTGAAAAGTTTAGCCTATGAAATATATTGAACTTTTTCAACCTCCAACATAATAGGGATGAAGGACTTGATATTGGAGACGGTGAGGGTGGAGTGGTAGGTGGGTGGTCGAGTATCATTGGCATTGGTTTTGTCGATGTTTTCATTGGTGTTAACCATAGTGACGGGAAAAGAGTGAAAAACAGAAGAGAGATGAAGATCGAAGGTGGTAGCTCTGATACCATAAAAGTATTTCACCATCTTATCTTTTGTATTATGAGACAATATTTATGTACAAATGTTTCCATCGGTTACACTAATCTAATGGCATGAATATAGGTAACCAACGTTAAAGTACAAATCTTCTCCTATTTTCACCACAACACTGCAAAATACAAACATTATCCACATCAACCTTCTTCCACTTTAACCCAAATGAAACAAAAGATGCATAGACATAGTATACCTGATGTTGTTGTTGGTAACCACACTATACCGGCTGCTCCTGTATACACATCATAATATGTATTTGGATCTTGAGGTGGTGGAACATACCCATACGCCTCAACCCATGTCCCTCAAACTGTGGAGGTTCAATGGATGGAGGTGATGCATATTTTATTGGAGCCACAACAATTATGAAAGCTTATAATAGAAAAAGTTTGAATTTCTTTTGTGGCTTGCTTTCTAATGATTCATAAAATTATATATATATATATATATATATATTATATACAGGGGTGGGTTCAAATGTGAACCTATCTTTGATTGTGAACATGAGGATGCATCTCAGCCATCCATTTAAAATCAGATCAAAAAATCAATGCACAAAACGCACGGTGGCATTTTTGTAAATAAGTGAAAAACTCGAGTCATGGCTTAAACAATAATTAGCGCGTAGGGGCAGCATCGTAAATATAACATGTTCGTCAATTTCTTCATCTTCGTCGTCCCCAAACAACGATTTCACCATCAATCTCTTCATTGTCGTCGTCACCAAGTAACAATTTCGACATAAATCAGTTCATCGTCGTCGTCACCAAGCAACTTATTTCCTACAGATTTGTAGCTTATATTCAATCTGAATATAAGCTAAAATTATGTGTTTGAATAGTTGTAGTATATATTCAGTCTGAATATAAGCTACAATTATGAGTTTGTATAAATGTAGCTTATATTCAATCTGAATATAAACTAAAATTATGTGTTTGTATAATTGTAGTTTATATTCAGTCTGAATATAAGCATAAAATGTTATGCTTATATTCAGACTGAATATAAGCTAAAATTATGTGTTTGTATAATTGTAGCTTATATTCAGACTGAATATAAGCTAAAATTATGTGTTTGTATAATTGTAGTTTATATTCAGTCTGAATATAAGCATAACATTGTAGTATCACAATGTCATGTTTATATTCAGTCTGAATATAAGCTACACTTATGGGTTAGTATAATTGTAGCTTATATTCAGTCTGAATATAAGCTAAAATTATAGGTTTGTATGATTGTAGCTTATATTCAGTCTGAATATAAGCTAAAATTATGTGTTTGTATAATTGTAGCTTATATTCAGTCTGAATATAAGCATAAAATGTTATGCTTATATTCAGACTGAATATAAGCTGCAATTATGAGTTTGTATAATTGTAGTTTATATTCAGTCTTAATATAAGCTAAAATTATGTGTTTGTATAATTGTAGCTTATATTCTGTCTGAATATAAGCATAACATTTAAGTATCACAATGTCATGTTCATATTCAGTCTGAATATAAGCTACAATTATGAGTTTGTATAATTGTAGCTTATATTCAGTCTGAATATAAGCATAACATTGTGATATCACAATGTCATGTTTATATTCAGTCTGAATATAAGCTACAATTATGAGTTTGTATAATTGTAGCTTATATTCAGTCTGAATATAAGCATAACATTTTAGTATCACAATGTCATGTTTATATTCAGTCTGAATATAAGCTACAATTATGGGTTTGTACAATTTTAGCTTATATTCAGTCTGAATATAAGCTAAAATTATGTGTTTGTATAATTGTAGCTTATATTTAGTCTGAATATAAGCATAAAATGTTATGCTTATATTAAGACTGAGTATAAGCTGCAATTATGAGTTTGTATAATTGTAGTTTATATTCAGTCTTAATATAAGCTAAAATTATGTGTTTGTATAATTGTAGCTTATATTCAGTCTGAATATAAGCATAACATTTTAGTATCACAATGTCATGTTCATATTCAGTCTGAATATAAGCTACAATTATGAGTTTGTATAATTGTAGCTTATATTCAGTCTGAATATAAGCATAACATTGTGATATCACAATGTCATGTTTATATTCAGTCTGAATATAAGCTACAATTATGAGTTTGTATAATTGTAGCTTATATTTAGTCTGAATATAAGCATAACATTTTAGTATCACAATGTCATGTTTATATTCAGTCTGAATATAAGCTACAATTATGGGTTTGTACAATTTTAGCTTATATTCAGTCTGAATATAAGCTAAAATTATGTGTTTGTATAATTGTAGTTTATATTCAGTCTGAATATAAGCATAAAATGTTATGCTTATATTCAGACTGAATATAAGCTACAATTATGTGTTTGTATAATTGTAGCTTATATTCAGACTGAATATAAGCATAACATTGTAGTATCACAATGTCATGTTTATATTTAGTCTGAAGATAAGCTAAAATTATGTGTTTGTATAATTGTAGCTTATATTCAGTCTGAATATAAGCATAACATTTTAGTATCACAATGTCATGTTTATATTCAGTCTGAATATAAGTTACAATTATGAGTTTGTATAATTGTAGCTTATGTTCAGTCTGAATATAAGCTAAAATGATGTGTTTGTATAATTGTAGCTTATATTCAGTCTGAATATAAGCATAACATTGTGATATCACAATGTGATGTTTATATTCAGTCTGAATATAAGCTGCAATTATGAGTTTGTATAATTGTAGTTTATATCCAGTCTGAATATAAGCTAAAATTATGTGTTTTTATAATTGTAGCTTATATTCAGTCTGAATATAAGCATAACATTGTTCCTGATGAAGAAGCAGGCTCCATTGAAAAAAACAGAATTAACAATTTAGTTTAAGAAATCGAAAATCCGATTACTAAAGTTCTTCACAGCAATGAATACGATTAACATAGAAGAATTCGATTTCCAAAGAGAGTTCGATTTACAGAGAAAACTTCGATTAACAAAGGATGAGAGAATTAAGCGGGAGTGATAAACTTGTCTAATTTACCCCTCAAGCCACATTTAAAGAACGACTTCAATTTGGCTCAGATCAAGGGCTGAGATCTGTCCTTAGGTTCACAACCAAAGATAGGTTCACATTTGGACTTTCCTCTATATATACATACATATATATACATATATATAGAGAGAGAGAGAACGGATTTTGATGCTATATAATAGTAAAAAAAGGTGTTACTATAGGGACACCCCTCTATAATTTATAGGGCATTTTAGGGTGTTACTATAGGGACACCCCTCTATAATTTATAGGGCATTTTAGGGTGTTACTATAGGGACACCCCTCTATAAAGTATTTAATTTTAAAGTATAATATATTGTTTAGTTTTTAAAATGATATTGTTTTAGTTTTTATTATTTTATTTATGTTACTATATTTAATTGATTTTGATATTTTTATAGTAACTAATATTTATATTTTATAACTTGATTTCTATATACTATTATTATATATTTAACATTCTAACCGTTATTATTATCAACATGTCAAATTAAAACCAACTTTTTTTAAATTTATTGTTAAATGAAAATTATATACAAAAATAAAACTAAAGGTACAAGACTATATCGTTGTAGATGACTCAACATTTAATGTTAGCAACTTTTAAAAGAAAATTTGATTATTTAAGAAAACCAAATTTAATAGTAATTTGTTTATTTTATTATTTAAGTTTTGAAATCTAAAAAACAAAAAAAAGATCCAATAATATAATGATTAATCCAAAAGTAAGAAGAAGAAAAAATGAAAATAATAACCAAATATTTATTTAGAAAAATAAAGGGAACAAAAATACTAATATTAATATTAACAAATACTTTAACTATTAAACACTAAAAAAAAGATTAAGTTATAATGATTAGTGGATAAAAGTAAAACCATTATTACATAATCTATATATTTAATAAAGCAATAATTGGGCAACCCTACGTGGCATCCTCTCAAGACTATAATCGGATTTATCTATTCTCTCCTTCATCCTCCTTTTAATCTTTTCTTTTTAATTTCCAATGTTTATTACCCATGAACATTCATTATTCATTTATGTTTGTATTTAAGATCATCCTTTTCGTTTTCCCTAACCCCTCTCCATATACCAGTTGTTTCATTATTTTTCTTATAAATTGTTCATTATTCAATCTCTTTTTCTTCATCTCCATCTCCATCATTTGATATCTTTTTCATTTCATAAACCTTTATTTTTCAACAAATCCATTTTCAAGTTTAGTTCGAGAAGACTGATCCAGATATACATTCCTTTTGATATTTGTTGGGGTTTAAGAGTTTTTTTACTTTTTCTTCTATAGTTTCCTAAATATTTTCTCATGAAACCGAGAGTTTGTTCTTGGTATCGCTTTTAGATTTTGATGGCAACACAATGATTCGATAGACTAGAAACAATGATGTAGCTTCAAGACCTCAATAATCTTTAACAATGATTCGATAATAGAATCTTGAAAGTACTACAAACAAATGAACAATGATGTAGCATCAAGAACCTCAATAATCTTTCTTTAATGGTTGCAGGAATAACCAACCCGAATTTATATGATCCAATCGTAAACATAAGCAACCCAAATTTTTTGGTCCAATGGAGGCATCATCGTGGATCAAACGTAACGTGGGAAGCGGAAGAAGACATGAAGAGAAGATATCCTACTTTGTTTGGATAGTTTGTAAAATTTCGAGGACGAAATTAATTTCAAGGTTGGGAGGATTGTAACACCTTGAATTTCACACTTCTTGATCATTTATAAGTAAATGCAAGCTTAGGGATGTGATGTATTAGGTTAAAGTTTGTTGTAGAAACATCAGGAAAAATTGCAACCTGCAATTGCAACCTGACCAATGCCACGGTCGCATTTTTTGGTTGCAATTTATGTAACGCAAGTAATTAGGAAAAACTGCAACCTGCAATTGCAACCTGACCAATGCCATGGTCGCATTTTTTGGTCGCAATTTCTGTACCGTAAGTAATCAAGAAAAACTGCAACCTGCAATTGCAACCTGACCAATGCCACGGTCGCATTTTTTGGTCGCAATTTCGTGGTCTAAGGTATAAAAACGGGATTTTCATCTAAGTTCTCATTTATTACATATCTGATTATTTCCTTTAGAATTTACTCTCAAGTGGAAACCCTAAAGGGCGATTTTAGGAGCTTTAACTCCTCTTCAACAACCAAGCAAGATCAAGCTTTCAACCTCAAGTTAGTGAATCAAGACCTAGGGTTCTAAGCTCTAGTATTCTTCATCCTTTCTCTAGAAGTGCAAGTGTTAGTTGAAAGTTTTCTAGGTGTTAGTCCTTATTTAGAGATGGCTACGTAAGTAAAGGTTTGTAGAAGAGGGGGGGGGGGGGGGTGAATACAAACACACAATTTTTACTCTTTTAAATTTTTTAATATAAATATTAAAAATTTACACACAGAAGTTTGTTGCGGAAAAGAATATATAACACTCTATTCTAACAAACTTAACACATGAAACACATGATAACAGTAATTAACTTATACACTAAAGAAAGCTAAAATGAAACTGTTAAAACACTCAGGATGCCGGAATCAAACAAATGATCACTCAGAGGATTTGTTGAAAGCGTGAGTTTATGGGTAGGACTTCATCTCCTTTTAGAGTGCCCATGAATGGGATGCATGAGGACAACTGTCAAAGATTCATTAGCTGGAAGTATATCTGATGGACAAAAGGAGATTCCACTCCCTTTGTACTAGGTTAATGGGTGAACCATTCTTTGCAGCACGTAATGTCAGATAACTTTATCTCTTTTTCTTCATGCTCTGTAAAGTCCTATCAAACCTTTTATCTAAAGACAAACATCCCTTTTATGAGAATAAAAGAGAATGTCCGAATTTAAGGTTTGTTGCCCACGTTCTTGCTGCATACGTTTTGCATTTATTGTGACTCAAGAACTTGTCTTTGAAAATTGCTAAGTGATTATGTATCACATCAGTTAGTGCACTTTAAGGTTGGAATCGACAAGTATACAATGCATTGGATCGGCAAATCCAATCGATAAGTATACAATGCTTGGATCGGCAACTCCATTTCAAGCTTAAAATCGGCAAGTGTGCTCAGGCTTGTGTCGGTGACTGTACCTCAACCTTATAATCGGCAACTGCAATTTTCGGTGACTACTCCTTTGATGTCGGCAAGTTGTCTGAATTTTAATGTTAGTTGGTACATCAAAAATTCCACATTTTTGATGTACAACCCTTGATTGGATAGTCTTTGATTTTCTAATACTTGAAGTATTTTTCAGACCTTCAAAAGAACCTATAAAAGATCAACCATATAAAGAGAGAAGGTTCATCACCAAATCATTGGTGACCCAACAATCTCCCCCTATTTGATGATGATAGCTGTATGTTAGAAAGAAATGCTTTTGACCCTTTCTATTTTTCTTTTGGGTTCTTTTCACTCAGTTTTTTTTAACTGAGTATGTATAGTATAAGTATAAGTATAAGTATGTGCAAAAATTAAAAAAATGAACAAGTATAGAATGAAGATGATATGAACTTTTATTAATCAACACACAGGATAGTACATCACACAGAGTACATGATTAAGAAAGTTCATATTAAGAGTGAATGACTAAGAGTTAGTGGGTTCTCTTCTTTTTAGTTCATCCAAAAGAAGTCTGGTAATACCATGGTCTTCATTAGGAACCACACCCAGGATAGCCATGAGAAAAGAGGTGTGAGCCCTTGGAATGTTGGCAGCTCTAAAGAAACCAATGTTTCCGAAAATGTCTTCAAAGAACACTCCAAGTTCTGGTTCGGTAAGTAGGGTTGGCTCAGGGTAAGCAATAGGAGTAGGAATGGAAAGATTGATACCTGAAGCATTTATCTTGATTCCTTTTTCATGAAGTGTGGCAAACCGACCCTTTTTCTTGTTTCTTGGAGCGTTAATGACTTCTCCAGTAAGGCCTTGCTGAATGAAGTACATCTGTTGCCCTTCTATGCTTGTAACCGCTATATCATGTTCCTGTTGGATTTTAACCATTTTAATGAAGAACTTTTGGAGAGTGTCAAGCACAAAATCTTTATACTTGCTCCTACTTTTGGAAACATGGTTACCGATCTCCAACCATTCAGATATCCCCAGAACTTCCAACCATTCAATCTCATAGGTTTTGTTGAGAGAGTCAGCTCTTTTAATGGTAATAAGTAACTTAGGAGAATTTTTGGTTGGAGGATGAATAGTGGCACCGATGATATTTGAGTTATCTTTTTGATTTTTAAGTCTCCTTTTGAAACAATCAACCTCTTTGATCTTTTTAGCTTCGGTAACCGCTTTCATTGATTCTGAATTTTTCTTTATATTTTCAAGCTCATCTTTTTGAGCTTGAAGAGCATCGGCAACTTTGGCTTTGGTGGCTTCATTTTGAGCTAACTTAAGTACATTAGTCTAATCATACTCAAGTTGAGCCCTTATTGCTTCTTCTCTTTTAGCTTCGGCGAGTATGACCCCAAGAGGATCGGTAAGTGTGGAAGTTGGTTGTAGTCTGAGAGTATCAGCTTCAGCACCTCTAACGCTTTTCTTTTTCTTTTCATGTAGTTGGGCTAATTGTTGAGCATAAGAGAGTGGTTTCTTTCCTTCAACTTTGACTTTCTTTCTCTTTTCCTCTTCAGATTCTTCAAGGGGTCGGCACTGAATTGCTCCCCCTGAATTTGTGCTCCAGTTTCTATATTAGCCTCACCTCTAGATAACCCAGTGTTACCCGGTACTAGAGGTTCATTGGCAATTGTTTCGGTGATTCGTACCTTGGAGGTTGAAGCCTGGGTGACCACAGGTAGTGGTTGCCTTGGCTGTGGATCGGTGACCACCACACTCACCGATTCGGTGAGTGGTGGTTGTTGTTGTTGCTGTTCATCGATGAATTCTTTGGAAACTGTGGTGTTGCTTTCTTGATTTTCTCCCCCTTAGTGGTTGATCCCTTGAAACCAACTGAAGAAAGAAACTTCTTGATATGGTCGACATCGGAGCCCAAACCACCCAACTTCTTTTCAATTCGTTGAATCACAAATCTGTCCTCAGCTTTGAAAAAGGCGTCATCTGTATCGATTTCAACAGTTGGAAGAGAAGTCAGAATCTTTTCAACCTTTGAGTGTAAAGAAGCAAGTGACTCCACAATTGCTTCTTGTTCTTTCATTATGGAAGCAATATTGGATGTTAGAAGTGTATTCCTTTCCATCTATTTGGTTGCATGTTCCTCAATAGTTCCAGCCGATGAAGTGTTCCACTTAAAAGGAGTTGAAAGCTTTGAGAAGATCATCTCCTTGTTGAGATGTCATGGGTTCGGAAGGTTGAGGCTTTGGTGGAGGTTGATCATTATCGTCACTTGAAGAAGAATAATCCACCAAACCTGTAGGTTTAGTTGGGGGGATTTCGGAGAGCCCGAAGTTTGTTTGGGAGAAGGTTGACGAGGTGTTTTAAGGGGAGACCTCGGTGACTCCAAGAATTGAGATTGGGGGGGGGGGCACTATGAGGAGAGTGTCTATGAGGGGAGTCCTCAATAAGGGGTTCCTCAACAACCTTGTCATGTATGGGAGACATACGTGGCCAAGGTGTAGTATCGAAGAATAGAAAATTGGTAAAATGGGATGCTCTACAAATACACCTGGTTGTGATGCATTCTCATTTGGAGTTAAGAAAAGGAGTGGTGTAGATGCGCCTTGGTTGGGAGAATCCAAGTCATCTTCATCAACTAAGGAAAAGGTTGATGAAGGTATATTTTAACCATGTCCTTTTGTGAGAGAATGGAGGAGCTAGGATGGGTTTTAATATGTTCCTTCGGCCTAGTAAGGATATTTTTAACACTCACCGACTTTTGAGAGTCGGTGGGTGGTTTTTGTGTTTTGACCCTTTTGGTTCCCTTGGACTTCTTTGAGGAAGTCCTATGGGGCTTTTAGAGTGTCTCCGCTTTTGGGATTTTGATGCCTGGGTAGAAGCCAAAGGATCTTTTGGCTTCATGGCATCGGTGGGTGCGGAGGTGGATGTGCCCGACGCCTTGGATCTCTTGCGAGATTTGGGCACATCGGTGACTCTTGGTTGGGTTCGGTGACTGTGGGATGATGCAGAGGTGGATTCGGTGACTGAGGGTCCCCGAATCCTGGGTTCATTCTCACCCAAAGCTAGAGTTGCATTTCTTGCAAACTCAATCATACCAGGTCTAAGGGGATTATCGGTGGCTAAGGGTCCCTTTGTCATTAGCTGCTTGCCGACTTAATGAAGTGGGTGATCATATTTAATATCATCCCTCTTTTCAAGCTTCTTGTCAAGCTTGGCATTGATAATAAGGGAGAAGAGACGTTGAAACGGTACCTGAGGTCGTCGAAGGAGAGAGAATGAGGAGATCATCTCGTTGAAGAAGTAAGCTGCAAAGTCTATTTTTCTTTGAAAGATCAAGGCATAAGCCAGCTCGGTGACCTGAGATGGGGCTTGATTCGGACCACCAGTTTTCTTGCTTAAACACAAGGTAAGATGAGTAAAGAAGAAGTTCCATATGTTACCCATGTTTTTCCTTAGCAAGGTACCTGGACCCTTGGATTTTGGACCCCTTTTATCTTCAAGATAGTTCAGAACTGACACAACCTGCTGGTGTTCATTCCAAGAGGGAAGGCTTCATATATGTCATATTCAGGAAGGTGAAGAATGGTACAAACATCTTTAGCATCAAAGATGACATCTGGTTCGTCATCACTAAGAACAGAAGCACATATTTGATCTGAGGAAGCATCATATGTGCAGGTTAGCCAAAAGTTACCTAGAAGAAACTTGCTCATCTTGGGTTTAGTAGTAAGAGCATACTGAAGAGGACATCTCTGAAGGAACCAACAGACCTCATTGCATTCAGGATGTGCTTCATCAATACCAATGCGTCCAAAGTAGTTGCATGCAGGAAAGGTAAGTGATTCAAGGGTGAGAGTTTGTTCCTCAGAGGCCTTGGGTGATTTTGATGGAGTGTCGGTGGAAGACGCCATTGATGATCTTGAGAGTTACAGGTTATTGCTTTTGAATCGAGATGAAAGAGAGATAATGGAGAAGAAGAAGGCGATAAAGAAGGAGAAGAAAATCGGGGGAAACGGTTATTTATATAAGAGAGGGAATTTTGATTTTTAAAAACAATGATGGAAGTTGTGATTGAAAGGTCAGAATTCTAATAGTTTTCAGGCGTAAATCGGCGCATGCTCTGACATTAATGACGTTGATGATGTCATTATGGATAGATTCAATGAATACTTAGTCACCAAGATTGGTAACCTAAGAGTTATCGTTTAAAAGATAAGGAATGTGAAGGGGTTTAGAGATGACGTCGGTGAGTGGTGTTTAGGGTTTCGTTGGTGAACGTGACGTCGGTGAGTGGGGAGAAGGGTGAGACGTCGGTGAGTGGAATTTAGAGGGTAAACATCTGAAGGTCTAGGGTTAGGGCGACATCAGTGAGTGAGACGTCGGAAAGTGAAAGAGAAGAAAGAGAGAGACGTCGGGGGTTTAAGGCGATCGTCGGTGAGTGTGTGAGAAAGATGGGGACAACGGAAACCCTAGAGTCGGGTAGTGATGGTTTTTGGGGTTGATCATCGGTGAGTGGTTTTTGAAGAAGGAATGTCGGTGAGTTGGTGTATATACTCACCGACTATATATATATATATTTATATTATATATATATATATATATATATTTATTTACATATATATATATATATATTAGTCTATATTTATCATACCTAATTCACCGATGAGGAACTTGAACCTTGCTTCTTCAAGGGGCTTTGTGAATAGATCAGCTAATTGATAATCAGTGGGAATAAAGTGTAGTTCCACATCACCTTTAGAGACATGATCTCTTATAAAGTGATACCTGATATCAATGTGCTTAGATCTTGAATGAAGCACTGGATTTTTTGCAATTGCTATAGCACTTGAGTTGTCATACAGTATTGGGATTTTTGAGAAAATCTGGTTGTAATCACACAACTGATTTTTCATCCACAATATTTGAGCACAACAACTTCCAGCAGCCACATATTCTGCTTCAGCGGTAGATGTAGACACCGAGTGTTGCTTCTTACTTGACCAACTCACAAGCTTTCCACCAAGAAGTTGATAACTTTCTGTCGTACTTTTTCTGTCTATTTTTGAACCTGCAAAATCAGAATCAGAGTACCCGATGAGATCAAAACCTGAGTCTTTGGGATACCAAAGACCCAGATTTATGGTACCTTTCAGATACCGAAAAATCCTTTTCACAGCAGCTAGATGTGATTCCTTAGGATTTGCTTGGGCAAGAAAGATTCGGATAGCTTCCAATCTGGCAACAGGAGCAAAAGTTTCATCATAGTCAATTCCTTCCTCTTGCCGATATCCTTGAGCAACCAGTCTTGCTTTATTTCGTTTGACAATTCCTTCTTCATCCATCTTATTTCTAAACACCCATTTAGTTCCAATAATGGTTTTGTGAGATGGACGAGGAACTAACTTCCAGACTTTGTTTCTCTCAAATTGTGAGAGTTCTTCTTGCATGGCTATCACCCAGCTAGGATCAACTAGGGCTTCATTTATTTGTTTAGGCTCAAAATGGAAACAAAATTGACATACAAGCATAGATTGCTGATGCCTCTTCTTGTTTTTACACCAACTTGAGGATCACCGATGATTTGATCTATTGGGTGATCCATGGTCCATTTTAATGCATGAGGCAAGGGAGGAGGTATAGAAGAATATGAAGTTGGATTTGAGATGGTGAGGATAGGTTAGTGGAAGGTAGGGTGTTTAAATGAGTGTGTTTTTCTGAAGAGTCAATTTCAGGAGATGGAGAGGAAAGAATGGGTTCAGGAGGTATGGTGGTATTATTTGGAGGCTGAGAAAGGTTGTTATCTTCTTGACTTGGTTGAGAAGGTTGTTGAGTAGAATGAGATGGAATTTCCCCAACACATGAGTTTATTCATTGATTGAGTTCTTCTTCATTGCAAGATAATGAAGATGTTTCAAAATCATCAAACTTTACATGCATAGATTCATCAAAGCATTTTCTTCTGAGATTATAGATTCTGAAAGCTCTAGAAGAGAGAGAATAACCCATGAATATTCCATCATTAGACTTTTGATCAAAATTTTCAAGTTGTTCCCTGTCATTCAGTATATGACATGCACAACCAAATACATGGAAAAAGTCAACTGCAGGTTTCCGACCATGAAACACTTCATAGGCAGTTTTTTTGTGCCTTTTGACAATAATAGACCTATTTTGAGTAAAACATGCAGTATTGATTGCTTCAGCCCAAAAGTAGGTTGGCAACTTGGATTCACTCAGCATTGATCTTGCAGCTTTACACAGCGTCCAATTCTTTCTTTCAACAACACTATTTTGCTGAGGAGTGCGTACGGCATAAAAGTTTGAGAGATTCCTTTGATATCAAAGAATTCTTCCTAAACAACATTCTTGAATTCAGTGCCATTATCACTTCTGATAGACTTCACAAATTGATCATTCAGATTTTCAATCTTCTTGACAAATCGAATGATTTCTTCAGCAACATCACTCTTATGTTTTAGAAAGAAAACCCATGTATATCTAGAGTATTCATCAACAATTACTAGCATATACTTTTTACCACCTAGACTGGGAGTACTTACTGGTCCACACAGATCCATGTGAAGCATTTGAAGGGGTTGAGAGATAGATGAGCATTGTTTTGTTTTAAAAGAGGTTTTGGTAAGATTTCCTTTTTCACATGCTCCACACAGCTTTTCTTTCTCAAAAGATATTTTTGGCATACCAACAACTTGGTCTTTGCTGGAAAGTTTATTCAAGGTTTTGAAATTTAGATGTGAAAACCTTTTATGCCATAGCCAACTTTGTTTAGCTAATTCTTGAGAGAGAAGACACATAGCTTCACCAATTGCACTTTCTTTCATGTTGATGATGTACAAATTGTTCTTTCGGGTACCTGCTAGTACAACTTTATTCTGCACATCAAAGACCAAGCAAACACACAGTTGAAACATGACTTTATATCCCAAATCACAGATTTGGCTGATGCTTAGTAAGTTGTACATTTAGTCCCTCAACATGAGCTACTTTTGAGAAAGTGATGGTTCCATTTGATATGGTACCATAACCTTTTGTAACACCTTTCCCATTTCCTCCAAAAGAAACAATTCGTCATTTTTCTTTAGAAAAGTTAGATAGAAGAGATTTGTTTCCAGTCATGTGCTTTGAACAGCCGCTGTCCATGTACCATATATGATTTTTGTTTGGTACCTGCACCCATAAACAAATTTAGACTCTTGGTACCCATTTTGAAGTGGGTCCTTTGGGATTAGAAGGCATTTTGTTGTTTCTACGAATATCAATATAACACCTAGATTTTGTTACCTATTAATCTTGATATATTCATCTCCATAAATATATGAGTGCTTTATTTATTTGTACCTTTTATTTAAGATAGTTGTATTTTGGACTAGAAATGTTATCAAAAGTCCATGTGAGGACCCATGGTGAATTAAGTAAATGATAAGGGGTAAATTTTGACAAGTGGTGATTTTTATACTAGGTATAAAACCCCAATTTTCAGCCAAAAATGGCTCATTTGCAACACATTCCTCTCTCTCTCATTTGAACGATTTCTTCATCTCCAAACCCTAGTTGAGTAAATTTCATCTCATGCATCAAGGATTAAGTTGAAGTTTGAAAGATTGAAGCTTGGATTTGAATGAACTTCTAGTTGTGGAGGTCAATTTAAGGTAATCTTTTTAACTTGATGATTTAAAAATCTTAGTTGGGTATGGAGTATGTTAAAGTTTCATAAGGTTTTGATTACTATGCTAAATCTTGGTTAATTGATGTTAGTTTCTTGTTTTTATTGGTTAAATAAGTGGGGAAAAATAAGTTTGCACCATAGATTTATGGTTTGGAAAGGTTTTGTAGTTGTTTCATCATGTTTTAGTATCAAAATTTTAAGAAATGGGACTGTTTTGAGCTGTCAATACTAGCAAATCATCAAAAATGGGATTGGTTTGAGCTGTGTAAAAGATTTTAGTAGCTGCTGTTTGTTCAGAAAATCATATAAAATCACTCGTTTACCCGATTGAGATGTACGATATATCGTTGGAAAGGTATCTGAGTATACTACAACTTTGTAGTTTAAGTCCAGAGCTGATTCCAAGTTTATAAGGCTCAAAACAGTGGGTTTTTATAGCTGTTACTGTGCAAAAACGTGAACTGCACTCTGTTTTTATAAAAATCATGTAAAATTGGTCTTTGATCCAAATGGCATGAATCCAAAGCTATTGGAACCATAAGAAATAGTTCTACAAGTTTTGTTTAGACCTTAAGACCTGGATTGACCTTTAAGGTTGTTAAAAATGGTCATGAAAACAGTGGTTCAAAGCTGTCAGGTGCAAAGGAAAATTATAGCATTATATGCTTGTACTTTGAGTTTTAAGGAGTTGTATCATCCGCAAATCTTGTTCCAATCATTCTCAATCTATTGTAAACTTGTTTAGGGTCAGTCTTGGAGTAAAAAGATGGCATTAGCAACGGGATAGGAACTACATGATTAACACATCGATTACCATCTAAGGTACGGATATCCGGTTTTGTGACTCTCTTTAGTCACTGAACTTCTATACAGGTAATATCTTTCTCGTTCATCATCTAGACATCTATTATGATCTCATATTTTAAATTCATGAGATCATATTGGCGTATTGTGAGTTTGATAACTCTTTTACTAAACGGTATCAATTTGCCTATAATGATTCTTATTTGAAATTATTATCATAGTTTTGGTCTTTGTTGTATTCATTACTGGTTAATTGAACTTGAATTAAATCTCTTTTGGATTTGATCCTTTTTCATTGTTGAACCGTTATCGGATTTGGACTGTTTTCGGAGTTCTACTTTGATATATGATAACTGAAAGTCATATATTTATAAGATTACCATATATATATATATATATATATGAATTGACATATTTTTTATGTAATTTGGATGTTTTGTGATTTAAGGCACGACATCGGGGACAACGATGTCGTGACGCCTCCATGTCGGCTATAATTGTCATGGCGTCCTCGTTATTCGAACCCCAATGTCAATAAGTGGGTATGGCCCGGTACCGGCCAATTTGAGGGCTAATGGATCGATCCTAGGAACCGTTGTCGGGAGCCGTTATCGGGAACCGTTTATCGGAAGAAATTTGAGTGTATTGCCCTATACTCATTTTCCATTGTTCGGGTGGTCCGTACAACCCTCGAACCTAATTTATTTTATTATATGTTATACGTTCTTGACATAATGATATTAGTTTAATTCATTTATAAAGAACATTTCACGTCAATTATCAATTGTTATTTCATATTTCAGTTTTCAGATTTCATATAATTATTATCCTTTATTAATTTGATTATACACTTGCAATCTTTGTTATTTTTATTATCCGCTCACTGAGCATTTGGCTCAGCCGAGGTTTGTTTCCTCCTCGGCAGGTACAGGATCGTAGGTGGGCTTATGACAGGACCGAGAGCAAAGGAGTATGACTATTTTGAAGACGACCTTAGATAATATAATAGTTTTTTGTTTATGTATATATTGTAATTATAACTCTGTCGTCTTAACTTTAGTCTACCCCACACTTTTATTTTGATGATTAATTATAGTAGCTCTGGATTTCCCGTTTATCTTACTTTTGTGGTTATGTTATCCATTGTGGCATACCGTCCTCCGGCCACGCGGGACAGGGGTGTTACAATCAACATCTTTTGGGCAGTTTTTCACAAGATGAAGAATATTGCCACAGTTGTAGCATTTCTTGATGGTAAAAGCCCTTTTGAAATCCATACTATCAAAGCTTTGAGAGAAAGTCGATGATTGAGAAGAGCAGAAGTGACCGACTCCTGGTCTAGGTCCAAGAATACCTTTGCCAGGATTTTTGGATTTCTTCAAGTTCACCGAGCGAGGAATGAAATCGGTGACTATTTGAGATTTCCTTTTGGATGAGAAATTTATTTTGGAAACATTTTTCTTTTGAAAAGTAGGAAATCCTTTTGGTACAGGATACTCAGGAAGAGTCGGTGACTCATGAGAGTATCTTGACTCATGTAGACTTAGAGAATTTAGAAGTCTTTAAATGGGTTTGGGAGAAGAAAAGGAAGAGCTTGGAATTTTTAAAGGCTTAGGAGAGCGTTCTTTGGCTTTTACAAAAACTCCAAACTTTTTGGCATTAACTCTACTTTTGAGCATATCTAACAAGTCTATAGAATGAACATAAGTGGAATCCTCAGATAAGTAATCTAAGAGATCATCATCGTCATTGGAGAAAAAGCCATCCGGAAAGCCTTGACATTCAGAAGATGGAAGTTGGGGGTCAGAAGTTTGAGGATCATCTTTTCCATATCCAAGTCCAGACTTATCACTGCAAGAGATTTGATCTTGAAGAATCTTTTCAAGATTTTTGGAAGATTTAGTCCATTTTGAAAGAACTTCTTGTTCCTTTTCAAGAGTATTAGAAATCTTGTTTTTCTCTTCAGAAAGACTATCATTTAAGTACCTTAGATTTTCTAAGTCCGCTTTCATTTTATCAAAAATTTTGAGTTTTGAGAAACAAGAGAGAAGTTGATCATTCAAGGATTTTATATGCAAGTCAGCCTTTTTCTTTTGTTCTTTTAAGTTATGGAAGTCAACAATTAAATAATCAAAGGCATCAATCTTTTGATCATCAGACAAAAAAGTAAAAGGATGTACCTGAGGTTTGGTTCCCAAAGTTGATCCCTCAGTAGAGACAAGAGCAGTGATGTGGAGTAATCTCTCCATTTCTTCAAGTTCATCAACCATGAGACATTTTGTCACATACTCACTCTTACTCTCTGATTAATCCACAGTGGGTCTCAGCTACCAAAGTTTTTTCTTTACTTTGATTCTTTTCTTTTTGTCTCCTATATTTAGCTTTATATTTCTTGTATCCAGAGATTTCTTTTGATTGAGAGGATTCAGGACTTTCTTTAGAAAAACTGTTGTTTCTCTCTTCAGGCTTCCTAGAAGCTGATTTGGAGAAGTCATGGCCAGAAGAGGAAGACTTGAGTTTAGAGAAAACTTTGGATCTGCACTCAAAGGCAAAGTGGCCCTTCTTTCCACAACTAAAACATTCTTCATTTGCTTTGTTAGAAGAAGGTTTTTGAGAAAAATGTTTTCTTTGAAATTTAGAATGGTTAGAAGAAAATCTTTTATTCTTAAGGTTTCCTGCAAATCATTGCCATACTATCAAACAGTATGTCAATGGCAGATTCTTCGCCCTCATCATCAGCATCACTGTAGTAAGCATCTGATAGATGAGGTGAATCTTCCTTAATTTCATTTTCAGATTCAGAAGAGGGATAGGTGATTCTAGGAACACATGAAGAAGATTTAGACTCACCTACTAAAGCAATAGAAGAAGATTTAATGTCTTTAACAGGGGACTTTCTTTGATTTTTAGTTTGCTCATAGTTCATAAGAGTCCCATACAAAGCAGTTAAAGGCATTTGCTCAAGATCCTTGGTCTGTTTAATGCAAGTGCATATGGTTTCCCAGAAGTCTGGAAGGCAATCCATAAACTTGCATAAAACTTCCTCATTGTCATATACTTTTCCTAGAACTTTGAGATCATTAAGAAGATAGTTAAAGCGATTGAAATAAGCAGGAAGAGATTCTCCTTTCTCATGAGAGATAAGTTCATATTTTCTTACAAGACAGATTTTGTTAGATTTTCTAACTTTTTTTGTCCCTTCATATAGAACACTCTGAGTATCCCACATTTCTTTAGCAGTAGCCAGATTTAGAAGAGAATGGTACACTTCATCAGGAAGAGATACAACAAGAGCAGATTTAACTTTAGTGTCTAGAGCAACTAGGCATTTATCATCCTCATTATATTTATTTGAAGGTTTGATAATATATCTTCCAGTTTTATCAATCCTTTCATCATTTGACTTTATATCTTTTCCTTCAGCGTCTTTTTGTGGGCCAAAGCGAGCCCAGATTTTAGGAACAATAGGTCCCTCACTCAGAATGTTAGGATACCCGCAATCAATTCCTTCCAAGAACAATAGCATACGATTTTTCCATAACCCAAAGTTAATTGGGTTGAACCTTGGAGGTTTGGTTGAGAGCCTAAATCTTATGTACCACTAAAAGGAGTTTGCAGAGCACCATCAACATTTGGAGGAGTAGTAGCCATCACAGATCTGGTTTATTAGATTAAACCAACTGCTCTGATACCACTTGTTAGTCCCTATTTAGAGATGGCTACGTAAGTAAAGGTTTGTAGAAGGGGGGGGGGGGTTGAATACAAACACACAATTTTTACTCTTTAAAATTTTTTAATATAAATATTAAAAATTTACACACAAAAGTTTGTTGCTATAAAGACACTCTATTCTAACAAACTTAACATATGAAACACAAGATAACAGTAATTAACTTATACACTAAAGAAAGCTAAAATGAAAATGTTAAAACACTCAGGATGCCGTAATCAAAAAAATGATCACTCAGAGGATTTGTTGAAAGCGTGAGTTTATGGGTATGACTTTATCTCCTTTTATAGTGCCCATGAATGGGATGCACGAGGACAGATGTCAAAGATTCATTAGCTGGAAGTATATCTGATGGACAAAAGGAGATGCCACTCCCTTTGTACTAGGTTAATGGGTGAACCATTCTTTGTAGCACGTAATGTCAGATAACTTTATCTCTTTTTCTTAATGCTCTGTGAAGTCCCATCAAATCTTTTAGCTAAAGATAAACATCCATTTTATGAGAATAAAAGAGATTGTCCGAATTTAAGGTTTGTTGCCCATGTTCTTGCTGCACACGTTTTGCATTTATTGTGACTCAAGAACTTGTCTTTGAAAATTGCTAAGTGATTATGTATCACATCGGTTAGTGCACTTTAAGGTTGGAATCGGCAAGTATACAATGCTTCGATCGGCAACTCTAATCGGCAAGTATACAATGCATTGGATCGGCAAATCCAATCGGCAAGTATACAATGCTTGGATCGGCAACTCCATTTCAAGCTTAGAATCGACAAGTGTACTCAGGCTTGTGTCGGTGACTGTACCTCAACCTTTTTGAAGTGCTTATCTTTTAGGTGTAAATCGCGGAAGGAAGGAAAAAGAAATTTTTGGAAAGGCTTTATAATTAAATGTTTATTTATCGTTTTGGAAGAATTATTTGGTTTCCATATTTGAACTGTTTGTTCTCACTAGACTTTAAGTCTAACATTTTTTCTTAAAATGACATGTATATCAGGTGATCAAGCTGGTGGGGCTTGAAGGGTTGAGTGGAGCTAGATGCCGGTAGTGGCATCCTTTTTGAAGTGCATCTTGTGTCTATAGTTGGAGTTGCATAAAAGCATATTTTGTGGATTTAGAGACACCCGAACTTAATCTGTATTCTAAAAATTTGTATAGATTAATAGGTTGTCGTCTAGTATCCCTTTGAAGTTGTAAATTCTCTAACTTTCTCCCCATCTTTATGGGTGATGCTTATTTTATCGAAGTTATTCCGCATTTTATTTGGTTTAAATTAACTTCCATTTTTAGGGGTGTTACATATTGTGACATCTTATATAATTAACAGTAATCCTATTTCTATAGGGTAAGAGTTATTATAATAGTTAAAGAAGAGATAAAACATTTATGACAAAATTATAGAGTTGATATTAATCTTATTTTTATGGGGAAAAAGTTACTGTAATAACTTGCTATTGAGATTTTTAACACGATCCATCTTTGCATATTGATCAACTAATTTTGCATCTTTATAATATTTTTAATAACAGTGATAAATAACAAAATTATTATCGATGTATCACAAATTTATCGTAATAATAAACGATAATGAATACATGAAGTTAATTACTTAAGAAAAATACTTTCATTTTTTATATTGTATTTCAGTAATTATTAACTAAGGACATGTCGCTTGAGTTTTAAATAACAAAATCATTATTGATGTATCACAAACTTATCGTAATAATAAATGATAATGAATACATGCAAGTTAATCACTTAAGAAAAATACTTTTATTTTTATATTGTATTTCAAAAATACTTTCTTCAAAAAACTAAGGAATTACATTTGATTTTAGTTTGGTTCAATATTCACTTAAAAATTTGTCGTCGCCACGCAAAGCACGGACCCAACACTAGTAACTAATAATAGAGAAGGTGTCTATATAGAGGCTATGTTTGGCAAACTAGCTGATAAGCTAGCTTATGACTGATAAGCTAGCTGATGACTTATAAGGTAGCTGATGACTTATAAGCTATTGGTAGCCGATATACCGATGAATAAGTCATGCTTGGCAAAAACTAGCTTATGACCATGCAAAATTACCAAAAAGGGCATCTTGAGAAAAATAAACAATTACAAATATTTCATAATATAACTCAAATTAATTTCTAATAATAAGTTATTACAAACAAAATAAAAAAAAATTAAATAATAAAAAATAATAATTGAACGAATTTAAAATTGATTATTATATATATTCTATAAATTTTAAATTTGTTAAAACAAACTTTAGAAAAAATATACATTATCGATGATTTTCAATAACCATTACGTATGAATATCAATAAAATTGATCACCTTCACATATTATAATTAATTAATACTTTAAAAAATATATAATTAATAATTAAACTAAATATTTTATTAAAATTATTTAGCATATTTTAATTTATCTATGAAATAAAATAAGTATGACTTTAATTTTTATGTATCGTAGATGAACATTTTTAAAATTGTTACATTGGCCTTTTGATATCGTAATATATTGAATAATAATTAAAAATAATAAATGGTATAGTATAAGCTAGCTTATCAATAAGCTACTCCAAGTAGCTTATCAATAATCTACTCCAAGTAGCTTATCAATAATCTGACTTACAAGCTAGCTGATAAGCTAGCTTATGCGCATCCAAACAATTACTCATAAAATGAGCTAGCTTATAAGTCAGCTTAGAGCATCTCCAACAGCTATTGTAATTTTTTTTCTAAAATAGCATATTAAAAGTCAAAATCTCTATAATAATTTGCATCCAACTCCAACAGCTACTCTATTTTAGCAACTTTATCTTTAACAATATTAATAAAATATTCCATCATTTAATAAATAATTATTTATCTCTCCTACACAGTCAACTTCAATTATTTTGATTGGTTG
Source organism: Silybum marianum (assembly GCA_036898165.1). Classification (NCBI taxonomy): domain Eukaryota; kingdom Viridiplantae; phylum Streptophyta; class Magnoliopsida; order Asterales; family Asteraceae; genus Silybum; species Silybum marianum. The sequence goes on along the minus strand of CM072537.1, from coordinate 18,681,514 downwards.
AATATAATTAAAATATTGTTTCTCTCTCTTCTATATACTTTTAGAGATTCTCTAAATTTAGAGATTTTTCTTCTCTTTTTTCCCATTTTTCTAATTTAGCAATTGATATACCATGTTGGGAAAGACTTAAATCGCTAAAATCCTTCATTTTTCTATTTTACTGATATTGGAGATCTTTCTTATAAGTTAATTTTTATTTTCGCCAAACAACGCTTAATCACTCCTCTATATGACATTTTATTATACTTTGACTTAAAACTAACCAACTTAGGAAATTATGAATGACATAAATACATCTATATTAATTGTAACCATTAAATTTTGATTACAACAATGATTATGGTCATTTTACTTTTTTAAATTTTATTGTAATAATATTATTAAATTTATATAGTTATATATTTTTATTCTAATGATGTTTTAATTTTTATTTGATTTCGTTAGTCTTATAATTTAAGTTTATTTTTATTGGTTTTGTTTTAATTTTATTTTGATAACTAAAAATTGAAGTTATAGTTCAAATCATTTTCAAAATTAAAAGCTATTAAATATATCAAGAATTTGACCGATTCATTCCTTTCATATTGAGTTCCTTATCTTGTTTATATTCATTCAAGTAGCTCGCTTTGATTCAAAATTTAATTTCTTCAGAAAATATGGGTGCTTTTTTTTTAAATATAAAATTAATAAAAACACAAAGTACGACAAGAATAGTGTATGTAGTGGTTGAGGAAGAAGATGGGTTTAGTGGTGGGACCTAAGCAGGGGCGGAGGTACCTTAGCACCAGAAGCAACACTGGTACCCCCTCACATTTTAATTTTTTCCTTTAATATATTAATTTTAGTTGCTAGATTTGAAATTGTAGTAGGCTAAACCCTAAACCTAAACCCCTTCTTACCTCCAAATCCAATAACAAATGAGTCAACAAATGAGTCAAATAAGGAGGCTCAATTTTATTACAATTACTTTTTCTCTTTCCACTTCAAAATTCACTTTTCACAAAATAGAGGGTTGCTCAATTTTGGAAAAAGGGAACCTGTTGTCGATTTATGATCACAGCAAACACCCCTCCCCTTTTCACCACTAGTCACACATAGGTCAAAACAGCTTGGTCGTCAAAGTTTTCTAACCTAAAAGGGATCAGTAATCTTGCACAAAAAATGGTGAAACAAAAAAGGATAAGGTGTTCACTCTCGTATATTTGCTTATAAAACTAGCAATGATATTACCTGTTGCGACTGCGAGATAAAACATTTTCAGCTATGAACGTCGTGAAGAATAGGTTGCGCAATAGAATAGGAGATCAATGGATGAACGATTGCTTGGTTACTTATATCGAAAAAGATATTTTTACCGAGTTTAATTTGATAATGAAGATATCATAGATAAGTTCCAAAAAATGAAAACTCGTCGAGATCACTATTAGATTGTATAATATCGTTATTTTTGCCGAGCTTGATAGTGAAGATATTTTTACCGAGCTTGATAATGAAGATATATAATATCATTATTTTTTCCTTTTTTATAACGTTAACTTTTTTTTTTCTATTTTATATGGTGCTCCCCTTTCTAGAAATTCTTGGCTCCGCCCCTGGAACTAAGAGTTTGTGTGATAGGTTAGGTTTTTTTGAACGACAAGTTAAGACACACACAGAGGTTTTTGTTTTACTTTTAAAAAAATCCTCTAATGAAGAAACCTCAATCACATGTAAATATAAATAAATAAAAAGGCTAAAAGACCATATTACCCCCAATTTAACACATTTTTTAACTCTGTTAAGATGAAGGACAAAAAGTGAAATGAAATACAAACCATAGGGACGAAAAAAACAGTTTTTAAACCACAAGGACGAAAATAGTTATAAACATCAAACCACAAGGACGAAAATCGTAGTTTACTCTAATTCTTATAAAAACCTCTTGTTTTGGATTCCATTAAATTGCTTATAGAAAGAACTTATTGACTTATTCTGGTGTAGTACCGGTAATAAGCACTTGAATGTCTGGATAAATAGCTTATACGGTGCCAAACCGGTAATAAAGAGTTTTTATGGAAGTTAAACTATTCTAACTTATCCAAAGTTGATAAACACTTTTGTAGAAAAACAATAAGTTGTTTCAAATAAGCAATCCCAAACACCCCCTAAATAAGTTATATTAATCTATATTATATACAGTTAAGAAATTAAAATTAAGTAATTTGTCACTTCTCACAAACTTCATGGTAAGAACTAAGGTTCTTGTTCAAACACCTAGGACATTAGGTTCTTATAAGAACCTCTCCACAATGGTAGTTCTTATAAGACACTACACTTTTTGCTAATAAGAATCTCTCCACAATGGTAGTCCATATAAGACACTACATTTTTTGCTGATAAAAACCTTGCATTAGAGATGATTTTAGGAGCTTAGCGGAATTCAAAGAATTCAAGAGAATTGGAATGATTAACTTATTTCTCAAATTCCAATTTCTTTGTTTGGTCCATATATTGAAGATGCAAGAATCCTTTCATTTCCATTAAATTCCACAAATTAATGAATTAATCATTTAAGTGAAGGAATTGTATTCCATTCTTTTGCATAAAATTTAATCAACACCGCCCACCCTTGCTCCTACCATGACCATGACCATGGAACTAGGGATGCTGATTTGTCCCGCCCCGTTGGGGAACGCGGTTCACCCTCCTCGCTCGGGGCCGGGGATTCCCCTTAAAAACGGGTATCGGGGCTGAGGTCAGGGATCCCCTACATGTTGAAGACCGGGGTCGGGACCAGGGACGGGTATTTTATTCCCTAACCCATCCTATCCCCGTATGTATATATTGGCTATATATATATTTAATCAATTGTTCAAAAAATCAATTCTTACCATTTTTGAACAATTATTGTTAAATCGAGGGGTGGGAATGGATTTTCCGTACCCGCCGAGGACCGGGGTTGGGGATAACATTCCCCACCCATCCCCACCCAGTTGACATGCTTACATGGCACTACTATCATGTCCCTACTCCACCACCACATCACTATGTCGTTGTCATAACCGTCATCCACCCCCACCTACCCCAACCCATTGCTATGCCACTATTGTCATTGTCACAACTGCCACCCCTACCCTCTCCTCAAACACAAATGAAGATTCTAATTTTTTTTGAGAGATTACATTACAATTTCTACCAACCAAAAATTTCATTCCAATTCCTTTAAAATTTAATTCTTGTGGCAGATTCTAATTCCACCAAATTTCATTTTACGAACCAAATGCCCCCTTACACTTCACCACTTGAATCTTGTTGTGATGGAAGAGACAAGATTGGCAAATCCATCAAAATTTCTTTAAAATGGCTAAGTAATATTTTTAATAGTGTTTTAAAAGAAAAAAAATATCTAAGTAAACCCAATTAACTTTCCTTTACTTTGAAACTTTTTTAATAAATAACTCATTGGAAGTCGTTTACTTAATGCTTATATCGATAAACATTTATTGGGTAAATGCTTACTGGTATTACTTACCGAAATCATTTACCTAACGGATTGAGCATGACAACAACCAATAATTTTACTCTGTAAGTGTAACACCCGAAATTTTTAGAAAGTTCATTTAATTTTAGTGAAATCGTATCTTAAAAGTTAATGTTGGTTGGTTTGACTTTGGGAATATTTTGGCTATTAATTGGAAAATTAGTATTGGAAATTATTTTATGTAAAGATGGTTGATTGGAGCAACTTATATAATAGTAATGACGAAGCCATTGGGAAAAATCGAGTCACATCTGATGCGGAATTGATGTTGAAGTTGATCAAAGAAAGTTGAATGAGAAAGAAGGAATAAAAGAATTATTGGTGGTATTCTGACACAACCAATGTCGCTCCCTAGTGGTAAGCGCGCTCTATTGTGTACTAGAGGTCAGGGTTTGGAATCCCGGCCAGCGCAATGTTTCTTTTTAATCGAAGTCAAATCTGGGCCTTCTCCCTGACGCGTGCGACTGGGCCCGCGGCTTTAAGTTGCAGCCCAACCCGTGTAACTCACTGTTTGAGCTGATAAATTAGCCAAATCGGGTTTCAACTTCATTACACCATAACTCCTTCATACTAGCTCCGTTTTTGACGATTTTTCTTCCCACATTCTCGATTTTTGAAGCTCTTCAAGCCTAGATCGGTGGAGCAAACTCAATGGATGATCTTAGAACGTTTTGGAGAAGGTTTCATCTTCATCTTCTTCATCTCTTCTCCACCATTGTTGAACAAGGTTGGGATTTTTCCCAAACCGAGTTGGTAAGTCATTCTACCTCTTCTAAACATTATTTCTTGTCAAAACCTTCCTATTTAGTTCTTTAGAACTCTTATCTTGAAACATCTTCCATATTTTAGAGTTTTGACCATTTTTGGAAGATTTGAGATGTTGTCTAGGCTTTACTAAATATCTGAGTTTTGGGAATCTTTATTGGTACTTTTTAGGTTGCTCATGGACTAGAGATGAGTTCAATTGAAGGAGTCTTGCAGATCTGTACATTTCTTCATATGGAGCTATTGGAGTAAAAACCTAGATTTAGCTTAAATCTAGCAAGGTGAGTTCAAGATACTTTGTGAAAACTTTGTACATGTCAAAAACGTTCATTTCGAAGTATTAACATGTTTTACTTGTTATTTATCAAATGTGTGAGTATTTGGGTATGTTTGCATATTTGGTATAAAAGGGGTTTATAAATCATGTAAAAGGCTTATACTTGGATTCTAGACATTTTGACAAATAAAGTATACGTGTGGGTTGTTTGATTGCATTATCTTTTAAATGAAAATCATTTGGTCGTAATTGCCTCTTTAAAGTATTTGATTTATAATTCGTTGGAAAATACATGTTATTGCATTATGAGATATTTGGAAATATATGAATATGATTTCATTTGGAAAATAATGTGTCTCAACAAATGTTTTGAGTAATCACATAAGTGTTGAGTTATAAAGCTTTTGCTCGGTTTGACTAAAACGAGTCTCATGGACATTTGTCCGATTTAAATGACGATATGTTTCGGTGCGTTAGTCATTCGTGTAGCGTCAGGTAACTTTATGATTTCCTAACTTTGAGAAATAACTGACTATCGGGAAATAGTATCTTTGAGCAAAGATTTGGTGTTGGGAAATTATCAATATGTCTTGCTTGACGTATTTGATTTATAGACTAGAATGTAATGGATCCATAAGCATTTAGTCGGTTTTATTTCGGGATTAATGTTGTCCTCTTTATGTATTCGTTCGAGTCATCGGAGGCTTTAGATATTAATATATTTATTGTTTGTTACCAATTGCCATTGACTTTTACGTACGTACCGAATTAGGGTCATCGGAGGCTTTAAATGTTATTACATTAATTGGTTGTCACCAATTGCCATTGATTCCTTGCACGGGCTTTTATTAGAATCATCAGAGGCTTTAGATGTTATTACATTAATTGGTTGTTACCAATTGCCATTGGTTCCTTTATTAAGCCAACGTCGAGTAATGGCTTACTTTTTTGTTCGTCACCAAAGATGGTCTCTCTCGTTAACTTCGGATATTTTTATCCCTTTCAAAGGTACACGTGAGTTAACGGTTTATAAAACTTGGTTAAAGATAAGTTCCTATCTTTACGTTTATAAACTTATTCATGGTCGTGTGAGTATTGGATTTTGGTATCACGTTAAACGAGTATTTCTATTTAAAGCTTTCACTTCTAATGTCATTTTGGTCTAAAGCGTTTATTATGGAAACATTGAATTTGGGAAAAATGTTGCTTTTATAATAAAATTATTTCCTTTGAGAATTATATTTTATCAAGCAAATCTTTTGGTTTTCAAATCAATTATAAATGTGTTATAAACTCTTGAGCTCACTAGGCGTTAAGCCTAACCCTTTTTTCTTTGTCGGAGTGCATCAGGCCATCGTTGGGGTTGGTACTAGCGACACGTGTGGATTTGAGTGCTAGAAAGTGGCACGATAAAGATTAGACACTTGGTGATGTTTTCCGCATTCAAAGATAGCGACTATTTTGGGTTTAGTAACACCCGATTGTAATTATGTCTTAGAATAAGACTTGCCCAATCTGTTATGGTTGTTGCATAGAATTCTTATTTGAGGAACTTTAAATATTGAATTATAGGAAGTGATTCATCCTTCAATTGATGTAATATTGAAAATTTTAAATTAGTCGCTCTTTCCAAATTTGAGAGTGTTACAGTAAGAGGCATAACAATGATAGAGAGTTTTTTTCCAGTGAGCGAGGAAAAAGATTTAAAAGGCTTACCAACAATCTATTTTGATGGCCTGGAATGTTATATGATAAGGCAAGTGAAGATAATTTCTCTTACCAATAAGTGCTTACTCAGTAAATGTTTGATAAATGTCCCCTTGAACATTTTTTTTGAATAAATAAATAATAAAACTTATAACAATTTGTTATCTATATCAACTTTAACAAAAAATCACTTTAACAAAAAAAAAACTTTAACAAAAAAAACATATTTAACAGGCTAGGAATGTTCTAAACTAAAAAAAACATACATTAGTTTTATCATTCTCGAACTTTACGTCTTTCAAACCCTTCACAACCCGGCTCTCTCTCTCTCTCTCTTTCCCTCCCTCCCTCTCCCTCTCCCTCTCCCTCTATCTCTCTACCCGTATCGTCGTTTGTTCTCCATGTTGTCCAACACCACCGCTGGCCTTTGCCATCGATCTCTTTTTTTGTTTTTCAATTCTCCTTTTCTTTAAAACAATTTAATGGAGTACGTATGGATAGATCAAAAAGTGGGAGAATAGAAAAATGATCAAAAAGAGGGAAGTCGATGATAGGGGTCAACGATGTGATGGCGCTTGGTGTGAGGAGTTTGAATGACGTAGGACATGGAAACGGTACATAAAACTGATTTAGATTTTTTTTTACTTTAAAACTTTACTATCCAGCTTTTTTTGGTTAAAATGATGTATATAACCAAAGTTTAAAACTTCGATGGTTTATTTATCAAAAAGTTATTCTGTAACACCCTAAAATTTAGAGAGAATTTAAACCGAAATATAAATGCGGAAATATATAAAATCACCCACTAAATGAAGATAGAGTATAGGAGTTTACATCTGCAAATAGGATACTAAATGACAACCTAATAATCTATACAAACCAAGAACATAGATTACATTCGGGTGTCACTAATATCCTCAAAATAATGTTTCTATCTTCTCCAATATTTACACACTACGGTGTAATCCCAAAAAGAGTGCCTTCACCAGCACGTCTCTACGCTCCTCACTAAGAAACCCTGCTATCCCGAACACCTGCTAAACATGGCATTTAAGAACAAGTATTAGTCTTACGCCTAGAAAATCTCCAAAAATTGATGAAGATGATGAAGTAGGTGAAGAAACACGAAGAACACCACTAGACGAAGCTTGGATCTTGAATCTTCAACCCTTAAAGGAACAATAAGTGACTTGTTTGGAGTAGATTGGAGCAATAACTGCTCATGGTTCGTTCTTACTGAAGAATGGAGAGCAAATCGTGTATAGTGATGTGTGCTGGTGAAAAGTGCGCTGAAAATCCACATAAATGCATTCGCCAGCAACAACAGAGATCAGGGCGGGTTTCAAGCGATTTTGGAATCCGAGCGAGTTTCAAGCGAGTTTGGAATCCAGGCGAGTTTCAAGCGAGTCTTGAGTCGCCAAGGACTCGCCCAAGCTTCCGATGTTGCCTCAAACAGTGAACAAAGTGAGTTTCAAGCGGGTCTGAGCCGCCCAGGACTCGCCCAACTTGCCTAAATCACCCAACCCCCTTGTTTTGAGTTTAGGTGCATACATTCAAACCTCCTTCATAATAAAACTAAGTGACCAAGAAAAATAACTTTAGGACATCAAATTCGACTATCAAAAATAGATTTAAACCCGAAGAAATGTTCAATCCACAAAATTAATCATTTTAAATGGTTTGAGTTTTTCGTAGAATTTTCCGGGTGTTACAATCCTCCCACCCTTGAAATTAATTTCGTCCTCGAAATTTTACAAACTAACCAAACAAATGAGGATATCTTCTCTTCATGTCCTCTTCCGCTTCCCACGTCACGTTTGACCTCAGTGATGCTTCCATTGGATCTTTATCATGACAATTTCTTTGTGACGCAACATTTTTGATTTTCTTTCCAAAATTGCTTTCGGCTCTTTCACACAACGGCTATATCGACACGAATCTCCGAGAGAGGTATTACACCATTTTATTCCGCTAAACACTCCTCAAGTAACATATGTGGAACGTAGGATGTATGCCGGCCATTTCGGGTGGCAACTCCAATTTATATGCATGGCGTCTCACTTTCTCCAAAATCTTAAACGGTCCAAGGAAACAAGGATTAAGCTTTCCATGCTTCCCAAACCGGATGATACCCTTCCAAGGGGATACCTTTAGCATCACGCGCTCCCCCACTTGGAATTCCATAGGTCTCCTCTTCTTATCGGCGTAACACTTTTGACGGTCTTGAGCCACTTTTAGCCGCTTACGAATACATTTAACTTTTTTGGTCGTCTCTTGTACAATTTCGGGACCGAAAAATTGCTTCTCACCTGTTTCCAACCAACACACTAGTGTTCTACATTTCCTTCCATACAAGGCCTCAAACGGTGTCATCCCAACGCTAGAATGGTAACTATTGTTGTAGGCAAACTCCACGAGTGGTAGGTGCGAGTCCCAACTCCCACCAAAATCGATGACACACTATCTAAGCATATCTTCAAGAGTTATAATGGTCCTCTCCCTTTGACCATCGGTTTGGGGATGGTATGCGGTACTTAAGTGAATCTTGGTGCCTAATCCCTTTTGCAATCCTTTCCAAAAATTTGAAGTGAATCGAATATCTCGATCCGACACGATAGTCAAAGGCACACCATGTCTTGACACGATTTCATTCAAATACAATTTTGCAAGCTTATCAACGGGACCAGTTTCACGCATAGGCAAGAAATGAGCACTCTTTGTCAAACGATCTACCACTACCCATATAGTATTGACCTCCCAAAGTTTTTGGCAACTTAGTCACGAAGTCCATGGTAAGGTGCTCCCATTTCCACTCTAGTATCTCTAATGATTGAAGACTCCCATACGGCCTTTGACGTTCTGTTTTCACTTGCAAACACGTCACACATCTTTCCATATAATTAGCCACATCCAACTTCATAATGGGCCACCAATATGCACTTCAAATCTCTATACATCTTGGTGCTACCCGGATGAATCGAATACTTTGATTTGTGTGCGTCTTCTAAAAGTAGCTCACGATTGCCTCCAATTTTGGGTACCCAAACACGACCTTGGAACAACTTCAAACCACGACCGTCTTCCATCAAAAGTAGGTGTTGCTTTACCATCACCTCATCCTTGAGGTTTTCTTCCAAAAGTTCCAGCGCTTGAGATACTTTGATTCGGTCTACAAACTAGACATCACATCAATCCGTGTAAGGATGGCACGCGTTCCCCTACCGTACTCCTTCTGGCTCAAAGCATCCGCTACCACGTTGACTTTACCCGGATGGTAAAGTAATTCACAATCATAATCGTTGAGTAGTTCGAGCCAACGCCGTTGTCTCATATTTAGTTCCTTTTGATCAAAGACGTATTTTAAACTTTTGTGGTCGGTATAGAGAGTGCACTTGGTACCATAAAGGTAATGCCGCCAAAATTTCGAAGCAAAGACTACCACCACTAACTCCAAGTCATGGGTAGGATAATTCTTCTCATGATCTTTAAGTTGTCTTGACGCATATGCAATTACCTTGCCCCTTTGCATCAACACACAACCTAAACCCATTTTGGATGTGTCACTATAAACCACAAAATCTTCAGATCCTTCCGGTAAAGAAAGGATCGGAGCTTCACATAACTTCCTTTGGAAAGTCCGAAAGGCTTGCTCTTGTTTCTCGGTCCAAAGAAACTTCACATTTTTCTTTGTCAAAGCTGTCAAAGAAGAAGCAACCTTGGAGAAATGTTGAATAAATCTCCTATAATAACCCGCTAATCCCAAAAAGTTTCGAATCTCTGACGGACTCTTTGGCGGTTGCAATTCATTATTGCTTCAATCTTGGAGGGGTCCACTTTCACTCCGTCTTGAGTAACAACATGACCCAAAAATTGGACTTCCTTTAACCAAAAGTCACACTTCGAGAATTTAGCGTAGAACTTTTCTTCTATCAAAACTTCAAGAACTTCCCGGAGGTGTTGCTCGTGATCCAATTCATTCTTAGAATACACGAGTATGTCATCGATAAATACAATCACCGACTTGTCAAGGAAAGGTCTACATACCCTATTCATCAAATCCATAAATATCGCCGGTGCATTCGTCAAACCAAAAGGCATGACTAGGAACTCGTAGTGGCCATAACGCGTCCTAAACGCCGTCTTTGCCACATCATCTCCCCTCACCCTCACTTGGTGATAACCCGAACGAAGGTCGATCTTTGAGAAACAACCCGCTCCTTGAAGTTGATCAAAGAGGTCATCAATTCTTGGAAGTGGATATTTGTTCTTCACGGTTACCTTGTTTAGATCACGATAATTAATGCACATTCTCATAGTGCCATCCTTCTTTTTCACAAATAAGACCAGAGCTCCCCAAGGCGACAAACTCGGTCTCACAAATCCCTTCTCCGAAAGATCTTGCAATTGAGACATCATTTCTTGCATCTCGGATGGTGCCAACCGATAAGTTGCTCTAGCTATCGGAGCGGCTCCCGGTACAAGATCTATACGACACTCTACTTGCCTATCTGGTGGCAAACCGGGCAAGTCTTCGGGAAAAACATCCGGAAACTCGTTAACAATACAAACATCTTCAAGCTTTTTCTTTTCTAATTTAGCTTCTAAAACATATGCTAAAAACGAAGGGCATTCTTTTGTTAGACACTTGCGTGCTTTCGCTAACGTTAACAATGCTATTTCCCCCTTCCTTCTTTCCCCGTATACCACTACAATATCGCCATCTGATAACGGAACCTGAATCGTCTTCTTGGAGCATACAATTTCGGCATGGTTCTCGGCTAACCAGTCCATTCCTATTATCACATCAAATCCTCCTATTGCCATTGGCATGAGTTTTACTCCGAACTTATTTCCTTCGATCTCTAACTTACAATCCTTGAGAACATCCCGGACTAAAACTTGTTTACCGTCGGCTATTTCAACAACGTAAGCATCTTCTAAAATGCTAACAGGGGTATGGAGTTTTGGGTAGAAAGTAGAAGACACAAAAGAAAAAGTAGCACCGGAATTAAAAAGAACATGAGCGGGAACGGAGTTAATAAGGAACGTACCTAAAACAACGTCCGCCGCCGCCTTAGCCTCATCCGCGGTCATCTTGAAAGCTCTCCCCTTAGTTTAGGGGTGTCTTCCTTCCTCCTAAAGTTTCCTCCCATTTTCCACTTCGGGCAATCTCTCTTGAAGTGCCCCGGATCCTTGCACTCAAAGCAAACGAGTCCTTTGACGTGACAATTTTCTAGAGCATGATCGGGTTTGCCGCACTTGCGACAGTTGTTAAGGCTTGGGTCACAACCGCCGTGATGTTTTCTCTAACAACGGGAACACCACCTAGCCTCACGTCCGGGGTTTCCCCCACGATTGTTGTTATTAAAGTTTGACTTCTTGGAAGGCATAGAGTTACCTTCTCATTTTCTCTTCTCTCCTCCCATCTTCCTCTCTTCCATGCCCAAATTGTAGGCATCCTCCTTATACTGAGCTTCTTCTATTGCCTCCCGGAGAGTAGAGGGCTTTGTAGCTCGTACCATCTCTATCATCTCGGATGGTAATCCATTGATGAAGGCCTTTATCCTCTCCTTCTCAGTTGGAGCCACATGTGCCACTAAACCCAACTTTTCCACAAACAGTTGGGTGTGTTCTCTCACCGTCTTGTCCCCCTTCTTGAGGGCCCATAACTCATCAACAATTCGGTCAATCGCCCTCTCGCTACAATACTCCTCCGTTACCTTTTCTTTGAACATCCCCCACGTGAGTATGGACACAATAGCAGGTCCAAGGGAGATCGTAGTGACGTTCCACCACTCTAGCGCACTACCCCTAAGCCTTTGCGAGGTAAACTTGACTTTCTGCCTTTCTTCGCAGTTGCTCGAGCCGAAAGCTTGCTCGATCTCTCGTAGCCACTTCATGCACATTATTGGGTCATCCGACCCTGAGAATTCGGGTGGCTTGGTACCCATGAAGTCCTTGTACGAGTAACTTCTTCCCGCTCTTCTAACCTCAGTCACGGGTGTCTCCTGAGTAGCATGTTCGGTTCCATTTCCTCTGGAACCTACTACCGCGTTCTCGACAGTCGCTTCATGCCTTCGATGACTGACATCTCTCTCTTCAAACATTTTCAGCATAGTTTCATGTTGTTAAGCAAACGCAGAGTTCATTGCTTGAACCATACTAAGCCTGAGCTCATTTTTCGAGCCTGCTACTACCATTGCTGGACCGATCCCGACATTAAGGTTCACCTCCGGCAGTCGGTCAATTCGGGGTTGTGACCTCCTAAGCATATTAGGGATTGGAGGTGGTTGAGTAGTTTCCATTGCTGTTTCTTGATTGGTAATACTAGCCGCTGCTGTCTCGTGCTCGTTTCGCGACCTCGTACGAGTGTTCATTATCTTAGTCTGTCAAGATGATAGACGAGAGTAAGACAAAGCTAACCTAAATACGTATAACACGTTCACCAATCATTGCAACAACAGTAAAATAAGCATACTTGGAATACAATGCACCCAAAATAGCATTAGCAACGTGATATGTTAGATATATCATATACACAAGATCCCTATTACCAAAGTCACATTTCATGATTAGCGCATTTTCGTCGACTCTAAAGCTCTCTTATCTCAAGAGTGTCTACCCATTCTCACAATCCAATACTTAAAGTCTCAGCTTAAGTCTAGGCATCTTAAGTTCATACCTAGTTCGCTTAAACTAGAGCTCTGATACCAACTTGTAACACCCTAAATTTTAGAGCGAATTTAAACCGAAATATAAATGCGGAAATATATAAAATCACCCACTAAATGAAGATAGAGTATAGGAGTTTACATCTACAAATAGGATATTAAATGACAACCTAAGAATCTATACAAATCAAGTACATAGATTACATTCGGGTGTCACTAATATCCTCAATGTTTCTATCTTCTCCAATATTTACACACTACGGTGTAATCCCAAAAAGAGTGCCTTTACCGGCACGTCTCTACGCTCCTTAATAAGAAGCCCCGCTATCCCGAACACCTGGTAAACATGGCATTTAAGAACAAGTGTTAGACTTACGCCTAGTGAGAACAAACAGTTAAACGGATAAAAACAATAAAATATTTATTTAAAAGAGTGAGAGACTTTATCCCAATTAACTCAACTTGAAAGCTTACTCTTGGTGAGAAAGGTTCTTTTAAAAGTAATCGGGGGAGACCCGATAATACCGTTCTTAGTGACGGATATAAAATAAGTCACTATTCATGTTAAGAGCTTTCCCTATGAATCAAAGGCTATTGGTAACGACCGATAATACAATTAATGTACGGCTCTTGATGATTCCAGTCTTCGAGCTCGTGCTAAAGATCAAAGGCTATTGGTGACAACCAATAATACAATATTGTAAGGCTCTCGATGATCTTAGTTGGCACCCACGCAAAGATCAAAGGCTATTGATGTCAACCAATAATAATTTTATGTGCGGCACTCGATGATCCTATACATTGACCGAAAGGGGACAACAATCCCGATTAAAGACCGACTTATATGGCTATGGATTCATTACATACTAGTCTATAAATCAACTACATCAAACAAGACATAGTGATAGTTTTCCAATTACCGAAATACCTTTACATAAATGTTTTTGAAATATGAACTTTACCGAAAATTAGGTCAAATAGTTTTAGTTCCATATTCAAAGATTTCTTCATAATGAGACATTCCCAAACAAATAAAATCATTTATAATGCTCATATCATATCCAAGATGAAAATCCCCAATTTCCTCATTTTGACCTAAAATCTCCAAACTTAACTAAATCATAAATACTTGAAATTATAACTTAAAATGAGTAAATATTAGCATTTAGAACAAGCATTAGGTTTGTAAAGATTTGGAAATGAACTCACGAGGCTAAGGTTAGGTAAACCCTAGAAAATCTCCAAAAATTGATGAAGATGATGAAGTAGGTGAAGAAACACGAAGAACACCACTAGACGAAGCTTGGATCTTGAATCTTCAACCTTTAAGGAGCAATAAATGACTTGGTTGGAGTAGATTGGAGCAATAAATGACTTGGTTGGAGTAGATTGGAGCAATAAATGCTCAAGGTTTGTTCTTAATGAAGATATGGAGAGAAAATCGTGTATAGTGAAGTGTGGTGGTGAAAAGTGAACTGAAAATCCACATAAATGCATCCACAAGCAACAACAGAGATCAGGGCGGGTTTCAAGCGAGTTTGGAATCCGGGCGAGTTTCAAGCGAGTCTTGAGTCGCCAAGGACTCGCCCAAGCTTCTGAGGTTGCCTCAAACAGTGAACAAAGCGAGTTTCAAGCGGGTCTAAGCCGCCCAGGACTCACCCAACTTGCCTAAATCACCCGAAAACCCCCTTGTTTTGAGTTTAGGTGCATACCTTCAAACCTCCTTCATAATAAAACTAAGTGACCAAGAAAAATAACTTTAGGACATCAAATTCGACTATCTAAAATAGATTTAAACCCGAAGAAATGTTCAATCCACAAAATGAGTCGTTTTAAATGGTTTGGGTTTTTCGTAGAATTTTCCAGGCGTTACATATTTAGGGACTTAATCATTCAAAATCACAAGAAGAAATCTTTACTAAGACCCAAGTGTTCTCATTCCAAGATATCGGACCAACCATCGAAGAAATCGAAGAACCCGAAATCAAAGCACCCAAAGGCAAACCACTTGAGGAAATTCCCGAGCCAATGAAACCATTATCACAAGAAATTTCAAAGGAAGAACCTAAAGACAATGCTTCCATTATTTCAACAACCGATACTTCGGAACAAATAGTTACAATTCCCGGTGAAGTTCTTCTATCTTTTTACCTTTCGAATTTCACAAAGTATCGCTTGTATGGAGGCGAACACGACAACATCTTGGAATTTGAAGATTGGTCATATTTTCCGAATTTCGAAGATCGAGTTGTGAATTCAAACATTTTGAAGAAACGGATGTTCTACGAGTTAGGCGAGGATGTTTTTCAAGTGAACTTGATGGCAAGTTCTTTTTAAGTGAGGGTATCTGATACAGAGAGGTTCTGAGAGTTAATGAGGGTTTTCTTCGATATGTAGAAAAGAAGAAAACGAGCTCGAAAGAAGCCCGGGATTTGGCATCGTAAATGGGGAAACAGTCGCTTACACAACTTGGGTCGCGTGCACGTTCTGACAGGTTCCGAACAAATCGCATTTATCTGTTTATTTGATTATTTTATTTCTTAATTAGTTTAGGATAATCATTTAGTTTAGTTATTATTTATCAACATTATAACTAGATTAGGATTATTATTAGACTATTAGTTTAGTCTAGTTAATTTATTTTATTAGTTTCATAATTGGTTTAGAATTAGGATTAATTTTAATTTAAGTTTCATAGTTATCTTTGATCTAGTTTGAACAATAAATAGATTTTGATGCTTTCATATTGGGAAGTTTATTATTGATCAATATAAATATTTTTAGAGTTTTATCTCTATTTCTCTTAATTTTCCAAACATCTCGTTTTAAGACTCGTTATCTTTAAGGATTTAGACGCTTGTTAACCGTTCTGCAAAAGCCCGTTGCATCACTACCACATTCGATTGAAATGGTCTCCCCCATCACCGAAAGGTGGTGTTTTGAATATTTTGTTACCTATGATTTCGATGCTTTGGATGTAGAGGATTATCTATATTTTGATGTTTTGGAGTACGATCCTTATGCATGTTTTGGGTGAGTTTGAATATTGGTTGTCATTCTAAAACAGGTAGTTGATTTGAAAATAATGAGCTTTGAAAAGATGTTCATTCTTACGATTTGTGATTTAAATAAGTGAGTCGTATTCAAAAGAAAATTGTTGATTTAACCATTTTATGTTTGTAAGACAATCTGTTTGAACTCACTAGACATCAAGCCTAACATTTTTCTTCTCCCTCTTATATAAACTTTAAGCATTTTGTTATTAAAGTTGTTCTATTTTGAAGGAGTTTGGAAGTTTTAAATTGTCAACTATTTTATAATGACAATGGTGGCGATGACAACCCTCATGGTGAAATGGAATGGAATCGAATGATACAACATCATAATAGTTTTTTCTTAAAAGATAAAGATAAAAGGAATTAGAATTTTTTTTTGCTAGTAACACATGGGATTTACATTCCACCATAGGTGTGGAATTCAAATTCCTTACCAAAACTCAAAAAATGAAAACCAAACACATAAAAGGGAATTTGGTCCAAAAAATTGACCATTCCAGTTCTTTCAAATTCCGCCAGATTCCAATGAACCAAACAATTTTTCACCCTAAAAAACTTCCTGAAAAACTCCTATTATATTTATGGATGCTCTTAGATTTGCAAACACCAGACCAAAAATACTATGATGCTTCAGTATTAACCACACTTCAAACTTTATTGTGCAAGTCTCCAAAAAGGCATACATACATACATGATGAGAACCCAAGAACTATTTTCCTTAAGAAAGCCAGGAAAAAGGGAAACAAGAAGATAGCTGATGAAAAACAAGTTAAATGCAGTCTGTACACACACACACACACATATATATATATATATATATATATATTAGGGAGCTTGGGGGAAAGAGAGAGTACTTGGCGAATCGATTCTAACGATATGTTCATCCTCAGCACCAGATTCATCACTCGAGTAATCCATTTGACGAGTATTAATTGTGTCTGTGTTTCCACGTGGGGCTGTAAGCGTTTCGGTTTCGCTTGCTGGTTGTCCTACCTTTCTCACTATCGTAGACCCTTCTGATCTCACAGAAATAAGCTTCCGGTTAAATGTTGGTCGGACTATTGGATGAGACCTGCTATGAGATGGATTCTTGGATGGTT
Source organism: Silybum marianum (assembly GCA_036898165.1). Lineage (NCBI taxonomy): Eukaryota > Viridiplantae > Streptophyta > Magnoliopsida > Asterales > Asteraceae > Silybum > Silybum marianum. Next base: position 18,664,418 of record CM072537.1, on the reverse strand, counting down.
TTGCTAGTCCATTTGGAGAAGTACGAGAACCGCGTGCTTTGTTGGAAATCTGATTTTGTCAAATATAATTGATGGTAAAGAAATTATCATAAAATGGAATAAAGTTCAAAGAAAATATTCTATTTTGTGAATCCATTGTTGATCTTGTAACATTTGATGACATTGATACCCATTTATAGAAGTTTTATGGCGAAATGGATGATAAACTTGACATCCACATCATCAAATGTTACAACCGGTGAAATGGGCACAAAATAATAATTTTTTGGAACCCTATTACGCTCATTGAAAAGAAAGATTCTTTGTTACACTAAATATGAACTTTTTTCACAATATATATATATATATAGGGTCAGGTTCAGGTTCAGGTTCAGGTTCAGGGGAAAACCTTAAAAAAGAAAAAAACTGAAAAGCACCCTGTAAGCCCTCCAACTGGACGGTATGCACAAATACATACTGGTAATTTGTAACATGCATTCGTGCATATGCACTTATGCATAACATGCACTCATGCATAGAAAAAAAACGCTTGTATGCATTTGTGTATACCATCTATGCACAAATGCATACGGTTCAGATGGAGGGATCTCAGGGTGCTTTTAGTTTTCTTTTTTTTTAAGGTCTTCCCCTGAACCTCCCTCTCTCTCTCTCTCTATATATATATATACATATATATTTAAGATTATTTAAAACTTTTAGAAGGGAAACAACGAACATACCATGCTGCCATACATGCTTAGTTGCATTGCTCGGGCAGAAAAGTTGTTTATGTTCTCATTGGGATGTTCAAGATGTTGAAAAGACTTAATATGGCGTTCAGGCCAACTCATTAGACCAGCATGGTCTCCGCTTGGGGATCTTAGAGGGTTATCACCACCATGTGATATTAATGAAGATGTCCTTCTCTGAAGGGTTCTACTGGCTTCAAATCCAGCAACATCAAACGCAATCACCCTTGCCCTTGACTCAACTATGTAGGAAGATGCATGATAAGAAAAGCTTGCGCCTTATCAACAACCCAAAACAATAACGAGATTAGCCTTCATGTTGTTTTAATAGTTAAAAAGATAATAATAATAATAATAATAATACAAGTAAAGGAACTTCAAAGAAAAAACGTTATAGCTAATAAGTTAGAAATCTCATTTCTATTATGAGGAGATAAAGATGAATTCTTCTTCCATAACTGTCAAACAAAGAGAATCTAAAATATATCATTTTGAATACTTCACTTATCAAAGTGTGTAGAAGCAGTGTGTGAAGAAAACTAAGGGGCTGTTTGGTTGGCTTTCCATCAAGTCCTATATGTATAAAGCTTGTTTGCATGGATTAATCTGTCTGTATAGATTGAGAAGGTTTTTGTTTGGGAGGGTTTTTTCATAGACGGAAAGAACCGAGTTTTTTTATTGGGAGGGGAAGTTTTGGAAAAAAAACTTGGCTTTCCGCATAAAGCTTCCCCCTAAAAGCTTACTGAATAAGCCACTTTCTATATCATTAAGTCGCTATGTATAGCTTACTGAATAAGTTGCGAGTCCCATTAAGCTCATTAAGCTGCTAACAAACAGACCCTAAATGGACTTAAAAGAACTTAATTGTTGCAAAGACAGAAGAAACTGATTTTTAACCAACACCCCAAAACCGATTCAATTTGGTTCAGTTCCGCGGTTCCATGGTTCCTGGTTACACCCCTATTGGTACCAGCCATGTTTTAATCATTTTCCTCTTTCATTTAACCTTTGTCATTATATTTATAGTGTTGAGATTACTTGCACTTGAATACAAAGAAAATTTCAGAATCTTGAATCTCTTATATTATCTAGTACACCTATGTTCATGTAATATTAATAAGAAACTATGCTCTGCTAACAATGTATCAGAGGTTATTCAAGCATATTGAATTAATGCCTCAAAAGTAAATAAATGTTCTGAGATGCAAAGGAACTTTTAATTACCTGCTATTTCTGGCACCCGGAAACTGCGGTCACCATATGAAGGGAATAATGCAGCTGGTGCAGTAATAATTTCTAAAGCGCCCTGGGTTTTGATGAATCCTTCTAATAACAAACCAATCATATTCTGAGGTAGTTCAAAACTTTCTCCACTTATGTATGTGCTCATACTTGATCTTTCTGCCACAAGAGTCCTTAGGTCATGCATGGTCATTTTTTCGAATATGTGAGGAAGCAACAGTTTTGAGAGTACAATCGAGCTTTCCTATAATGACAATGTTAAAATAGTATCATTTTTTTTCATATGAATACAATAAAACAAATGATGACCATGATACAACAGTTTACCCGGTAAGCGCTTACCGTGGTAAGAGGAGTCGTCATTCCTTACCGGGTAAGACTTGGTCCTTGTTTTTCTTGTCTTCGCTCTTACCGGGTAAGATTTTTGGTACTTGTCATATTCCTTCGATAAGGTAATATGACCTGGTAAGCGCTTACCCGAGTAAGCGTTTGGTAAACGGTCCCTAAGATACAAGATATCTATAGAGCTGAAGACACATGATAATAAATATACACATAACACAGAAGAGATTACTTAACAGTGAGTTTATTATTTATACTATTGTTACATGCAAATGTCCCTATCATGCCACTGACATCCAAAATTAACATAAGCAGATTGAACTGGAAAGTCTGGAACAAGAGATGCATGTATTATATTTAGCTCACACGTTAAAAATAAAAGATGAAAGAATAGTTAGCTGAAATAGATTAAAAATTTTCATTTTTCAACTAACCTGCCACAAAAAATCTTCAACTGCATGATCAGTTCCAAGAACTGAAAGTATCTTTTCGGCTTCAATGAAAAAACCAAGTACCACAGAATCAGTAACGATGTCACATATGTACGGCTTTCCAATCAGCACCTCGTATAAGCCCAAAGTACTTCCATGTGCAAATGTTGGATGCAAAGAATGCTTGTTTCTTATCCTCTTACTTGCCCACTGATGGAAAAACAAATAAATGGTTAACTGATCATCAGGATGTATACTGCAATTCGATCAATCATCACAAGTGACAAATGCTTCCACAGAAACTCTATAAACTTAATACTTCACTTCAATCAACTACCTTCACCACACCATTAGAAATCAGCCATATGCCATTTGGCTTAGATCCCTCCCTATAAAGGGCCACACCACGTAGTTTCATTGTCTCTTTGGTGGAGCCCACGATTTGTTCACGTACTACTGATGGAAGGGCTCCCAACAAAGGATTGGCGTTAATCAGATCATGTGCCTTGGGAATCTTAACTATAGGAGGATTACGTAGAAGTTTCTTCAAGTCAGTCTGCAGTAAAAAACCAAATTCCAGTTCAGCATTATTGGACACTTAAGCAACAAAGGGTACATGAACGACATATTGTGAGGAATACCTGGACAGCATCATGAAGATGAACCAATTCCTTCTGCTCTAATAATCCAGCCTTCTCAAGATCTTGAACGTATTCGATTAGATGATTGAGCACCGAATACGTCACTTGCCTTGTTTTCAAAACAGGCAAAACCTAAAAAATCATCATTATTGATATTGATTTTAAATGAATATCAGTCGCACCTATGCCAAGTAGAATGTTTCCTAAAAAGCATCAACGTGAAACTGGTGCTTCATATCTTAAGATACCATCTTTGGGTTTGAACTATAACCTAGCATAATATGTGCAACTATTAAGTAAAACGTGTAATACTAATACCCCAAAAATTTCATGTAATATAAATTATTTTTTAAGTAAGTTAGTTGTCAATTTATTCATCAAGCCTCCTGTTAAGTAGTGAATAGTGGAATAGTATTGGTACTGAACAAAGGGGGTAAAGTGTAAAGATTTATTTTAAAAGGTCCAAAGCTGAACTGGAGTTATAATTAGCCCTAGTGTCTAATGGAACTCCTTTTGGAGAGTATGTAACAAGAAGTAGAGCAGAGGGTGAGCTTGCGATATTTTATAGCAGTTGGCATTGTGTGAGTGAGTAATTCATCCTTATTCCGATAGTCTAGCAAGAATCCAGGCTTCTTGAGGGATAGAAGGTGGAATCCAGGCTTTTTATAATCATTCCCATTAATTACTGCTTAATACCTCCAACCAAACACACCCTAACATTTTGTACCAGTTGTGAAGGAAGGAGTAGGAGTAAAAATATGTTTCAGTCTAAGGTCAGATTCTCTATAATCTAAATGAGCCTTATGTTGGGCATGTAAAAATATAGCAGAAATCCTCAACATTTGTTAGATCAGTGTATGCAAGGCTAGTTTGGATAGTTTTGACATGCATCATAAAAAATCTCTGACTTTTAGCATCAATTTGCAGAAGTTGGGATCCAAATGTAAGACCAAGAATGAATTTTGGGAAGTACATTAGGAATACATTTAGTCCATGTATAATCTATATCCGAAGTAAATTATCGATTAGAGTTGCATCGATGCATGTGTGTTATCAAGTTCATGTATTTTGAGTAGGAATACGCGTGCGTATACACAAGATTGTTATGAATTCATATCAGAAATGCATTGACCAAATTTGGCTTGAGTTTTAAGTTGTTTTTTTTTAAGTAAATAATATTTATATATGGCAATATAGAACACATAAACTCACACGCTCTCCTCACCTGTGGTGTTTGAATCCTAGACCTCCTAAGAGGACAAAGGCTCACATACCGATAGGCCAAAGGCCCTTTGGTGAGTTTTAAGTTGTTGTATGTTGGGATTATGCACTTTAGATGGAGTTGAAAGGCTACAACCAGAAGTAAGTGAAATAGGTTGAAGGCATGTTATGCACATGCATTTGATGAATGATTTTTTAGAAGAAATAAGCATGATATGCCTGATGTTCTGAGTGTCATTTTTTTGAAGGCACCCTGGCAAAGTCCTTCTGTTGAAGGCATCATAGAAAAGTCCTTTTAAAGGCATTGTAGTAAGTCCTTATGTGAACTCAATGGCAATGAGTGAAGTCCTTTGAAGCCATGACTGAAAAGTCATTATTTTCACAGCACAACAAAAATACTTCTGTTGAATATGAACGGAAAGCAGAATTATTCTTTTAGTTAAAGAAGATTTAGTTGATATTTGGAACAAAGGGTAGCCAAAAATATGTCTTGGGGTTAGATGATGTATTGGAACACTAATGTATGCAAGAATGTCCGTTGGCTTTGTACGGATATTTAGTATAAGTGTAAGTTCAGAAATTCAGGATGTCATAAGATCTTGTAAATTTAACTAACCTGTGGAAAAGTAATGCGAACATCTTCCAGGAACTTTTTTGCTTCCTCTCCTTCTGTCTCACTCTCATTAATTATTGCCAAAGCAATTTCACTATCACCTACAATAAGAGTTGCAGATTTAATAATGTTAGTACTCCTAAAGCTTAGTATTGCAGATGAAGAATTATAATTCCTTCACAGTATAGCTTGTAATTAGGCACCCAAAATCTTCTATGGTACACTAGGAATGACATAACCACAGGGCATAGGCCTTTCCTCAGGATTAACATAAATTTCTTCATATAATCAACTTATCATCGTTCAAACAGGTTCATCAAAATTTACACATCAGATACATGCAAAGATACATAAATCCAGTCATGAATCTATGATCTTTGTTGGCGTATGCAGTCATTGTTTTAATTAAAATTTCACAAAGAAGCACACAAGTTAAATTAAATTCGAGCAGATTAGTTAAGGAAGTCCAAATCATTCTGAGTTTCATCATCTTTCATAATGTATCAATGTATAGATCCTTAAAAGAATTTGAAGGACGCATATCCAAATTAACCACATAATCAGTGATGCCAATTTGTAAAAGTATTGAACAATACAAACACAAATTAATCAATCAATTAAATTATTTGATGTTCAAATGAAAACCTAATTATAACAGTGATATTATTTTTTACTCTGGATGACCATTATCAATTTTAATAGAAATTAATAAATTCGCCATTTCATGTGAGAATAAGAAATATTAGGTGATGAATAAACTTACATTTTAGGCTTAGCGTTTACATTTTGGTCCAGCCTAAGGCTATTACACCCTTATAGAATATTATATACTAAAGGTCCAACGCTCAACCAGTATGACAAAATCGTTTCCAGTGAAGATATCTACATATTACATTACATTGCATTATATTATATTATATTCCGTGATAAATGTATTGCCTTTCAGAAAAGAATTATATTATTTAGCATTAAGCCATTAACTTAAATACATTATATTGCAATAAACTGTATACTGTACTATACTTATATTATACATATATGTTCCATTAAAATACCAGAATTCAGCACGTTACAGTACATTAAATTATATTATATTGCAACATAATATATTATACTTTATTATGCAGTACTATATTATAATACTACACTATATTATTATACATAATATAATATGTGCGTGTGTATATATAATATGTAAGCATGAACGATTACCATTAGCATTTCTTAGTTTGTTCTGGAAAATATATATATATATATATATATTATATGTATAGGGGCCGCTTCAATCAAGAAGGCTAAATATTGAGAGAAGCTAAGAAGGGAAGGTTAAGGCTCGTTTCATATGTGGATCATTGGAAAATCCGAGAAAGAGAATCTATTTAAAGATGCATATGTGAACTGACATTATAGATTATTCATATGGGTTCACATATGCATCTAAAAATGGAATTTTTTTTATAAATGCTTCACATATGAACCTTCTCTTCGGACCTTCATACGATATTTAGCCTTCTTATTTTCCCACTAAATATATAAAAAAGCTAAGGTCCTTTCCTCTATATCAATCCACCCATGCATAAATATATGAAAATATATACATGTATATGATGCATATATGTATGTAAAAATATCATATTTTGAAAGGAGAAACATATTAACTTGCAATCTCCAAAAGTATCAAGAGTATTTGTTACCAATGAAGTCATGTAGTTGTTGTCGCGCAATCCTATGGGCACGGAGAAAGGCAGCAGATATGTAACATGCAGATTCCAACCTTTCAACTGTGAAGTATGTTACAAGCCTCCGGGGGAACATACTTGTTTGCAGGAACTTATAATAATTAGGGAAATGAACATTCGGTTTCAAGCCATTCCAATCACATAGTGGTTCACGCAACACCGAATCAAGTGCTTCATCCACAGATTGCATTAAAATGTTCGCTGTAAACTGGCTGATCCTTCCTTCTTCCAGCATCCCCCAATAAGCAGCTTGCACACCTAACATGGAATGGAACAGACTCCCACATTTAGAAAGAATATAGATATCCTAATAAGCAAAATCAACACAATATCCTATAATCAGTCGCATTTGAACAACCTGACAGTCCCCTGAGGAATCACTTTGGTGGTCTTACAACTATGCTAATACCAGATGAAGCCTGAAATGTGACATAAAGAAACCCTAACAACAGATAACAATGAGCTTTCTCCAGTAGTAGCTTACATTGCAACAAAAAAACAATTAATTTAATACAAGGAAGAAAAATTCAGACGTAAAATATAAGAAATTCTTTAAACCTCAAATGTAATGTTCCGATTATCATTTTGGAACATTGGGTCTCTATGACTAAAAACATCTATCAGAGCACACGAGAACTGGTTAAAACTACAGCTAAAATTGACATCAGTATGATACACCCTTCAAGATTAAAGCACCAGAACTTGTCTTATTCTCTGTAGTCCCTAGTAGCTGATTGCAAAGAAGACTATCATTTACTGCAAATAAATGTGAAAATATATACATGTATATGATGCATGTATGTATGTAAAGATATCATACTTGTGTGACCTAAAATAAATGTAAACATGGATTAAACTATTTCATGAACTTAGTTTCAAATCTTACATAAAGATACCTGGTAAGGTAAGGAATAGACAGAGTAAAAAATATTAAATAAATAAAAATTACTTACCATTTAAAAATCGTATACGTATATCAGATAGATGCATGTGCTCCACATTGTTATCATTCTCAGGTGCGGTATGAGGATGGATACGTTCTCCTTCTAAATCATGCAAACATGTGATATATTTTTTGACGGTAGGCCAATCAGCAGGTCCAAATTCCTCATCATCTACAAGATCACCAAATGCCTCTAGCGCTTTGCCCATCATTTCATACTTGGTGTAATCTAGTATACGTTTCTACAAGAAAGATTAAAAGCCACTTAACTGAAGGAACAACATTTTGTAATACTGATGTTCAAATAATTGAGAAGCATCACAGAGCGCAAAAAAAAATGAACAAGTATGCAACCAATGTGAAAACAGAAGACAAAAGAACACAATTTTCAACCAAATAAGAACTTGGACTACAAGAATTATTGCATATTAACATAATAAAACAGGTTCAGTCCTAATAACAGGAGTAATATGAAAAAATGTGAATAAATGATATTGCTATGACCATATAAGTCATTATTTAATAACCGTCCATCCCAAAATTTAAGGGCACTTAACAAAATTGTCCAATATCAAAGATTTTGAGTTCTCTTGAGCAATAAATGAATATAATATGCATATCATGCATGCAGGTTTCTATTCATATATTGAAGACATCTATAGTAACATCACTTGGATGAAACAAATATTATAAAACCTTGCAAAGTTCAGAATAATTTGAATCTTATTAGAAATTGGAAGGAGTTCATCAGTATCAAACACATTTGTAGAGTCCCTTTTATCAAATATATACGGAGCAAGTTTAAGGACGGATCCAAATTAACAGGGATAACGACTTGATAATAGGTAGGTTGACTGTGTTTGATGATGAATTGGCTTTTTCTTGAACAAAAATAGAACTCTCTATTTTACCCCTTTCGGTTTTATTTATTTTCTGATGGTTGGGGCATCAGCCCTTAAATAGTTCTGCCCCCTCTTTTCCTGAGTACAAATAAATAAAACCAAAAGGGTAAAATAGAGTCAAGGTATCCTCTGTCTACTTCTATACAATCAAGAAGATAGAGAACTCCTGCAAACACCAACATTGAGCAATGGCGACCAAGAATACAATTCAAATATTAGATATACTCAGAGTGACCATAGCTCTATTACAGGATTTTCTGTCTAAATGGAGAAGTGTAATCTGTTCATTCTGATTCAATCTCTTAAGGCTCAATGCCTAGAGCAGCCTACAGTTCCTTGGCAATTCAGAGGTACAAGAGCGCATCAAGGAACAAGAAATGTGTCAGCTCAGATGTTCACTTTGTAGCCTAAGAATAAATTTGGGAAGAAAGACAATACAAAGGCACCAAGTCATAGAAAACATTTCATTGATCCCTTTCTGTGAAGTTAGCTTTAGCAGTTACAAACTCTTTTGTTCCTCCCTCTTCTCATAAAGTTACAAATAAAAGGTTATCTTGCCATTGCTAATACACATAAATACACATGCACGCACACACACACACACATCCATATAAATATGCGGAGAGAGAGAAAGAGGCAGTATGAAAGCACACAAAATAGTTCACTTGAAAGTAAAAAACTACACATACTTGCCCTTGCACAATACCCAACATTGTCTTCATATATACTATAAGAGTATAAGTGTACCTTAGCCACAGATAGCTTATCCATTTCTAGCATCCGCAAAACAAATTGAGTAGTTGATCCATTTACAATAAGTGTTAGAAACACGATTCCGCCAGTGAAGAACACAAACTGCACAAGTGACGAAATAATCAAGATAAGTTCCGATGATTTTTTTATTTAAATAAATCATCAACTTCTTCCTGTACATAATTTATTTCCAAAGGATCAAATGTAGCATTTCTTTTACTTGAGATATTACAAAGTTAAGATACAATTTAGCAAAAAAACAAAGTACCAAAGATCCTGTTTGACGATTGATGTATGGTGAGGTGTCACTGGCTTGCTGAAAATAACATAAAAGGTGGTAAAAACAAACATCAGGCATGTTAAAAATATAAAAGAGGCAATTAAAAGCATAAACAATAAGTTAAGTAGAGTAAGAATACTATGTTTTAAGAAGAATGGCGCAGAAAAGTCACAAGGCGACTTCCCAGGTGCTAATTTCAAAAAGTCTAAATATTAATGGTCATTAGTTGCATCGATATACTTCAAACGAAAATTTCCATGGAGGAGAACTTCCATCTAACTAAGGATCAACTATTGAATCACAACTTTTACATTACAAGCACAATCACAGTAAGAAAATTTTGGACATGGAATTGAGTCAATGGTGCAAGAAGATAAACATTTCAAAACTAACAAAATACGTGCCATGTTAGGGATCAAAAATAGAGTTTTCAAAACTTTTTCTACAAGTAACAAGGATAACTTGCCTTAACGGATAAAGAAAGAGACAATGCCACAGCGCCTCTTAAACCAGACCAGACTAGTACAGTAGCTTCTTTCCAATCTAAGCCATAACCAAAATAATGCAGAAATGGATATAATGATCCAACCACTATGACCCGTGAGAGTTGTAGCAAAACATAGAGGAGGATGAGGTAGCCCCAAGAATTTTCTGTGTGACAGATAATAGAATATGGTTATACCAATGGGAATACAACTGAATGCAAATATATACATATAAATGCTTGAGCGCATAGCGGAAAGCCGATACATACATATTAGAAGCAATGACGATATACTTATTTCTTGAATAAAAACATGAGCTCCAGGACAATGGAATTGGATGACAATCAGCAAGTTTATCATGATGTATATGTTGCTCTTAGAGATTAGGGATGTAACAGCGAAAGTGGGTTAAATTAATCATAATTTCTAATGAATAAGATCACGAGAACTTTATATTAAGTTACAGTTCAAGTTTCATATCACAAATTATATACTCTTAATAAAGAATGCATTATCCATTTAAACACAACAAAGCCCCTTTAACCTTGATCACATTACGACTAATATTATGCATGCAGATCTATGATTAGCTTCTATTAAAGCATCTCATGCTATGCTATCATGCATTTCCATGGCTATATAGTTCCAAATATTAATTAATATGAACTAAATTCCAAACCCCTCTCCAACATAAATGCAACTATTCTACTGCTTTCCAAAGCTCCAAGTATGCAAGTTTTCTACATCCTAATGAGACCAATTAGTGGCATGTACAACTTTATGCATGTTCACTTGGTAAATTCGCCTACAAATATATTTGATATTATTCTAGCAACCAATCCATCAAGCTCACTTATAGACCATGTAGTCTAAAGTCTATGCTACTGGGGATATAAGCATATGGTGGTCTTATATGGTCTTAAATGGAACGGTTTTGACTTGAAGATCATGCTTAAGCATAATATAGCATTGATATCAGATGAGTCTAGAGATTGACGAAGTAAAACCGAACATGCCTCTCGAGTGTGAGCAATGAAAGCCGGTTGGTTGAGCTTTTCCAGGATCAAAATTTAAGCAAATTTATAAACTGGTATCAGTCAATGCATCTCGAATAGGAGGTTACTAGAGAACAAAAACTGACCAAAAATACCATATAAGTGAACAGAAGATAAAGGAATGATGCAGAGCCAAAATGATGTACTTTTTCACTTTCGTACTTTTCAATCGCATGATCAAGGATTTAGTTTTCTTTTTCTTTCTCGTCCTTCTTATGTTGCCTTGTGCTGTAAAATATGGGGAAACTTTCTATCTACAAATGTTTGGGGAAACTTTCCATCTTTTTTTGCACAATTCACACAAGCCAGGGGTCTTCATGGAAACATCCGCTCTACTCTTTGGGGGTAGAGGTTGGGTTGGTGTACATCCCCCCCCCCTCAAAAAAAAAAAAACCCGACCTCACATTCAGGTGGTATATATTGGGCTCATTTGGTTTGGTTATGTCAGCAGATACAGATGTTTGCATCTCACCTTCATATGGTTTATATTCACTCCCACTCGATGCTTTGTTCTCAGTATGTCTCCATTTTGTGTCATCACCATTCCCATAGTATCTTGAACAAAGCTTCCAACATATGCTTCCATGTGACCAAATTTATCTCTTAGTTCAGCCAATCATATATTTAGACAAGAAAAATAAAATTGCGCAATGATAGCCCAAACCAAACAGGCTAATGGAAGAAATCTTATTCCATGCAGAGAAATCATACAAGAACGTACACAAACTTCAGAACACATGACAAACATAAAAAATGTATGTAGCATGAGACAGAACATAGAAAATAAACATTAAAAAGGAAGGATAACCACCAAGAGAACTTACGTTCATGTTTAAGAATGTTGTCACCTCCAAGGATGCCTTCAGCTATGACTACTCCACTTCAAAACAAAAGACAGAAAACTATTAAATCAAGTACTCATGATTTATGCACCATACCACACAGAGAGAAAATTATCAACGCATTCCTCCCGTACTAATTTGTGGCTCAAAGTAATGAAACACAAGAGCTTTCTTCTAGGAACGCATACCTTAGGATGAAGATAAGTGTATTAGCAATATACGACACCATTTCCCTGCAGTTCAAGATGAGGAAGACTAAATATTACAACAGTAGATGGTATTCTCATGCAACAGAAAAAAGACAATAATTTCTACTAAACAACTATAACAAGTATTAGAGGTCTGATTCATAAGCTATTGGTTCCGAAGCCTTTGCCTAGCCTTTATCACAATAGAAGATGCACTCTTTTCTGTGTTAGAATATTAGCAGTTTAGTGTATTTTCAGTGCCATCATGTCTTGATCAGCAAGCTAGATCCAAAGTGAGGGCAACAACTATATCACGATGTATGTTGTTGGAAAGTTCTACCACTTATGCTCTAACTAGCGTCGATAAAACAATGTGTTGATAAAAATAGTTTACTAAGTTAGCATATTTTGCTCATAGAAGGGAACATTTAATTATTCTCTGTCTATAGGGGACATCCTATAATGTGTTCATATTCCATGAATTTTTTTACAACACAAGGTCTTAAAATATGGATCTTCTCAATTTCCTTCCTCTTTCCTTTTTTTTGTGTGTGGGGGGAGGAGGATCGTATTTTCTTTTTCCCTAATTCCCACACAAGCCCATATCTTAGTATGTGTATATACATACGGTTTTTCACTTTTAGGGCTCGATCACAATGAGGATTTCATGCTCAGATAAAAAGGTAACCTACAACAGGCTTTTGTCTGGAAGCCTCTTCCACAAGCACTCACCATGCATACAGCAACATCTACAGGACATGGACATCAATGTTCTTTCCTCACCCTCCTATCTCCATTAAATGATTCACATATATAGGAGGCCCTTATCTCCTACAGATAAAAGTCGTACATTTTTTAACTTGGAAGAGAAGCAACACGGATTTCTCTCCCTAGAGCTTGATCAAGTACAAATTCATGTCTAGGACGGCTAGTGAGTCGGTCTTGAGTACACCACTTGTTCAGGAGTTGGTGATTCCACTCCTGAATTAATGGATAAATGTTGTGAATAATGCAGCTACGCACATCTGCAAGAATCAGATGCTTCATGAAAGCACAAAACATATTAAGCGTTGGCACGTCTAAGACACTCTTATTGGTAGAGCATTGATTTGTTCTTCTTTGAAGATTTTAGGTATAGTGACAAAGTTTCTCGGAAGTATGAAACAGAACTGATAAGTGACATGTTGATCATGTTTGATGTATATGTTCCAACTTGAGAAGTGTCACTTTCCGTACTTTGTTAGTGGTAGTACGCTTGTGATTTATTCTGTTTTAATAATTCTAGGTCCATGTCTTGGGACATATATATAAGTCTCACCCAGTAACAATACATTTTGATACATAGGCTGAATAAGATGGTGTAAGTAGAAATTTCTAGTAAGATAACTGAATGCAAGAGTTTGATAAACTTCATTTGATTTAATAATCTGAAACCCTTTAAATCTTGTTAAAAAGCTGCAAAATCAACTAATAAAATTGTTTGAAAATGTGTTACGAATTTGATGCATCAGCATCACATCCACTAGCCCTGCTTTCAGTGAATTAGAAAAATGAAAATAAATTCTACACCCTGTGTTGTCCTCTGGAGTTCATTCCTATGTATCATAAGTTTATAACAACATAAAAAGGTGCGAAAATACCAGAAATGATGCAAGCTTTGTTGTCCTTCACCCTTGAAAGCAGTTCGAGCCACAGCAGCATAAAACCTGTTCAGATATTTTGCCTACTTAAATTAGTATATTTTCAGAGTATAGCAGACTGTATAAGTAATCAACTCACATTCCCAACGTCATCACTGTTAATACTCCAGAAATATCAGCACCTTCTTGAGACTATCACAAGGGAGATACAAATTAGCCTCTATGAAATGTATAAAAACTGAAACACTTATTCCAATACCTATGTCTTTAAGACATTCAGACCAAGTTCACTAATTATTTTACAACAATTGTAATGAACAGCATGCCCTCACTCAGGAGAAATACAAAATAATTCAGGAGCTGACATAAAAGAGATTCAAACAGATTATTAATCCGTGTCAGTCAGCTTTACAACGGCACCTCTTAGGCTCTTACACAGTCCAAGGAGAAGACAGGTGTATAATGTTAAAATTAAATATTTTTCTAACTACAATTAGTACAATCAGGTACTAGGTTTTCTTCCATGTGGTAATGATATTCATGAGTTGGGCAAAGAAATTACCACTTCGCAATAACATATTCTTTCTGTTACCAAAACAACACAAATCACTCTATGTAATGTGGTACAAGGATATGCATCCAGATATTAGCAATTGAAGGTATGCGTGTGCAAATTTTTCCAAGTACATATAGAATGTGAAGTCCTACTTGTTCTTTCAAATTCAGGTATTCTCATTTGCATTTAGGGTGTTACAAAGAACCATTGACCTTTTCTTTATATTTTCTAAAAGATAGCAAATTGTCATCTGCAATAATTTTACGTATTCTAAATTTTTAATTTATTTAGAATTAGGCCCAGGAGTAAAATACTAAATAGTGCTTACCATTTTAAGCTACTGCATTCTCAACTATGCCCTAAAATCTATGCAAAGTCATTGTGAAAACTAAAAACCTATTTTGTAATGGGACAGAGGATGGACAGAAAATGTGAGCAATCAGGAGAATCAAATGTCCACAACTAAGTGATAGTTGAAAATAAGACGAGTTGAGATGAAAACCAAGACAATGCATCCAAAGAAATAGAGTAAAAAAGTCTAGGGGAAGGAGATAGGGCCAAAACAACAAAGGAATCTGCTGAAAATCCCATTCTATGTTTCAAGTACTTATTTATATGACTCCTGTTGACTTGGACCAATGTATACATAATGAGCCATGCCATCTCAATAAGAGGACAGGTTGAGGATTAAGTGATTGAGCTCTTATCTTGATAAGACAGCAGTTTAATGAAGAGGTAGAGCAAGGAAGGCAGTGCAGGAGAATGGACATTATTTCCACGGGTTTAACCCTATGCATTATGTACCTTATTTTCACCCAAGGGCTTAATAGAAAAACTTGTGTTTGAGAGAGTCCGTGTAGGTTTATATAATTCTTAATCTTTGGGATTCACTCCTTCCGCAGATTATTATACTCCCTGCTCTTAGCCTCTTATTGAGCTGCAACATAGCAGCAGGATTTCTACAAGTGAAAATCTGGCTATGTTAGTGAGGTGTCCCTGGATGCTTCTCTTGTATGTCTGGCATTGATACACAACCATATGGTCAGATCTTGCTCAGGACACTTGTCACTGCATGAAAGTGAATGTGGAGCATGATTCATTTTTTTTTATTGGTGAAACTTTTTCTGAATATTAAAGTTTATCACCCAAAGATTACGAAATGGCTCTAAAGTTTCTAAAATTTTCAGATTGGCCCTTGGAATTTTGAGGCATCAAAAATAATCCTTGAAACTTCAGAAGCTACAACGAAGTCCAGCACCAGTCAAATACAGAACAGAAAGTATCAGTAGGAAACGCCATGATGGCATCACATCACATGTCAGTGGGTAGATGAGGACAGATCGTGGACAGACTAGTTCAGATGCAGGCGTTAATTGGCTGGTTCAGGAATGAATATAATGAGCAAGGTTATAGGTAACTGGGGCACAGGAGCAGCTGTGAAGAACAGGCAGGCTCTGGCGAGGATTTGGAGCGTATAATGGAAGTGATCAAGATAGTATAAAAAAAATTGAGGAAGGGCAGACCAAAAAGGAGTTGTATTAAACACAGATTCACTTATAGCAGGAGGAACAAAAAGCCACGTCAGCTAATAGAGGAGGGGATCATCTCAGGAGCAAAAGGAGGATCTCAGCCATTCGGTTAGGGAAGGCTAAAGTGAGGAATTTCGGTTTTGGGCTAGTATAAATAATAGGCAGTAGCCATAGTAGGGTATGCAGAATATTAGTTCTCTTGTAAGAGAGGGTAACCTCTTGAATTGCTACTAGGCTCCTTTCATTTTGTTCACTCATTTGGCTTGATTGAATCTAATTTAGCCAACAACTTTCTCTTATTTACAGTGTCGCAATCATCCCTGGGTTCCCTTCTTAACAAATTGGTATTAGAGCAACCTTCCTAGGCATCCATTGTACCTCCACGAGTGGATCCGGTGACTTAAGAGGATTGAGTCTGTAGTAGAAGAGGTATCATCAATCAAGGCCTCCATTATTGGCAATCCATGGCCCAACAAAAAGGAAATCTTAACCCTAGTAAAAATACAAAGAGAAGATGGAAATAGATTTATATCCAACACACCTCAAGTTCAAGTATATAAGCCGAACCCCGAACATACCCAATTTATCACATATGGGCTAACCCTATAATTTTTGCATTGGTCTTTGTCAAGATGCCAGCAACCTCATCTTTTGAGCAAATGCAAACTTCAATGGGTGGGGGTTCACATGAAGTACCAACCACCTTCATTCTGGTGGGCACAGACAGGTAAATAAAGAAAAAGCACTCATTAACAGTTCTCATTCATCTATGGCATTACCTAAATGCAAACTCATAAGTCAAGGATGTACAAACACAACTCCACAACTTTGTTTACTAACATGAAACCTCAACCTAACAAATTATTATGCTCAAGTGCAGAATCGAGAATCAACCAGCTGATTCTTGTTAAGATGAAACAACCAATATTGCCTAAGCAAATGGTTAGCGCTTAGTAGGCAGAATAAGGAGAACAATTAGACCTGTGATCTTAACATTAAATAGAGAATCCAATAATCAGATGGAAAGACTAATACTCTGCTAATGTGCCCAAATTATGGGCACCTTCTTGCCACTAAGCCCATCAACACTACTCTTCCTGGAGAAGACATGTCATGCAATGTATATCAGTATTAAATGTACCTTTTTGAGTGTAAGAGGGAACATACCGTGAAATAAGCAAGATAGCTCACAGCAACAGTCAATGTAATTTCTATCACTGTATCGTTGAAAATATATCCAAGCCATAAATAAGACACCAGACCAAATGCAACACCCATTCCTACACTGGATCAAAAAAATAATTTTATCAAACCAACTATAGTCGCTAAAATACAAACTGAAGGTACAACACCTACGCTCCAAGAGATACTGTTGTCAAGAACTTTATGACGGTCTCCCAGCTGAAGCTTGATCCAGTTACCATTCGGAAAAAGAGTGTATAGACAACAATTGCAGTCCTGAATATATAAAATGCAGCTTGTATTTAAGCATGTAGCTAAACTGAAAATTGGACGATAACTGAAACTTAATTCTATATCATAGAAACTTTTATTACATGAGATCCAAAGAAAGGATCACATATCTTGATTAAGAAGCTAAAAGAGCAACACAGAATTGATACCCATCATTCATTAATGATTCTCCTTCAATAATAGTACTTAGTTTTTTGCTTGCACCAAGCTCTTTTAACAGAGCAACCACGGCAACAGGATCAGTAGCACTTAGAAGTCCTCCAAGCAGAAGTGATGTTTTCCAGCTCCAGTTATATGGAAAAATTAGCTGCAGTTGCGTAGTTCTTAGAATATAGAAAATTACACCCTAGACAGAAGAACCCAAAAATGATGTATGTTAACAAACCTTCAAAGCTGAGCCCAGAATGCATGTGGATATCAGAACTCCAGGCCCAGCAAGAATAACCATTTGTGCCATGCATTTCTGCAAAGAGATGAAGGTAGATTCTATTATGAGAAAACTATAATATTACATTAATAAGAATACATTTTAATAAAATGAGTGAGAAATTGTTAGAAACCACAGACCACTATCATAATGTCGATAAAATTTATAATGCTTGATTATATTATCAAAGACGCTTCATCCAGAACATGTATCATTATGTCGATAATAAACGATGATATGATTTGTGATCATATCATCGATGACATTTCATCCGGACCATCTGGAACTAAGTGTAAATCCTAACAAATGCTGATGCCTAATAACCATTATAAAAACAGTCACAGCCTCACAGGTAGACAAGAAGCTGAGATAACATTAGTTGAGCTGATTCGACCATCTCCATTGTAGATTCTTCGATTGCATGAGTAGGAAGTTGAAACTTCCACCAAGAAGACACCATTAGCATATATGGAGTACGATCAACATCAAAATAGGGAGGTAGTAAAGGAAGATTTGAGTCACACGTATATAACAAAAGGAGTCGGTTTATAATAGGAGGGTCCGTAAGAATGCTATTTATGCCTAGAACCCTAGGGGGTTCACTTTCTTGTAATGTGTACTGGATTTCACCTCATTACACATTCTACTGGATTTCAATTTGTAGCCCACCACTAATGAGTCTGGGCTAATAGGCTTGATGTTGTCATCGATAGGAGGACAGCCATTTGACAGGACATAAAGGATTTTTCATTTCTAGTGTAGTTTCCATTGCTGCCAATCCATTAGATGGATGAAGATGGAAGCTGTTGATGCAGGTTCCTAGGGCTGCTTTATGATCAAATATATCCTGCCATTTTTAAACTTATATTATTTTGTAAGCTTATTTCTTTCAGAGAAACTGCTATTTTAGCAACTTATCAGCATAGATCCTTCATGCATATTCATGCCAAGGATGTCTTCTTAGCAGCCACTTACAGGGTAGAATATATATTAAAGAAGCACCTAGGAATTGTTGCTCACAAGGATCTGCATGCAAGTTGAACGTTGAATCCCGTCATGGTCGACTGTTTGCAGTTATACACAAATTCAAGCAAAGCAAATATATTAGTCTACATGTAAGACATTTGATCACAAGTGAGGCATTTAGAATGGAACTTCCATTATCTAGTATCAGGATCCAAATGATCTCTTGAGTGAAATTCCATGCATTCAATTCAAGCATGATAGAATAATCATATCACTATATTAACAATAACTAGTCCCATTCTCTGTCACTTCAAAATGATTAAACATAAATATCTTGGACTACTAATTCTAAATATTCTTATGTAACAATAAATAATGTTATCATTGTCCGATTCAAGTAACTTCAATAATCAACAAAATCAGGTGCAATATTGTTCAAATAACAAGAGTCCTCGGCTTTATGGGGGTTGAGTAAGATAATGAAGCATAAAAATCAACCTTTATTTGGTGCACCTCCATTGAAAATGAACTTTCAAACAGAAGAGCAGGGAGAAAAACAGCTAATAGAAGATCTGGATCAATATTTGCCCCTGCACATGAACCATATATGTGACTTACAGTTACAGCAGACGACATTATAGTAGACAAAAGGACTTTTCCAAGTGCAAGCATGTCAGTCATCAGAGGAAGGTTGTGCATTCAAAAAAGGGTATACGCCACTTTCGAGCACCCCTACCGCACCAGTCCCACAGCCATCATGCGGGAGGAAAATTGCGGTGTCCCAAAGGCAGGTGGATGTGCCCGGATTCAAATCCGAGACCTCACTTATGGATTCACACCTTACCACCGGGACAATTCAGTGGGGACTTTGCATAATTTGAAGCTCATTTCAACAGAAGAATCTGATTCAACTTACAGATCCGAATTCCGTCACCAACTTTCCCTAACCGATGGCTTGTTCCATATTCTGCAGAATAAAGATTTCTTGAATTAGGAAGGAACACAATATTAGAAAAGACATGCAACACCTCACATCAACAACACATGATGCTTTCAATGCTTGATGACCACACTTGTATGCTGCCCAGCGAATTGCGCCAGGGATGGCAGGCTGCAAAAGTGTCACCACCTTTCAGTGACAAAGCCACTTAATAAATCCTTTTTTCCAAATAGTTCTTGTAATAATTACTTGCAATTTATATTGCAAGTCCATTGCTTCTAAAAAGTTTCAATTTCAGCTGTCTGCAAGGAGCTTCCACATTTTGAGGAAGTTTGTTATATTTATTGCCGCCTTAAATCTAAACATGGTACCATCTAAACATGGTCAAATCAACAATTAAGCACTTCAATGACAATTTCCACAATTAGAACAAATTATAATAGCCCATATATCTGGTTTCGACTTCATATCTTAATGACTTTTAAATGCCGCCACAAGTCAATTTTTGTGCCTTCAGGCGAGAAGTGACATTGTGTACTCAACCATCTATTCCATGTTATACGGTTTCCTAATTTCTCTTGAGTGCAGGTATGTTCTCATGAAGAGCAAAGACTCTCTCAGTTATGTTTTACTGACCATCTTCTATTAAACACTGTCGAGGAACACATATAGGGGCATATTAAAATGAGAGCTGTGAACATTTTGAGAAGCTGGGAACCAACTATTAATGCTTTATTCACAATGAATGATGTCATAGATATTCATGATGAAATTTGTTCATAATGAAAATCTCTGATAGTCATCATGAATAATGTTCATGAATATTAAAAATAATACATGAAATAGGTGGTTCCTAGGTTCTCATAAATATCTATGGTTCTCTCTCTCTCTCAATATACATATATATGGTCGGGGTTCAGGGGAAAACCTCAGAAAAATGGAAAATTGAAGAACACCCTGGTAGCCCTCCCACAAATGCATACTAGTAATTTGTAACATGCACACGTGCATATGCACTTGTGCATAACATGCACTCCAGCATAGAAAAAACCCAGCTTCAATCGTTTGTATGCATTTGTGCATACCATCTATGCACAAGTGCATACCGTCCAGATGGAGGGCTCCCAGGGTGTTCTTCAATTCTTTTTTTTTAGGTTGTCCCCTGAACCTCCCTCTATATGTGTGTGTATTGTATATGAATTCATATTATTGTCATTTATCATTGACATCCAAATATTGAATACCACTATTAAGTATTGCATGCATGTGTTAATAACAAGTCTGTTTTGGTGCACATGATTAACCTATGTTGTAGCTATTGAAAGGTACTTTAAATGTCTAAGGAATGAACATAGTTGAAAGGGTTATTTAGGAGCTTAGTGATGTTTTGGAAGTGAACATAGTATAGTGTGACAGCCAAAGTTTCTTGAAAGGATTTGGCGTTTCATAAGAGAAAAACACATCCACATATGCTATTAATTTGTATGTGACATTATTGCTCAGGTTTGTTTGTTGAGCAAGATTAGTACACATGATAACCCAATCGGCATGATGATGAAGGCACTAACAGTGACCAAGTTTGAGCATTGGTTGGAATTGGTCGAGGCTATTCATCACGATTGAGACCTTAGAGGCTTTTAGCAAAGAAGGTTGTTTCATATTTACGTATTTAAGGAATCCTCTTATCTTTAAATTTTGATTGTTTGTTGAAGACTTCTTTTGTTATGGGTTTTGTTTACATTTGGAGAATTTAAGTCTATGTTGGAAATGCCTTAAATCCACCAGATTTTTTATTCAGGGGTGAAAAGTGGCAAAAACAGGAAATTCAAGGATCTATTTTGCCAAATGTAAAAAGTTGTATGAATTGAGGATAAAAACTTTTTTTTTCTCTGACGTGTTGTTTTCTTCTTATTTTTTCTGCTCTCTTTAACCAAATACAGCTACCCACCAACTGTTTGATAAAATGTCCAAGTGACGGATTTTTATTTGTAAAAGCACCATTTGTTGTCTCCTCCTTCAATCTTGTACCAAGAACGATCATATAGTCATCAATTTTACCGATTTGGGTTTTCCAAATAAAAGTGTCTTTCTATCTCTCTTTGCTTGATATTGGTTTATTATTGATTGTCATGTTTTATTGATGATTAGATCTATCCTATTTCATGAGCACTGGTTGATACTGGACAGTTGACTTTTCTGGAGTTTGTCTTTTCTCTTCGAGTGATTAATTGATCATTGGTGGTCAAATTTAAGTCAATTGGTGCATTTGGAATGATAACAGCTTTATGGTTCATGTTGCTACAAATCAGTATTCCTACGCTATCTACAAGGACTTTGAATCAACTTTATAACTAAACTTATATTTAGGCGGAATCTGATAAGAACACCTTTCAGCTGGCCTCTTCAAAATGAACCATGAAGTGCGTATGAGAGTAGATCAGCTCAATTCAGAAACATAAACCAAGGAAACCAGAGATGAAAAGGTTTTCAAAAAGGTCAAAAAGCTCATGATCTCAGCTGGATATAGAATAGTGTTATAGGGTTATAATTCAGTTGGACCACATATAATACCAAAAAGTGAACTCAAATTGTTCTCTTTCGCAGAATCATAACTAAATGAAAACCAACTTCAAGACAAATCACGTAAAATTGACAAAATTACACAAACCTAATGATCCCATGGCGATGCCAAGAACAAGCAGAGCAACTGTATAAGGAACTCTAGTTCCTCTAAGTACATGCCTCGATGCGATTCCCAAAACTAACGAGATCCCGACGAACAACACCGCATCTGTCGGATTCGAAGACGACTCCGAATCACCCTCCGCCGCCGCTATTATCACGTTCGGCCATGGCTTTTCCACCACCGATTCCATTGTCAACCACCGATTTTGACGCTTCGAAGATGAGCTTTTCAGAAGTAACTAAAGTGAGCATAAATTACCGAAAACCATCACCAAATTACAGACTTAATGGTTATAAATTAACGATGGTGAACCAAATATCCTGGGATTAGATTCCTTCTGTCTTTAATTTATATATCTTTTGTTGGGATGAATAAAAAACAAATCTAGGTTTTAAAATTCAAACTTTGATAAGTGTCTTTTTATCTTTACATATATAAATATTTGTTTTTTAAAAAACATATAAAAAATATTATGATCTTTACACCTATGTACTTTCTCTTAGATTAATTAGATTGATTGAAAAAACTTTGATAAATGTCTTTTTATCTCTACATATATTACATTTTTTATCATCATTACACTTATTTTCTTAAATGAATTAGATTGATTAAAATAATTGATAAATATATAATCAGATTCAACGAAAAACTGATATTTCTTTCTTTATTTTTCTTTTCCTCTAATGCAAGACTACTAGTTACTATATGTGATCGTATACTAAGGTTTTCAATAACTTGTTTTTTTCTTCTTATATGTCCCAACACATACATCTTAGAGGTTGCGACGTTGAATGATCGAAAAAAAACAAAGTTTGCAGCAATTTCATTTTCGAATTTAAAAATAAATAAAAATTGTATTAAAATGGAATAAAATGGAATAAAATTTCGTCTAATTCTTATTTTGGAGAATGAAGTTTTGAAAAAAGGAGGAATTCCTCCTCCAAATTAAATATAATTTATTTATCTCTTTTTAATTCTTGAAGAACATAAAAAAACCAAATTTAAATATGAAAAAACTAAGAGCAAATCTAAAGCATATTTTAAAACCTAATCAAAATCATTTTCTTCCGGAAAATAGAGACATCTGTAAAACTCTACTATTTTTTTAAAATATAAACATCAAAATTCTACAGTAAATTATTCTATTTAAAAACCCATTTTTCTATGATGTCAGTGTCTTCAACGTCGGCTATCAAATCGTTTTCTTGAATCTCTTTGTTCTTTCATGCTTCTAAGATTGGATCCATCATCGTCAATGAGTTGTCTTCCTCTTCTTCGTTGATGTCATTATGATCCAAGACAATTCATTTATGCTATTCTCAACTCGTCTTCAGTCTTCTTATGGATCTACCATAAAACATTTTGTTTCCGTTTACGTTTTCTACCATAAAACCTTTCGTTACTGTGGATTAATCCTATTGTTCATGTAGCGATTGATCTCATTACTTTTCATATTTGACTTAACCAAATGAATCCATATAAAATATATGTTATCTACACACCCGCATATACAATATATGAATGGTTTTATGTAAGAAAAAAAAATTGATGTCCATATCTTTTCATTTTTGCTTAATCACCACCTCTTTCCGACAATCAAAACTCAAAACCGGCAAATGTGTATTCACTTTCAAGTTTCAACATATACCTCTCAAACAACCTATTGTCTAGGTCTACTGGTTATAAGGTTTTGTACTTCTGTTATCCTTTAAAACAAGGGTTTTTTACTCAAATGAGTTTGGGAAATACATTGCCTTTATATTAAATACATTTCATTTGGGAACTTGTAATTTAAATAGCAATCTTTCAGTTTTATCGGTTTATATTAGATATGAAAATTGTTTGAACTCACTAGGCATTAAAGCCTAACACTTTTTCTTGTCAGCATTTGTATCAGGTCCTTGTTTGGAAATGGTACTAGCAACACTTTGATAAGTTGAGTGTTAGTTAGACACACAAGAAGGATTTAGCTATTTAGAGATGTCTCATGTACTTTGAGATAGCAATAGGTAATGGATTTTAGTGACACCAGTTTTTAACCTAGCCCTTTTATGAGGTTTGACTTAGAAGTTTCTTGACTTTTACTTCGGTCTTGCCTTATAAGAACTCAATGATCCTCTTTGGGAATTAATTTGGAGTAAATTAGTGTTGAATAAAATTTTAAATTATTCATTTTTTTCCAGATTTTAAGGTGTTATATTATTACATACATGTCTTATAAAATTCCATGAAATACGGATTACTACTGTGGGATTTCAAAACACTAAGTTTGTGGCATTTCAAATCCAAAAAAACTTTCAAATCAAACATAGAATTGAAATAGAATTCAATTTTTAATCCAATCAAATCCTACAAACCAAATAGGACATAAGGTTCTAATAAACGTTAAGGATTTATTTTAAACGTGAACAGTGAAAATTAACTACATTTAAAATTCAACTAAACAATCGCCAATCCAAATTCTAAAACTACTAATTCATTCTTTTGTCCATTGATAGACCTACAGCATCAGCATAACTACACAAAACCATAGCCACTCAAGCCATTTTCATCGTAAATTAAAACCACGAATTTTGATACGCACAAACCCCTGAAAACACGTCCTCCAGTAATTCTAATTTTTCGCCCAAAATTAACCCCCCAAACCCATAACCGCAAACCAAAACCATGAAGGTTATTGTGAAGGTCCCTTTGATTTCACGTAGGGACCAACTTACCTTTTACATATTGTTCCTTATTTAACTTAATAATATTTTTATACCATATTCACAACCCATAAAATAGATTATCATAAAAAACCATGATCAATCATGAATGTATCTATAGATACATATATACCATGAATTAGGGCAGTCAAGTGGAACAAAACTTCATACGCATAGTTTTCCTAAAGTTTTTTCTTTTCCGTGACAAATGTTCCAACTTTTCAATAACAATTTACAAACCTTCACAACAAACTGACTGTGATGGTTATTGTGAAGGTGCCATTAATTTCATGTGGGATCAATTTACCATTTATATATTATTCCGTATATGACTTAATGGTACTTGTATACCAAGGCCACAACCTATAAAATGATTATCATAAGAAACATGATCCATCATGAATATGTATATATATAGATGCGTATATACCATGAATAGGGTAGTCAAGTGCAATTAAACTTCATATAGAGAGTCTTTCCTAAAGGCTTCAGTTTTTTATGGAAAATGCTCTATCTTTTCAATACCAATTTACAAACCTTCACAAAAAACTGCCTATGAAGGTTATTTTGAAGGTTCAATTGATTTCATGTAGGGACGAATTTAACTTTTATATATTGTTCCTTATATGACTTAACAATATTTAATACCAAGGTCACAAAACCATAAAATTAGATTATCATAAAAACATGTTCCATCATGATATGTGTATATATAGAAGCATAACTACCATGAATTAGGGTAGTCAGGTGTAACGAAATTTCATATGAATGGTCGTTCTTGAAATTTTCAGTTTTCCACAATAGATGCTCTAACTTTTCAATACCAGCAAACTTTCACAACAAACTGGCTGTGAAGGTTATTATGTAGGTTCCATTGATTTCACGTGGGACCAACTTACTATTTATATATTATTCATTATCTCACCTAATGGTATTTTTATCCAAAGACCACAACCTATACAAATAGATTATCATAAAAAAAAACTTGATACAACATGAATATTTGTATGTATAGATGCATATATACCATGAATTAGACTAGTCAAGTGTGATGAAACTTCATATACATATCCTAAAGGTTTTGGTTTTTCGTGATAGATGCTCTAACTTTTCAATATGAATCTACAAACCTTCACAACAAACTGACCATGAAGGTTCCATTGATTTCACATGGGACCAATTTACCATTTATACATTATTTCTTATTTAACTTAATGGAAAATTTATCCTGATTATTTGGCAGGTTGCACGTCTTCGTGGATTAAGCTGGGAGAATTATAAAGAGAAAGTTCAATATTAATATCACAACAAACTGACCATGAAGGTTTCATTGATTTCACATGGGAACAGTTTACCATTTTAATTATAGATAAATTTTATATTAAGGTCAACCCATAAAATAGATTATCATAAAAAAATGATCCATCCCAAATATATGTATATATAGATGCATATATACCAGAATTAGGGTAGTCAGGCACAATGAAACTTCTTATAGATAGCCTTTCCTATAGGATTTGATTTTCCACGACAAGTGCTCTAACTTTTCAATACCATTTTACAAACCTTCACAACAAACTGATTGTGAACGTCATTGTGAAGGTTCCTTGGTTTCACGTAAAGGTAGATAGGGGGTGGCAAATGATGAGGTGGGGAGGGGTCGAGTGGTGAGTGGTTTCGGGTTGGGTGGCGGTTGACATGGTTGGAGGTGGTGGTGGTAGGTGGTCGAATTGGATGTGTTTAATGGGTAGTGGTCGAGGGTGGTGTTGGGTGGGGGTAGGGGTGGGGGCAGATGGTAGAAATGGGGCGGGAATTGGGGGTAGACAGGGTGGTAGATGATGAGGTGGGATGGGGCCGGATGGTGTGTGGTGTTGGGTTGGGTGGCAGTAGACATGGTTGTAGTTGTGGTGGTATTGTATGGGGTTAATAGGTGAGATTAGTAGGTAGTGGTTGGGGTAGAGTGGTGGTGACTAGGGGTGGTAGATGATGGTGGATTTGGATGGGATTGGTGATATGGTGGGTAAGGGTGGAAATGAGTAAGCTAGTGATTCTTGGGGGCGAGAATAGATAGGTGATAAGCACTAAGAATTTAGTGTTTATTGGACTCTTTTATCTTATCTTTAATAGCTTATTTTACATTTCTTCTCAAATTTGAGTCATTTTCTTATCTTATTTGACATTTCTTTGTTATTGGAGCTAGAGTAAATGATTTTACTTTTTTATTACTTTATATGCTAATATGTGTGGTTTTTGGACAGATTATATAAAATGTGTAGATGATAACTTTTTGAATGCTGAAGGAATGCCGCAGCATCAGGATGGGAGGAATTCTGGGCAAAAAGGAAGAATTTTTGGGTTGACTGTTTGACCAGTAGCTATGGCTGGTTGACTGTTTGACTACGTATTCTAGATGATTCCAGCCTGTATAAATATGGCTTAGGGGATGTTTATTAAATTTTGTATTAAGTTCTGTATGGATAAAGTTGTCTGTCCGGATAAATTTATGTTATTGTTTACTTTTTCTCCTGAATCAACGTTCTGAATGACATAAATGACTATTTTACCTCTGGTATCAAATGGTATGCATTTCTCTTTGTTGGATTAATGGTATACATCTCTCATCATCCAAAATATAAACGTAGAACATAATTTTTTTAACTGAAATCAATATTAATTTTTGCTTGAACCAAATTTTGTTTCCAGTAGTTCAATTAAATTAATAAAATTCAACCAAATCCAAAACCAAAAAGCAATAGTTTAGCAACAAACCAAGAAGATACTGAAAACTCACATTCAAAAATCAACAGTTGAGCAAGATATCAAATCCAAGAAACTGAAAACCCAATTTAAAAATCAGTTCATCAGGATATGAAAATCCAAGAAAAATTAGATATTAAAGAAAAAGACGAGTAAAGGAGATTCAGAGATTGAAAAATCCAAAAATATTAGGGTTTTGATTTAGGTGTTCTCGATGATGCAGGGGTTTTATTATGAAAGAAGGAGATGCAAGGTTTCGTCAGGGAACAATGAAGAGAGAGCCTGCCGCCGGTCGTTGGGAACTTCCTCATCGGGGAAACATAAGGAGAAACGAACGTCTTCAAGGAACAGAGAACATATGATCGCCGCCAAGAACTTCCTCGTCGGGGAACAGAAGGGAGTCGTTGGGAACTTCCTCGTCAGGGATTTATTGAACGTGAAGAGAGGATCAGGGAAAAAGAGGAGATAGGGTTCTATGGAGCGTGTTTAACCAAAGCGGTAAGAGTAGTCGTTTTGTGGGCTGAATCTGGACAAGTGAGGTATCTAAGCTATGCGAATAAGCCCATAAGAATTTTATTAAGCTCCAAGTAAACAACCTACTATGGTTGTGCGAATAAGCCAAAAAAATATTAAGCCCATTAAGTCATAAGTAAACAGGCCCTTAATTGTATTTTGAAAAATAGTAGAAAACTATGTGCTCTCTATATTTTATTATTACTTAATGTATTTACTATTTCAATCTTGATTTTAGTAAGGTATGGTGTGTTCTTTGTACCATTTTGTGGTAAAAGACCTTTTTACCCTCACATTCCTTTTAGTATAAATAGGAGGTGAGGGTCATCCTTTTGTAACACCTTTGGTCTTACTCTTGAAAAGAAGAAAACTCTCTAAATATATGAAGTATTGAAGCTTTTTAAGGAATTGTCTTGTTCTTATTCACTTCATGTTCTTATTAATTCTTGCTCATCTTTATTTCTTGTTCTTTTATATTATTGTCGTTATTTATAGTCATTTACTTTCTTGCATTTATTTCTTGTTATTTACATTATTGCTATTTAATTTACTTGCATTTTACTTTATTGTTCTTACTTTCTTGTTCTTCATTTCTTGCATTTTCCTTTATTGCAATTTATATTGTTGTCATATATTTATAATGTCTTTAAATTATGTAATTTATCTTTCATGTTATTTACTTTCCGTAATGAGTAGCTAAATCCGTTAGCTCGGGTGTAAGAAGGAAAATGTGAGTTTTGCAAACCAAATATAAGTAAATTCTTTTATGCAACAATAACTTTTTATCATTTCTTTTCAAGTTTTATAAACTCAACAACACCTCTTGACGGGTTGATTACTTTAAAAGTATAAAGTGCCATAGACTCCAAGAGGAGACATTGAATGCACGTCAACTTGAATGATATGGGAGGTAGACATGAGAAAGTTACCGACAAAGAGATTTGTCATCCGTGTTTTTCAACTTGGTTAATTCTCGACGAGTTGATCACCCTAAGGTGTTAAAGTGGAATGGACTTAGAGATAAGCCATTTAGCTCACGTCAACTTGAATGATATGGGAATCCACTCGAGAGAGTGATTTTTAACAAAATATCCTTTTTGTTTGTCCATATATTTTGAAGACACTATTTGTACGATCACTGGTCCGAATACCACATAGAAATATGGGTAAAAAGCTATTATATCTGTACATTAGTGAAGTCCGACAGGAATACCTTCAAAATAAGTGATGAAAATAGTTGTTGCTAAGATGGGTGTTGTGGCATTCTACTAAAATTGGTTAGCTTGACAACCTTAATTTACTTATATTTGTGTTTGTAATCTCACCTAAGTCTTACACCCCGACTCTTTTTATTAACTGTTAAAATCACCAAATCAATCACACACATTATAATCTTCAAATTCCCCATCTGAAATTAGTTTTTCAACTTTAGATTTTGCTACTTAAGATACCTATCCCTGTGGAATACGATACTTGGTTCTTACCATTTTATTACTTGAAAGGCGATAGTAGGGTTAAAAGTATACTTTCTTTTAATCTTATTTGTCACATATCGAAAGGTATATAATTATCCTAACAAGTTTTTGGTTAAAAGTATACTTTCTTTACGTCCATTTAGTTTACTT
Source organism: Silybum marianum (assembly GCA_036898165.1). NCBI lineage: Eukaryota > Viridiplantae > Streptophyta > Magnoliopsida > Asterales > Asteraceae > Silybum > Silybum marianum. The sequence continues at coordinate 18,634,196 of CM072537.1, read as the reverse complement.
TCCTAATTCTATTCAAAAATTTAATTATACAATATATTATATTTATTATAGGAAATTTAAATCATCCATAAATATAGTATAGAGTAAACTCTAATTTTGGTCTATGTGGTTTAGTGAAATATTTGAAAGCGGGACATAAACTTTGACAACTCTAAAAATTGTCCATGTAATTCTTATTTTACATCGAAAATGGTCCCCTGTCACTAACTCCATTAATTTTCTCTATTAACGTCAGGGGAATTTTTGTTCAATTTTGTACATATTTTTAAAAGAAAATTAGGGAAGTAACCTAAATAAACAAAATACTCTGACACTAACAGAGAAAATTAATAAAGTTAGTAACGGGAGACTACTTTCAGAGCAAAATGAAAATCACGAGAACGATTCCTTGAGTTATCAAGTTTAGGTTCCACTTTCAAAGATTTTATAAAACCATAGGGACCAAAATTAAAATCTACTCATATATAATTCGCAGGTCTTGTACCGTAAGTAGAGAAGGAGAAGTGCGACTAGGACACCGCGACTTGGCCAGTGTCACCATCGCAGTTGGAAGTCCCAATTGTTGTACCGTATGTTGATAAGGGAAGGTGCGACCAAGACAGGTGTGACCTGACAAGACAATCGTCGCATCACTTAGTCGCAATTCGTGTACTGTAGGTCTGCATGGAAAAGTGCGACCTGGCCAGTACCCGCGTCGCAGTTCGTGGTCGCAGTTCGCTGTCTGAAGTATAAAAAGAAGGTGTTAGTTGAGTTCTCATTTAATACAAATCAAATTCTTTCCTCTTAGCATTTACTCCTAAAAAGAAACCCTAAGAGGTGATCTTAAGAGCATTTATTGCTCTCCACCAAGTGATCAAGGTCAAGCTTTGGAACTCAAGTGTTAGAGTTCAAGATCTAGGGTTCAAGCCGCTAGTGTTCTTCACCCTTTCTCTAGAAGTTCAAGTGTTGGTTGGAAGTTTTCTAGGGTTTCCTCAAACTCTAGTATTGTGAGTTCATTCTTACCTTTCTAAAACTTTATACATGTCAAAATGTTGTATTTTACCCCTATATGATGTTTAAATGAGTGTTTATACTTGGAAGATTTTGGGTAAACTAGGTCAAAATGTGTCATCTAGGGTTCCTCTTTGAAATGATGAAATGGGTGTAAGGAAGGGTTTTAAAACACTTGTATGAGTTTAATTTCAGGAAGTATGTCATTTGAAACTAAATGCTATTTTGACCTAATTTTGGAAGGAAGGTTTTGGACATGGTATTTTATCAAACAAAGATTTTTTTGAAGAGAAGTTGATACATCGGAAATGGATGTATTAAGAAGTAAGACTAGTGTATATGGATCCATAGGCACAATAGTCAGAAGTAGTTGAGGACGGAGCAAGTGATAGATCCCGGTTTGGGGTTGAGCTTGTTCAAAAGAGTGATGAGTAGTTTACCCTAGTTTGGGGTTGAAGTTATCACTAAAATAGCCGAAGATTGATATCTGGTCTTGTTTATTTTCACTGACTAAAGATCCCAGTTTAGGGTTGAGGTTAGTGTGGGGTAGCTCCCGTATGTTTCCCTCAAGAAGAAAAAAGGCGTATCTGTTAGGTGTAAATCACGGAAGAAAGAAAAAGGATTTATGGAAAAGCTTTTTGGTTAAATGTTTATTTACCGCTTTCGAAGAATTACTGGTTTTTCATATTTGAACTGTTTGGTTCTTACCATTTGATTACTTGAAAGGCGATAGTAGGGTTAAAAGTATACTTTCTTTTAATCTTATTTGTCACATATCAAAAGGTATATAATTATCCTAAGAAGTTTTTGGCGTCGTTGCCAGGGATAAGCGTAAATCTATCGTTGTTTAGAAATTGAGTCTTGTTAAACTAATTTTTCTACCATCTTTGTTGCTTGTCATACGTCTCCATGTGTGCACAAGTTTTTGAGTTTATCTTTCTATGAATATGGATTCAATGGAACAATCATTTGAGCCGTATGGATCTGATTTCTATGACTGTTGTGGCGGAAATCATTTCTCATACAGTTGTCCTTCGAACCCCGAATCTCATTATTTCATGGGAGATAACAATTGGGATACCTCTCACTTCAATGTTTACACTCAATCATGGGAGGAACATCCTAATTTGTTTCTAAATAATCAAGATCATGGCACATTCACATCACCACCACCTCCCTACCAAGATTGGAGTAACACTTATTCAAATACTTTTGACCAATCTTGAAAGGAACGAGTTGATTTTTCTCCGAATTTTCAAGGGGGTGATTTTAACAACTCACTTTACCCCCTATACCATCTTTAGAACTAATTGAAGCCTATAGCTCTTTTCAAATGTTTCTTGATGACCACATTCAAAGTATGCAAATCATACATAATGATACAATGACATATCTTAACAACATGACAACTTGTGTTGAAGAGATGATTAAACAAAGCCTAATTCCTATACCTAGTGATACTGAAACATCTAATTGTGTTGGTAAGGATGAGGGTGAGGTCAATACTTTGGTGTATACTCAAGAGATAGTGAGTTCTAAGGAAACATATGAGCATTTGAGCAACCCCTCTTTACTTCAAAATAGTAAAGAGGTGCAACAAAATGTCGAGATTATCACTACTCCATGCTTTGAATATGTGCAGGAAAAACATATCGCTAAAGATACTGCAACAATCCTGCACCAAAGCTGTGTAGAAAATCATCAAATTTTTTTTAAGAGGGGACGTAACTATCAATCCAAGGACTCGGGAGGCTTCATACAATCATGTTCCACTATTGGTGAGGTGATGTGGAAATCTTTTTGTGGGATGAAATATTCTCCCATTTATGCGATTGAAATCTGGTGCCATGATCAAGGAGTAAAGCATAAGTGGAAAGAGAAACACCAAGATGAGTTGGTGAGGATGGTCTAGCCTGAGGAGCATACTGATGTGCTCCAAAAAATTCCACCATTCCTCAAGAAGTCTCCATACAAATAGCAACAACACTACAACCTACTATGGAGTAGTAGCACAGGTTCTATCATTTTCCTTTAGCTCCATTTTAGTAATTATTTTTTTTTCTTAGTTTTGTGTCTGGGAATATGTTTTTATAGTTTTTAGGTTTATTTTATTACAACTAGTACATATGATGGTCAAGTCTGCATGCATATATAGCTATGGTAATTGCTATGGTTTCCCTAATCATTCAATCATGTAGTTATTGCTAGAACTAACATGGATATGCTTGGGAATACAATTAGATCCATGTCTTATAGTAACTTGAGGGACGATTTAGACCTTTGATTCTTTTCTCATATAAATATAAGCCTCTTGAACCCAAAGACAAATCCTCTTCTCAACACAGTCCAATGGGGACATTGTACAGTTCTAGTTTGGGGGAGGGGAATAAACATATGGCATGATCCAACATGGTTCTTTATACTAAATACAAAGAAACAAATGCTACTTGACCGTGTTGTGATCAACAAATGCTCCATAGGAGCAGGTGAAAGTTGTCAACAGAAAAAAAAGCACAATTGTGCCAAAAATAAAAATAGAAATTCGGTGTTGACATATTGGTGTGAGAAAAGGCAAGCTGAGAAAACATGTGCCACAAAAGAGTGAAATAAACCAGTGACTAATAAGCCTAACTGATCTCAAGAATAAGACATGTGGAGCTTAACAAAAAGCATTCTCTGTTAGCATATGGTTCATACTCTGTATCGAATGAATGTTGGTACACTTGGGATTTATAGAAGCTATATTGTTGCATGATAGATAGGATTTGCATACTTAGGCACTTAATGCCATTCTGGTTGCAAGTTTTAAGGTTTTAAGTCCAATTTGTTTTACTTTTTTCATTTGGTTGCTTGGGGACAAGCAATAGTTTTAGTTTGGGGGTGTGATAAGCACAAAGAATTTAGTGTTTATTGGACTCTTTTATCATATCTTTAATAGCTTATTTTACATTTCTTCCCAAATTTGAGTCATTTTCTTATCTTATTTGACATTTTTTTGTTATTACAACTAGAGTAAATGATTTTACTGTTTTATTACTTTATATGCTAATATGGGTGGTTTTTGAACAGATTATATAAAATGTGTAGATGATAACTTTTTGGATGTTGAAGGATTGCTGCAGCATCAGGATGGGAGGAATTATGGGCAAAAAGGAAGAACTTTTGGGTTGACTGTTTAACCAGCAACTGTGGCTGGTTGACTCTTTGACTAAGTATTATAGATGATTTCAGCCTGTATAAATATGGCTTAATTGTATTTTGAAGAATAGTAGAAAATTATGTGCTCTCTATATTTTATTATTACTTTATGTATTTACTATTTCAATCTTGACTTTAGTAAGGTATTGTGTGTTCTTTGTACCATTTTGTGGTAAAAGACCTTTTTACCGTCACCTTCCTTTTAGTATAAATAGGAGGTGAGGGTCATCCTTTTGTAACACCTTTGATCTTACTCTTGAAAAGAAGAAAACTCTCTAAATATATGAAGTATTGAAGCTTTTTAAGGAATTGTCTTGTTCTTATTCACTTCATGTTCTTATTAATTCTTGCTCATCTTTATTTCTTGTTCTTTTATATTATTGTCGTTATTTATAGTCATTTACTTTCTTGCATTTATTTCTTGTTATTTACATTATTGCTATTTAATTTACTTGCAATTTACTTTATTGTTCTTACTTTCTTGTTCTTCATTTCTTGCATTTTCCTTTATTGCAATTTATATTGTTGTCATATATTTATAATGTCTTTAAATTATGTAATTTATCTTTCATGTTATTTACTTTCCGTAATGAGTAGCTAAATCCGTTAGCTCGGGTGTAAGACGGAAAAGGTGAGTTTTGCAAACCAAATATAAGTAAATTCTTTTATGCAACAATAACTTTTTATCATTTCTTTTCAAGTTTTATAAACTCAACAACACCCTTTGACGGGTTGATTACATTAAAAGTATTATAGTGCCATAGACTCCAAGAGGAGACATTGAATGCACGTCAACTTGAATGATATGGGAGGTAGACATGAGAAAGTTACCGACAAAGAAATTTGTCATCTGTGTTTTTCAACTTGGTTAATTCTCGACGAGTTAATCACCTTAAGATGTTAAATGAGAATGGACTTAGAGATAAGCCATTTAGCTCACGTCAACTTGAATGATATGGGAACCCACTCGAGAGAGTGATTTTTAACAAAATATCCTTTTTGTTTGTCCATATATTTTGAAGACACTATTTGTACGATCACTGGTCCGGATACCACATAGGTATATGGGTAAAAAGCTATTATATCTGTACATTAGTGAAATCCGACAGGAATACCTTCAAAATAAGTGATGAAAATAGTTGTTGCTAAAATGGGTGTTGTGGCATTCTGCTAAAATTGGTTAGCTTGACAACCTTAATTTACTTATATTTGTGTTTGTAATCTCACCCAAGTCTTACACCCCGACTCTTTTTATTAACTGTTAAAATCACCAAATCAATCAAACAAATTATAATCTTCAAATTCCCCATCTGAAATTAGTTTTTCAACTTTAGATCTTGCAACTTAAGATACCTATCCCTGTGGAATACGATACTTGGTTCTTACCCTTTTATTACTTGAAAGGCGATAGTAGGGTTAAGAGTATACTTGCTTTTAATCTTATTTGTCACATATCGAAAGGTATATAATTATCCTAACATTGGGTAGCGATGATCATTGTTGAGGGTGATGGTGGGTGGGGTGGTTGAAGGTGGTGGAATTGGATGCAGTTGGTAGGTGGTGGCGGTGGTAAGGTGAGCGAGGGTTGGTAGGAATTGTTGATGATTGGACATGGTGGTCGAATAGTAGGATCATGTAAAATCGTTATTTTGGATAAAAGATGAAGATTTGTATGACGAAGGAGATCTAATGGTTAGGAGGTGGTCCTACCGCTCTCACGGTAAAGGGGCCGTCTCATGTGAAACCAACCCTAGGCTATCAATTTGCTTATTAGTTAACAACTAACTTATCAATTAGTTTGTTAAACATAGTCTAATTAAATAGAACTTTTAGTATTTTTAAAAGTAAAAACAAAAATGACAGAGTAATAAAATAATACAATAAAATATAATAAAACAATGTAAAGTGACTAAAAGAATATAACTCTAGAAAGAAGAACCTAAACTTTGATAACTCTAGAAATCGTGTGATTCTCATTTTGCTCTAAAAATGGTCCCCCGTCACTAACTCCATTAGTTTTTTCTGATAGTGGCAGGGGCATTTATGTCCATTTAGTTTACATTCCTAATTCTATTTAAAAATTTAATTATACAATATATTATATTTATTATAGGAAATTAAAATCACCATAATTATAGTGAAGAGTAAACTCTAATTTTGGTCTATGTGGTTTAGTGAAATATTTGAAAGTGGGACATAAACTTTGATAACTCTAAAAATCGTCCATGTAATTTTTATTTTACTTCAAAAACGGTCCCCTGTCACTAACTCCATTAATTTTCTCTATTAACGTCAGGGGAATTTTTGTCCATTTTTGTACATATTTTGAAAAGAAAATTAGGGAAGTAACCTAAATAAACAAAATACTCTGACACTAACAGAGAAAATTAATAAAGTTAGTAACGGGAGACTACTTTCAGAGCAAAATGAAAATCACGAGAACGATTCCTTGAGTTATCAAGTTTAGGTTCCACTTTCAAAGATTTTATAAAACCATAGGGACCAAAATTAAAATCTACTCATATATAATTCGCAGGTCTTGTACCGTAAGTAGAGAAGGAGAAGTGCGACTAGGACACCGCGACTTGGCCAGTGTCACCATCGCAGTTGGAAGTCGCAATTGTCGTACCGTATGTTAATAAGGGAAGGTGCGACCAAGACAGGTGCGACCTGACCAGGCAATCGTCACATCACTTAGTCGCAATTCGTGTACTGTAGGTCCGCATGGAAAAGTGCGACCTGCCCAGTACCCGCGTCGCAGTTCATGGTCGCAGTTCGCTGTCTGAAGTATAAAAAGAAGGTGTTAGTTGAGTTCTCATTTAATACAAATCAAATTCTTTCCTCTCAGCATTTACTCCTAAAAAGAAACCTTAAGAGGTGATCTTAAGAGCATTTATTGCTCTCCACCAAGTGATCAAGGTCAAGCTTTGGAACTCAAGTGTTAGAGTTCAAGATCTAGGGTTCAAGCCACTAGTGTTCTTCACCCTTTCTCTAGAAGTTCAAGTGTTGGTTGGAAGTTTTCTAGGGTTTCCTCAAACTCTAGTATTGTGAGTTCATTCTTACCTTTCTAAAACTTTATACATGTCAAAATGTTGTATTTTACCCCTATATGATGTTTAAATGAGTATTTCTATACCTGGAAGATTTTGGGTGAACTAGGTCAAAATGTGTCATCTAGGGTTTCTCTTTGAAATGATGAAATGGGTGTAAGGAAGGGTTTTAAAACACTTGTATGAGTTTAATTTCAGGAAGTATGTCATTTGAAACTAAATGCTATTTTGACCTAATTTTGGAAGGAAGGTTTTGGACATGGTATTTTATCAAACAAATATTTTTTGAAGAGAAGTTAATACATCGGAAATGGATGTATTAAGAAGTAAGACTAGTGTAGATGGAACCATAGGCACAATAGTCAGAAGTAGTTGAGGATGGAGCAAGTGATAGATCCCGGTTTGGGGTTGAGCTTGTTCAGAAGAGTGATGAGTAGTTTACCCTAGTTTGGGGTTGAAGTTATCACTAAAATAGCCGAAGATTGATATTTTGTCGTGTTTATTTTCACTGACTAAAGATCCCAGTTTAGGGTTGAGGTTAGTGTGGGGTCGCTCCCGTATGTTTCCCTCAAGAAGAAAAAAGGCGTATCTGTTAGGTGTAAATCACGAAAGAAAGAAAAAGAATTTATGGAAAAGCTTTTTGGTTAAATGTTTATTTACCGCTTTCGAAGAATTACTGTTTTTTCATATTTGAACTCTTTGTTCTCAATAGGCTTTAAGCCTAACACTTTTTCTTAAAATGATATGTATAACAGGTGAGCGTCCTAGTGGGGCTTGAAGGGTTGAGTGAAGCTAAATGCCGGTAGAGGCATCCTTTTTGAAGTACACCTTCGCGTGTATAGACGGAGTTACTTAGAAGTATATTTTCAGGATTTAGAGACACCCGAACCTAATCTGTATTCTAAGTTGTATAGATTAATAGGTTGTCATCTAGTTACTATTTGATGTTGTAAACTCTATTACTCCTCCCCATGTTTGTGGGTGATGTTTATTTATGAAGTAGTATTCCGCATTTATTTTGGTTTAAATTAACTCCCAATTTTAGGGGTGTTACAATATAGGACAGAATGGGAATGAATAATTTCATTATATTGTTTTATATTGATGTCCATTCCTTTGTATTATTGTTGTTTGGATACAAAAAACCTGGGCGGTGTTAATGGGGCTTTCTTCCTCACTTTACTCTAGTAACCCTTTACACAGGTGACAACCTAGATCGAATCCAAATAACGTCAAGATGAAAACAGAATCCAAAATGAAAAGTGAGCATCATGAACAAAAACGATCCAAGATAAAATCAGGAAAAAGAACAAATAAACAGAAAAAAGGGAAGAAACCGAATCCAACAGGTGAGCCTAACACTTTTTTTTTAAAATGACATGTATAACAGGTGAGCGTCCTAGTGGAGCTTGAAGGGTTGAGTGAAGCTAAATGCCGGTAGAGGCATCCTTTTTGAAGTACACCTTCGCGTGTATAGACGGAGTTACTTAGAAGTATATTTTCAGGATTTAGAGACACCCGAACCTAATCTGTATTCTAAGTTGATTAGATTAATAGGTTGTCATCTAGTATCTATTTGATGTTGTAAACTCTATTACTCCTCCCCATGTTTGCGGGTGATGTTTATTTATGAAGTAGTATTCCGCATTTATTTTGGTTTAAATTAACTCCCAATTTTAGGGTGTTACAATATAGGACAGAATGGGAATGAATAATTTCATTATATTGTTTTGTATTGATGTCCACTCCTTTGTATTATTGTTGTTTGGATACAAAAAACCATGGCGGTGTTAATGGGGCTTTCTTCCTCACTTTGCTCTAGTAACCCTTTACACAGGTGACAACCTAGATCGAATCCAAATAACGTCAAGATGAAAACAGGATCCAAAATGAAAAGCGAGCATCATAAACATCAAGATCAAAAATGAAAAGCGAACATAAAACCAGGAAAAATCGAGCCAATATGAAAACATGAAAATCAGAAAAGAAAAGGAACATCACAGATTGAAGCATATAGAAAAAATGAGCCAAGATAAAATCAGGAAAAAGAACAAATAAACAGAAAAAAGGGAAGAAACCGAATCCAACAGAAGAAGTCGAACCAAAATGAATGTCACAGATCGACTCCAAGAGAAAAAAATCAAACAAATCAAAATCGTTGTCTTTTCGAAACAGATCTGATTTAATGTTGTTAAAGCATATCGATCGATTGAAGCAAGTCAGAACCCATTTGTTGATTGAAGGAGCTGTTGCTGGCGATTTCTACAAAAAGAGAGAGGTGGAGGTCTTTAATGGTGACTTGTATAGAGAGGGAGAGATGAAGAACATTGACGGCTAGTTGAAGAGAAAGAGAGAGGTAGAAGATAATTAGGTTAACCAAAAAAGAGAGGCACATTCAATTTTCTTTCCCCCCAAATTTGGGGGCTATGGATTTTAGCCTGTTATAATATAATTATTAATTATATTACTTCCAACCAAACAACATTATTCATTCTATTTATATTTCTTATTTGAACCAAATGCCAGTAATGAATATCATTCTCATTCCTTATGTTCTGATACCCCCAACCAAACACTCCCTTATTTTATTTAAGAATTTAATTTCAATTTTTTTTATTGATGGAACATGATAAACAAAATAGTTTTTCTCTCATGATAATCATTTTTGGAGATGTCTCCAAGTTTGAAGATTTTTGTAATATCTTTCACACTTTCTTCATTTTGAAGAAAGTTTTGGAAGTGCTGTTGGAGTAAAAAATCAAAATCTTCATTTTCTCCATTTTAAAGATGATGTTGGAGATGCTCTTACGGGGTGTTTGTTTGTTGATCATAACTCCTCTCAGTGATTTGAATATGATTCTTTTGCTATACTTAGTGAAACTCCTTAGATAAGCTTCTGTTCAAATTCAGCAATAGCATACGCTGATTGCTATCAGCGATCGCTGAAGATCAAGGATCAACAAGCTTATCTCTGAAGACCTAAAGATCAGCTATCACACCAAAAGACCATTCAGCAACAGTCGAAGACCAAAGCTGAAGAAAGAGATAATCAGCTAAGTGACCTGAAGCGGTTCAGCGATAGCAGCGACTATCTACTCAAAGTGTGAAGTCTTGTGAAGCCTCAGCAACACTGAAGTTCATCCTTGAACATTCAGTGTCAACGATCAAATGAAGCTTCCTCTGCAAGATTAAAGTTTGATCTTATCCTCGATGCACAAAAGTCAAACCTAAAACCATGTCAGAAAAGGACGTACGACTTGTCTCTTATGTCCCCATCATATCTGATACGGTACTATTCATATTCGGCCAAAAGCATGGTTGTCTTATTTACAAGGACAAACTTCCTATCCAAGCTTGACACGTGGCATGTACCTTTGGTCTTGCATTAAATGCAAGCGGGTATAAATAGATGAAGATATCTTCTTCATCTTTATGCATGCTTCCTTCTAGCCTCTACCTTCAGCATTTCTTTCTTTCATCTTCTTGTGCATCAATCTGGGTGTTTCCTTAGTTACAATAGAATAGGTTCTTAACTTGTTCTAATTCCGCTTGTAACTGTAAATTTGTTTATTTCAAATAAACTCATTTAAAAACCAAAATTTGTGAGTTTGTATTCAACCCCCCCCCCTTCTACAAACTGTTTACTTAGTATTTAACTCTTGTAGATCCTTTTTGGGACCAACAAGTGGTATCAGAGCAGTGTTGTAATCTTTCTCTTTAAAATATTCTTATTTAAATCATATTTTAAAATGACAAACCCTAATACAAACTACAACGATAACGGATCTTTAGCTAAACCTCCAAGGTTTAGCCATGATAATTTCCCTTTATGGAAAGAAAGAATGTCACTTTTTCTAGAGGGATCTGATCCTAAGATCCCATACTATGTAGAAAATGGACCTTTCGTTCCTACAACCATAGCAGCAGCTGTTCCTGTCACTGCTACTACCCTAGCCGTCGCTGAAAGGAGTATTGTAAAAACTCCAGATCGATGGACTGAGGAAGACAAGAAAGAAGTTGCTATTGATGCTAAAGCACGATCTATAATAGCAATGTCTTTGCCTGATGAAGTATATCATTCTGTAATGAAAATGAGAACTTCAAAAGCCATGTGGGATATGGTATATCATATCCAATATGAAGGAACTTCTGAGGTTAAAGTAACTAGATGCATAAACCTTGTAAGAAAATATGAGAGTTTTATGTATCAAAAAGGTGAATCTCTTTCTCAAATTCACCAGCGATTTAACTGTCTGCTGATTGATCTCAAATCAGTCGATAGGGTATATTCAAACGCTGAAATTCTGACAAAATTCATGGAGGCATTGCCCGATCAATGGGCAGTGTACACTATATGCATAAAATTGTCAAAGAATCTTGAAACCTTGTCTTTAAGTGCATTATATGGTATGCTCTTAAATGAGGAACAATCCCAGCTTTTAAGGAAAAATCTTCTTAATGAACTCAAGGGTGCTAAAAGTACTTCTTTAGCACTTGTGACTTCTGAAGGAACTTCTTCTAAAAATGGTTCTTCTTCTACTATCACCTCAATAACTGAATTAGGTCAAACTGATTCAGAAGATCAACTCACTGATGCTGACATCTCTGAGTTTGATAACTCTTTAGCTCTTTTAACTAACAACTTTAAAAGATTTGCTAGAAAGAGCAATTTTCGAAAATCTTCTAACCTCTCTGACTCTGAAAAACAGAAAACGTTGCCTGCTGAAAAAGCCTCAGCGATCTGTTTCAATTGTCAGAGAAAGGGCCATTTTGCAAGTGAATGCAGGTCGAAGAAAGTTGTCGCTCCCACTACCTCCCATACCTCTGATAAACAGGAGAAGTATTTGAAAATGAAAAACAAATACAGAGATATGAAGAAAAACCAGCAAAAAGGCAAAGGCCTTGTCGCTGAAGAAGTTGACTGGGATGCTGAAGATGACTGGGCCAAGACCTCTGAAGAGTCTGGTTCAGATGAAGAAGATCTTGCCTTTCTCTGTCTAATGGCAAGAATAGAGGATGCTGAAGAAGTCTCTGAAACTTCTTCCTCCGAGTCTCCGTCTACTCAGGTAAACATTCCCTCTGACTCCTTATTCTCTGAAAAAGATAACTTGTCGGCTCTCGATGGAATGACTGTTGATTTTTACAACGCTCTGATAAAAGCTGAGAAAATTAACACTGACTTATCTGAACAATTAAAAAATTGCCACATAAGAATCAAAGAACTTTCCAAACTTGAGGATTCTCTCAAAGACCAAGTTTTTGCAAATCAAACAATAAGCATTGAGAAACAACAAGCTATCGCTGATAGGGAAAAGGCTATTGCTGATCTCAAGTCTGAAAAGGCAACCATCGAAGGATGGTGTAAGGCTTCTGATAAATTCAATGAGATTATCAATGCCCAAATACCTATGAAAGTGAGAAGTGGGTTAGGCTATAACCCTGAAAAGGAAGAATCAAAGAATGATCGTTCCATGCTCAAATTTGGAATGTTTATCTCTTCTATCCCTGATCCTTCCTCTTCAACCTCTTCTTCCACTTCCTCTAAAGAGAAGCTTCCTGTGGATCATTCTAAGAAGATGATCAAGAACAAAGTTCTTGACCATGTTTCTAAGAATAAGAAATCTCTAGATAAGAACAAAAAGTCCTCTGAGAAGATTTCTAAATCAGGGAAAAAGGTCCCTGATTATTCTCAGAGACCAATTCCCAAGATTAAAATCGATCTCAATCCTACCCCTGAAAAGGTTGTAATACCTCTAAGGACCATGGATAAAGGAATTCTTGGACCTATCCCTGAGAAACTTCCTGTTCCGTCTCTTTTCTCCAAACCTTTTAAGTATAGGAAATGCTTTCACTATGGTGAAACAACTCACATTGCAAGCAAGTGTCCAAATGCTACTAGAGCTGATAAATTAGCTCATGGAAAGAAAGTAGCTCAAGCTGATAAATCAGCGAGAGTGAAATCCACCAAAGTTGCTAAACCAACTAAGGTGAAGATATCCACTGAAGAGAGTTCTTCAGCTAGTAGTACATCCGCCAATCCTGTATCTAACCAAGCAGGACCCATAGTAATATGGGTACCTTTAAACAATTAATCTTTTGTTGTATGCAGAGTGCCAAAGGTATCTGGTATCTTGATAGCGGATGCTCGAGGCATATGACTGGCAGAAAATCTCTGCTCTCTGACTACAAAGAAGAAGCTGGTCCATCAGTGACCTTTGGTGGAAATGGCAAAGGATATACTAAAGGTTATGGAATTCTGTCCAACGGAGCCACATCTTTCTCTCGTGTTGTTTACGTTGAGGGACTAAAGCACAATCTCTTGAGCGTTAGTCAGTTGTGTGACAAAGACTTCAAGGTTCTATTCTTGAAGAATAGATGTGCTGTCACTGACGGAACTGATAAGCTTGCCCTCTCTGGCAAAAGAGTTGAAAACGTATACGTCATAAACATGAATAGTTCTCACTCTGAGAACATGTGCTTTATCTCTAAAGCATCCACTGATATTAACTGGTTATGGCATAAAAGACTTTCTCATCTCAACTTTAAGACAATAAATGAGTTGTCTCAAAAAGACTTAGTCAGAGACCTCCCTAATCACACCTTTACAAAGGAATCTCTTTGTTCAGCTTGTGAAAAGGGAAAGCTGACAAAAGCCTCCTTCAGATCAAAGCAAGTTTCTTCAGTGACCACTCCTCTTCAGCTACTCCACATGGATCTTTTTGGACCTGTCAATGTCCAATCAATCTCTGGAAAGAAATACACTTTAGTGATTGTTGATGAACACTCCAGATACACATGGGTGTTCTTCCTTCGATCCAAAAGTGATACCCCTGAAATGATAATCTCTTTTATCAAAAGAATGGAAGTGCTAAACTCCTTACTTGTTCGCTCCATAAGAAGTGATCATGGTATTGAATTCAAAAATAGTACTTTGGTTAGTTTCTTTGAAGAAAAGGACATATCTCACAACTTCTCATCAATAAGAACTCCTCAGCAAAATGGTGTCGCTGAAAGAAGAAATCGAACTATAATCGAAGCAGCTCGCTCAATGCTCAGTGAATCACGTCTTCCAACTCAATTCTGGGCTGAGGCTGTCAATACAGCATGCTTTACTCAGAATCGATCCCTGATTGTTAAGCGCTTCAAGAAAACTTCCTATGAATTATTTCATGGGAGAAGACCCACTCTGAAATATCTTCACATTTTTGGATGTACATGTTACATTCTGAATGACAGAGATCATTTGGGTAAATTTGATCCCAAAGCTGATGATGGTATATTTCTTGGATACTCCTCTGTGTCCAAGTCTTTCAGAGTATTCAACAAAAGAAGACAACACATTGAAGAATCTATGCATGTCAACTTTGATGAATCCCGTCCCATTCATCCTTCTCATAATCGTGATGATGATGAAGAATTGAATGCTTGGATGGAATCTCATTATGGGGAACCTGAAACATACTTCAGCAATCAAACTCCAGCTGATGTATGTGATGATGAAATCCCTGTAAACTCAACAAGTAACAACAATCCATCTTCAGGGATATATGTTACCCCTTTAAATCAGATTCCTGTTACTGATTCATCTCTTGGAAATTCCTCTGTGAATAACCAAACCTTCTCTGAAAATCAATCCCCTGAATTGATTCTAAATGAAGTACCTGTTGCTGAAACACGTCCTATTCCAGAATCTGAAGAACAGGTCGCTGAGTCTGCTGTTGATCTCTCTCCTCAACCACCAGCTCAGCGATGGACTGCAAATCACCCAATAAATCAGATTATTGGCGATCCCATTGCAGGTATCAAAACACGTAGAGGTACAGGTAATATATGTCTTTATGTAAACTTCATTTCTCTCTCTGAACCTAAGAAGATAGATCAAGCTATATCTGACCCTAGCTAGGTTTCAGCTATGCAAGAAGAACTGACTGAATTTCGTAGAAATAAAGTTTGGAATCTTGTTCCTAGACCCTTTGATAAAACCGTCATAGGAACCAAATGGGTTTTCAGAAATAAGCTAGATGAAAAC
Source organism: Silybum marianum (assembly GCA_036898165.1). Taxonomy (NCBI): domain Eukaryota; kingdom Viridiplantae; phylum Streptophyta; class Magnoliopsida; order Asterales; family Asteraceae; genus Silybum; species Silybum marianum. The sequence continues at coordinate 18,618,929 of CM072537.1, read as the reverse complement.
GGGACTATAATTCGCAATAAGGCTAGACTTGTTGCTCAAGGTTATAGACAGGAAGAAGGAATTGATTGTGATGAAACCTTTGCCCCTGTAGCTCGTTTAGAAGCCATAAGACTCTTTTTAGCTTATGCTGCCCATAAAGACTTCAAAGTTTTTCAAACGGATGCTAAAAGTGCTTTTCTAAATGGAAAACTCAGCGAGGAAGTTTATGTTGAACAACCCCCTGGTTTCTCAGACCCAAACCACCTTGGTTATGTCTTTATACTTGAAAAAGCTCTTTACGGATTAAAACAAGCTCCTAGAGCTTGGTATGACACCCTCTCTAAATTTCTTCTTAAAGAGAAATTTGTTCGTGGAAAAATTGACCAAACTCTATTTTTAAGAAAATATAAAGGTCACACGATTCTCGCTCAGATATATGTTGATGACATTATCTTTGGTTCCACAAGACCCAAATTATGCACTCGTTTTGCTGCAAGAATGCAAAAACAATATAAAATGAGTATGATGGGTGAACTAACATATTTTCTAGGTTTGCAGATTAAGCAATCTGACAAAGGAATTTTTATTTGTCAAAGCAAATATGTTAAAGACATGCTGAATAAATTTGACATGAATCAATACTCAGCGATGAAGACTCCTATGGCGCCTTCTCTGACGTTAAACAAGGATCCCAATGGGAAACCAGTAAATGTCACTGCCTATCGAGGAATGATTGGGTCTCTGCTGTATCTTACAGCGAGTAGACCAGACATCATGTACGCTACCTGTCTCTGTGCTCGGTATCAAATTGAACCGAAGGAATCCCATCTAATCGCTGTAAAGCGAATCTTTAGATATCTGAAAGGAACTCCAAATCTTGGTCTCTGGTATCCCAAAGGCTCAGGATTTGATCTTATCGGTTATTCTGACAGTGACTTTGCAGGTTGTAAGATTGATAGAAAAAGCACCACTGGTGGGTGTCAGCTACTAGGTGGTAAGTTAATAAGTTGGACAAGTAAAAAACAAAACTCAATGTCCACTTCCACTGCTGAAGCTGAATACGTAGCAGCTGGTAGTTGTTGTGCTCAAATCCTTTGGATGAGAAATCAACTCAGAGACTATGATCTAAAGCTCTCTAAAATTCCTATTTACTGTGATAGCACAAGTGCTATAGCAATTGCTAACAACCCTGTACTTCACTCCAAAACCAAGCACATTGAGATCCGATATCACTTTATGAGAGATCATGTGATGAATGGTGAAGTTGAGCTTCATTTTGTTCCTACCGAATATCAGCTCGCTGATCTTTTCACCAAGCCTCTTGACGAAACAAGATTCAATCTACTTATCAGCGAACTTGGTATGTTGAACGCTGAATAACTCATTAATCAGTGACCAACAACGGATTACAAATAAAGCCTTCAAACTTTCCATTCACTGAACTCTGATTCAGCGATATCTAGGCCATCTCCTCAGGTATTATCATCTAATCCTTAATACTCTTTGATATTTTTTTCTCATCAAAGAATGTCTCTCTTAATTAAAAACTCCTCACTGACAATCCTTTATTATTAGTGATGAATTTTCTAAAATTATAAAGGATAAACTTTCCTTATGGATAATTATCTTTATAATCTTTTCAAATATTTAAGAAAAGGACACGTCAGACCTTTTTCTGACACACGACGGACCGTGACGTTTCCATTCCAACTCCTTTCTTGGAACGTGCGCTAGGTCATCATTTCTTTTTCAAAAAGCTAAAACCGTCGTTTAGTTATCCTCTCTTTTTCTCTCTCCTCTTGCTATTTAAGCATTCCTTTTGTCTCGCTTTATTCCTTCCGCTTTTATAACTTCTCTAAAGGCAATGGATAAACTTCGAATCTTCAAGCATTCTGCAAGAACACCAAGAACATGCACTTGTGCGTTTTTCTTCTTCACACGGTTAAGGTTTGATCTAAACCTTATATCAAGAACTGGAAACAACTCGTTTCACATTTCTAATCTCTTTTCTTTCTTAAAAACTATAAAATCTTGTTTTTGAAAAGTTTTTCACTTTCAAAACCCTGTTCTAAGAACAAAATTTTTTTTGTACGTTTTATACTATTTTATTTATCTTTAATTTTTTTTTAATTGCCAACAAGCATTTTGATATTGTTCATCAAAACACTTGTTTTTTTGACCTTACATTTGGTACCTTTAAATACCAAACCTCTGGTTTATACATTCATGTATTAAAACCATGATTTATCTTTTCGGTGTTGCCATTTTTCCTACAGAAATGGCCTCTGCTTCCAACGTTGCTGAAACCGCTGCTGCTAACCAGTTGGTCGCTGCACCAACTTGTCACTTTCAGATGGAGAAATCAACCTTCAAGCCATGCAATTACATTGCATTGGTGGACATTCCCTCTGAACGCCCTCAGTTCAAGGATGCTTCAACCTTCCTAAAGGCATGCCCGCTGATGTATGCCTTCGTCCACAACCCAGTGGGCATTGCGTCTCACCTACAGGCTCTCTGGTACACGGCGCAATGTACTACGCTGAAGACAGGCAAGGGCAATGTCCTCCCTGCTATCTCCTTCACAATCCCTGACCTTGGTTACTTCGCGTTCACAGCAGGATTTGTACGAAAGGCGCTCAGACTCCCTCAGCGCAAGAAAATGAACAATGGGGTGCTGAACCAACAAAGCAGCAGATTGATGCTTTCTTGGACTCCATTGGCTACAAGTGGGAGAACCCCTTAGTGAAGATGGTGGGTTCTAAGCTGGAGAAGAAGCGACTCCCTGCTCGCTGGCAATATGTTCTCACCCAGGTCATTTAGTGCCTGGGGTCAAAAGTTGGCTCCCACGATCAGGCGAGCAAGCATTTTCAGGATCTTGCCTTCTCTCTCTGCACTGGTCACCCTCTGAACTATGCTGATTACATTTTCAGCGATATGTGCAGCCGCCTCAACGCCTCCACCAGACATCACGTTATCCCTTACCCACGTTTCTTCTCAATCATCCTTGAAGAAGCTTTCGGGGAAAGCTACCCGAAGGTTGGTGACTACGCCTTCTCCATGCTAGGGAAGAAATCTCTAGACCTGGAAGAACGTCCAGGTGATGCTCCTCTCACTCCCTATATGCTCCAAATTATAGGAGCACCTCTTTCAGTGTCCTCCTCGCTGCCCATCCCCTCAGCGAGTACCCAAGGCACTGCTGCTGCAAAGAGGAAAACCCCCGCTGATGTTCATAAAAAGACCATCGCATCAAAGAAATCCAAGAAGGTGGTCTCACAACAGACCATCCTCTCTGATTCTGGTGCACTTCCATCACCACCCTCATCCACAGCCACTCCAACGGTTTCTGCTGCCGTTGAAGCTTCATCAGCACTACCACCACCATCAGTGACTAAGGTCTCTGAAGGTGTTATAGCCAGCTCTGCTGAAGCTGGATCAGGTATTACTTTCACTGCCTTCTCTACCTCTTCCATCTCTACTTCTTTGGTCCTCACATCAGCAAAGGACTCAGTGATAGTTGTCCCTATCTCTGATAATGCTGAAATGCACGCAGTCCAAACCTCAAAATTGTTTAGGCAATCTGAGTTTTGGAAAGCCAATTTAAAAGGACCTCAGAGTATCTCTTTCAGATACTCTAAGACAATGGTCAGTGATCCTCAGGACACTGCCTCTGCAAAAGTAGTCCCTGAGAGTAATCCTCACGATACTTTCAAGGAAAATAATTCTATTTTACATCCGTCATCTGATCCGGATTCTTTTCTCACCTCTTTGTCAATGTCATCAGTGCTGCTACTGCTCCTGTCTACTCAGCAACAACGACCACCACCACCACCTCCTCGAAGCCAACAATGAAATCTCCTCAGCGCCCTCCCAGTGCCAGAAAGCTCAGGGATGTCAAGATGGAGCACCTTGCCCCCAAGCTTCCTCCCAGGATCACTGAGTTGCCTCCTGTGTCTCTGCCAGCTCCTACTTTCCCTGCCATTGACCATATGGTCAATGAGTGTGCTCTCACCAGAGCCCGACTGGACACCCTGCAGACTTCTATAGAGTTGATCCTCTGGCAGGTCGCTGGCACTCCAGGGATAAAGACGAATGTCAGCAACTTGGTGTCTGATGTTCAAACTCTGAAGGACGATCACAAGGACCTTCACCAATCCCTCCTCAACATTGAGCAGAAGGCTGATGCTCAGGCCACTGTCCTCGAGTCTATTCAAAAGACTCAGTCTGACATCCTGCAGGCTCTTTCAAGGCTCAGTGGGAATGGTCCCTCCTTTGCTGCTACTGATCGGACCATGCTGGAAGCTGTGCATAAAAATGTTCGCACTCTGATGGTCCACGTCTTGCCCCATGATAACATTGAGGGGGAGAAGGTGGCCAAAGAGTTCGCTGACGAACTTATCGGCGAGCATAATCGTCGGTTTCCAGATGAAAGGATCTCTCCCTACATCCAACGACCAGAACCTTCCTTAACTGCAAGAGTTGATGATGATGATGATGATGATGAGGAAGAGGATGATGAAGAAGAAGAGGAACGCATCCCTCAAAAGTGATGTTGATGATGATGATGATGATGACTTGGGTTTTGCACTGGAGCATTTCAGACTATCCAGACCAAGTACATCTCAGCTAGAGCCCTTGGGGGACGAAGCTGGACCCTCAGCCAGAGTGGTCAATCTTGAGGCCACCATCCCAATATCAGAGGGGGAGACCGCTGATAAGGTATCACTTCAGCTTATCCCTTATTTTACTCCTCTCTCTGAAACTCCCATACACTCCTCTTCACCCACTAAAATTCCCTCTGATAAAACTATTTCCTCCTCTCCTTCCCTCAGTGATCCCCGTCCCCCAAAGGACTCATCCACAAGGAAGGAACCTTCTTCAAATGAGCAGTTTATGTACATAGAGGAAACTGACTCTGAGGAAGAAGAAGGCCTCATCCCTCGGCGTCGCATTCAGAAGCAGATAATAAGCGAGCCTGAAGAGGAAGAAAGGCGAATAAAATTCCTAAGGGAATTCGAAGTAAAAAGAATAAGGGTGCCCCAAGAAGACCCAATAAACGCTGTACCAATTAGAATAGTAGATGAATTTTACTTCTTATCCAAGGAAGAGAGAGAACAAGCTCTGATAGCTCAGAGGATCAGAGACGAAGAAATAAAGCAAACTGAGAATGGTCTTGCTTTAGCAAGAAAACTTTTCAGGGAAGACTCAGCAGGAGACAAAGCAGCCAAAGATCAATTAGAAAAGAGTGAACGACTCGCTGCAGCTCTAGCTCAGAAAGAACTTGTACAGGAAAACCTGAATGTAGATCCCATTCTCGCTCAACAGAAGATTCTCACTGCACTAACCACTGAAGCCACAACTCAGAAAGACAAAGAACTGGATTGGTGCACAGAGATGCTGAACTTTCGAAGATCTGATGACAAAATGATTCACGTAACTATCCAAGGGCGACACTCTAACAGAGGTGGTCCAAAAGTATATGTAAGAATGACGAGGCCATCCAGAACAGAGAGAGAAGAAGCAAAATTCTTAAGGTTATATGGATACACTGAATGGCTCGAAATCAGAGATGCCATTCAGGGTTCCAAATTCAAGTTCAAGAATGTGGTAGAAGATGAGTTGAATCAGTTGCTGCAAAGAATGTCTCAACATGTACAAGTTCCCCCTCTCCCTGAACCATCAAAGAAGAAAAGATCAGTTGCTGAAGGTGGCTCAAGTTCGAAGAATGAGCATGAAACTAAGTTTGATTATCAAAGCATTCTTGGCCATCTTGAGCTCCCTGATATATCAATGCTTCGCACCTCTCTTCCTCAGGACCGAAGATATCAAGAAGACGAAATCATCACACTACCTAAACCTGGTATGGTATTCTTGGATAATGAAGGGTTCTTAGGACTCTTCAGAAACCAAGAAATTCACAGGGCACCATCCTCTCTCATAAAGATCATGCTTTGGCGCTGCTGGTCAGACACTCCTCTGATGAATAGACAGAAGACTCTTTATGAGAATGAGCTACAAAGAAGAAACGAGAACATCTCTGACTAGTCATAGTTTTCTATTTCCTTTGTAATATTTCTTCAGTGTACAAGTACTTTATCTTTATCATTGTAATTTCATTTCGCTGTAATTCTTCAGATTCTAATTAATGAAATTCAAAGTACTTTACTCCACCCTAGTACTGAAAAGATCCCTGAAAATAGTAAAAGGGACAATGAACATAAGAGTTCTATTTTCGATACATTGTCTTTTACTCACTGATCTTTCACTCTGAAAGTTCAATCAGTGAATGTACTTTAAGCTCTTCTACTTGTAAAAATTGTGATTTCATATCCTTATAAATGAAACTCAATTCAGATAATAGTTTAGGCGAAAAAAGATTTTGATTAGTACTTAGAAAATGTATTTTAAATTTTATAAGTCCCTACTAATCTTTTAAAAGCAATTTTCCTATGTTGCTTAATCATAATCAAATAGGGGGAGATTGTTGATCATAACTCCTCTCAGTGATTTGAATATGATTCCTTTGCTATACTTAGTGAAATTCCTTAGATAAGCTTCTGTTCAAATTCAGCAATAGCATACGTCGATTGCTATCGACGATCGCCGAAGATCAAGGATCAACAAGCTTATCTGCGAAGACACGAAGATCGGCTATCACACCAAAAGACCATTCGACGGTCGAAGACCAAAGTCAAGAAAGAGATAATCGGCTAAGTGACTTTGAAGCGGTTCGGCGATAGCGTGACTATCTACTCAAAGTGTGAAGTCTTGTGAAGCCTCAAAGAACACCGAAGTTCATCCTTGAACATTCAGTGTCAGCGATCAAATGAAGCTTCCTCTGCAAGATTAAAGTTTGATCTTATCCTCGATGCACAAAAGTCAAACCTAGAACCATGTCAGAAAAGGACGTACGACTTGTCTCTTATGTCCCCATCATATCTGATACGGTACTGTTCATATTTGGCCAAAAGCATGGCTGTCTTATTTACAAGGACAAGCTTCCTATCCAAGCTTGACACGTGGCATGTACCTTTGGTCTTGCATTAAATGCAAGCGGGTATAAATAGATGAAGATATCTTCTTCATCTTTATGCATGCTTCCTTCTAGCCTCTACCTTCTGCATTTCTTTCTTTCATCTTCTTGTGCATCAATCTGGGTGTTTCCTTAGTTACAATAGAATAGGTTCTTAACTTGTTCTAATTCCGCTTGTAACTGTAAATTTGTTTATTTCAAAGAAACTCATTTAAAAACCAAAATTTGTGAGTTTGTATTCAACCCCCTCCCCCTTCTACAAACTGTTTACTTAGTATTTAACTCTTGTAGATCCTTTTTGGGACCAACATTGTTTTAGCTTATAAAAACAACTTATTGACTTATTCCGGTGTGGCACCGGTAATATATAAGTCATTTTAAGTGTTTGGAAAAAACAACTTATCCGGTGTCAAACCGGTGATAAGTCATTTTTTAAGAAGTTAAAAATGTTAACTTATCAAATTTTGATAATGACTTTTCCAGTAAGTCAATAAGTTATAAGTGAACAAGCTGATCCAAACACCCCTTTAATTTATCATTTTTATGTCGGCTTCCTTTTTTCCAACCCCATTGCAAGGGAGTGGTCCATGCAATATGGCATGGATGAGGTTCATAATTTAGGACGGTTTTTTTCTTCCTTTTTATGTATTTAAAAACCAATTTTTATGTTTTATAAATAAATTTGATTATTTTTAAATTTCTGAACTAATAGTTTGCATTTATAATAATATTATGAATTTATAATTTTTCAATAAATATATTTTTGTTAGTTTTTATAATTTTTAATATAACCTATATATTTTTAATTATTAGAGTAAAAAACATGTATTTTCCGGACACGTAAACCGGCCTATACATGCTACCAATTCCCAATGTGAGGGGCATACTTGACTCACTCAGCGGCAAGGCGATTGCGAGGGGCCTGGGATCGAACCCATGACCAACGGCCTATTAGAGCAAACATCTCCTCGCCCATTAACCAACTGAGCTACACGTCATTGGCTATGTATTTTTAGTTATATATATATATATATATATATTTAATTATAATAAGTAATTTTTAACTATTATAATTTTTAATTATAATAAATTCTTTTTAATATTATAGTTTTTATTTCTTTTATTATATAAACTATAAACCGGTTTATACATGAAATGAGTAGAAAAAGAAAACTGATATGTCAAAATTATGAACCTTTAATGAGGTTCATGGTTGTAGATGCTCTAAGAAACCCCTCAATATGTTATATGAAATAACCTTTTCAAATAATTATCTTATAAGTTAAATTATTAATGTTATGATCAATCTCAACGATAACACCAAGTAAACGAAAATCAACGAAAAACAAACTTAACAAATTCGATTAGAACAATAAATTATGTACCTTTTCGATGATAAATTTGAATTGAAGAATGATTTGGATAGAGGCTTGCTAGTGCAGTGTCTTAAGATGAAATTTCGTCCCCAATCGTGCTCGGTTCCTTAGTGAGTACAAATTGAATCTACTTTGACAAAGGGTCTAAATAGACGAAGATTCAAGTCCAAAAATACATTTTGCCTGATGTATATCATATTTATTTTTTGAAATAGCAAATAAATTCCTATGTTATCTTATTTTCTATTCAAATGTAGAGTATTTTAGGAGTTTGAATATAAAATGCGGGGTATTGTTGGGTTTTAGCTTTGCAAATTATCTCACATAGGAAAACACTAAGATAAATGGTGGGTTTATAAGGGTTAAGCCACATTACTTATCAAAATGGATAAGAGCCCAAATACTTGATTTGTGTTGGACTTTAGTGTGGGCTTAGCAAATGTTTAATGATCAAAAGACTGGACTTTGGGTATTGGGGCTTTGATCAAACAGTGACCAAAGCGGGTAACAACCAGCTTCAAACCCGCATTCGTCTCCGAACGGTTCTCGACACTTGATTTGTGTTGGACTTTAGTGTGAGCTTAGCAAATATTTAATTATCAAAAGACTGGATTTTAGGCCTTGGGGCTTCGATGAAACAGTGAACAAAGCGGGTCCCACACGGGTAACAATTAGCTTCAAACTCGCATTTGTCTCTAGACGGTTCTCGACAGTTATTTTCGGTTGTCAGAGCAGATGTGAATACCTTGCTCTTCCCTCCATTTCCATTCACGATTTTTCTACCAAAACTCTCCAACTTCCTCTCCTTTTCCTCTTGCTCTTCAAGAACACATTATGGATTCAATTTGACTGAATTGACGTGCATCAATTCGATCAGATAGTTGTATCCTCTAGACGACGTCCGGACCGAGCATGATTGGGACGAAATTTCGTCTTAAGACACTGCACTGACAGACCTCTATCCAAATCATTCTTCAATTCGAGTTTATCATCAAAAAGGTACATAATTTCTTGTTCTAATCTAATTTGTTAAGTTTGTTTTTTGTTGTTTTTCGTTTACTTGGTGTATTCGTTGAGATTGATAATAACAATTAATTAAACAAAACTTTTCATATAATCTTACGTAATATGTTAAATAATAAATTAGCTTTTTCAATAAACTTTCCAATTAATGCCTTTATTTACAAAGATTTTATTGGGTCTCCTAATTTTCTAGCAGTAAGGCTGAGTTTTATGAATCCATTAAATATGTTCTTATATGATATTAAATACATGACCCAAAAAATTGATTTCTACATGCAGGTCTTTGTGGTTGCTAAATTAAAATTATATTTGTAGGTTAAAATGAAGGTAAGACTTGGAAATTTATTTGGTCGATAGCATGCGAATCTATTAAGAAATGAGTGGTGGTCCGTACCATAATTGATATCGTCTGTCACAACTCATAATATATGCATTTAAAATATATTTAATATTATAGTAATTATTTGATATAATGAACAAATTTATTTTTGTATTCATCCCTAATATATACTGAGGTACTTTTAGTAAATCGACAAATTTTTATTAAACAATTCTTTAAACCATTAATAAGGTGACAAAATTTCGCCATGTAATGATCCTACTAGTTAATAATAAAACGTAACATTATTTATAGTCTCCTTCTTTTGTTAACCAATAACCATATAAATGATATTAACAGTGACAACCGGGTATTTACATCATTTTTATATATTAATACCACATTTCTTAATTATATTATTCATTTAGTTATCACATTTCTTAATTATTCCTTTCACTTAATTGTTTCACCTATTAACTTTCTGGTTTCATCTATGAATTTGTTTAATTAACTTTCTTAACTTTATTATTCATTTTTCAGTTTCACAACTGAACTTTAAACATAAAACATTATTTCATTTATGAACATTAATCAAAAAACATTGTTTCACTTGTGAATTTTGGTACAAAAAACGGATAGAACAAAGTTCATAAATGAAACAACATGAACAATTTGTTCCGAAAATAAAATATAATACCTTCAAATATAAAATATGATATCTTTCAAAAATAAAAACAATTTATTCTAAAATGTCATTCATATAATAACATTTAATATGTTTTATTTTCCATCATACTATAGCCTCTCATTTAATCACAATTGTTGATCAACAAAATAAAATGCTTAGATTAATTAACAAAGTTAATACTATTTATTTAGTTAACAAATAATTGTGTCCCACATTATTTATATACTCAATTTTTTTGTTTGCATTTAAGAAATGGAATATACTTATACCATTTTTGTTTGTTGTTAAAAATTATATAATGGATTAAAATAAGTTATTGTTTAAACTATAATTTATAGGGGAATTGAATAAAATAATTAATCTATCCAACTCAATTTACTTTACAGTCACCTTTAAAAATAAATTCCTACAATAGCCAAACTTTCAAAAAGTTTACGTACAAAAAAGAAAATATCTTTAAATAAGTTTAATATTAAATATTTTTTAATTTAATCATATTATTAAATATCATAAATACGTAACAAATATTTTTAATACTTACATTTTATATACTTTTATAGTTACAAATTAAAATAAATAACTAAAAGGATATAAACGGTAAGTACTAAAATATTTTTTACGTCTATAATATTTAATGATATGATTAAATTCAAAAATATTTAATCTACATTTAATTTATTTTGAAAAAATTTCGAGGCAATTATAATAATATAATTTGTAAAAAAAGAAACATATGTAAAATATAATTAAAGCCAATCTTTACGTATATTTTTTTCCTACATAAACTTTTTTGTTTAAAATATGGTTATTTTACGAATTTACTTTCAGAAGTAGCTATAATATGGTTATTTTCCGACATAAACTTTTTGTTTAAAATATTGTTTATTTTTGTCAATTTCCTTAAAGACATTCTATGAAAGAAATATATCGATGATAGGAGAATGTTGTATCTTGTACATGGTGTGACTGACTCAAATGATCATTTCACATCTTTAAATTGATCTTCTAACCATGTTCATCTTCCGAGTTGACACAAATGTCATTATTTTCGTAATATCCATATCTGTAATATTACAGACCTAACTAAAAGACAAAATAAAACAAATTCAACACAAATTTACAATTACGATGGTAAATTGCTTGATTTTTTTTGTCTTTTATCTAGGTCTGTAATATTAGAGCATCTCCAACAGTTTCCTCAAATTAGAGAAAATGATGAAAGTGGGGATTTTGAACCAACATCTTGCTCCATCAGATTCCCAAATAATCTCTAAAATGAAGAAAGTAAGAGAGAAGATGTTTTTATCCAAATATAAAGATCACTCTATAAAATGATTATCACATGAAACTACCGATAAAAATCTTTGAAAATAAATATAAAAAAAAAGAAGTAATATTTTAATATTATTATCAATATTTGATTCTCAAAGAAGAATTTATTGGAGATGTGTAATATTTTCTTGAAAATTTTGCCTTTTATTTCTCTATTATAAATAGATTTTTGGGAATCTCTTAAAAATGCTTTTATGAAACTAAACATTACAAAAATATTAAAATTTTAATCAATTCAGAAAAGAAATGATAAAAAGATTGAATTTAAATATATACTTTTGGACCAATTTGAAGAAGGGGTTTGGAATGTAGTGAGTTAGGGTTTCCAAAATGGAGTGATGGTGACGTTAGTCTTCTTCTCTCTTTTAAATTAATTTGAAGTGAGTAGGGTATATTTGTGATGAATTGTATCAATCCTTGAGAGCGACAATTGCCTGTCTACTACCATTCAACTATGGCACTGAAAAACATGCATCGTTTCGTTTGTTATCATCACATCCAGGCTCATACTCATTTATTTCTAAATAGAGTAAAACTACAATTTTGGTCCTTGAGGTTTACACTGATCTTCAAGACTTTAATAACAGTATAATTTTTATCTTTTACTGTTTATATTTTATTTTAAAAATGGTCATCGATCATTAACTTCGTCAAATTTAACCGTTAGATCACGAGGCATTTATGTCTTTACTCAAAAGGACCAAAGTTTTTTTATTTGTATTTACATTTTATTTTTAAAAAGTGGTTATAACTATCATTTTAACCATATCCATAGGATTATTACAATATAAAAGTTTGAATGAGTTCTTTGATTCTTTTTTGTTCAAAGTTCTCTCCTAATCTTTTTCCTAAATATATGTTGAGATCAGAGAGAAACTTGAACAAACGAACCGAAGAACCTATCCAAATCATTAGATTAAGATGATACAATAAGTATGGTTAAAAATATGGTTATAACCACTTTTTAAAAAAATATTCAAAATATCACACAACATTTATAAATCGAAATTCGGTGAAATATAATAAAATTTTGAGTGAAATAAATTACACCAAAAAATGTTCACTTTATTTTTTTATTATTTGACATTCATTTTAACATATATATTTTTATCTGGTTTTGTGGTTTTTCCGTACTTTTTTTCCTTGACCTTTTCCCTAAATTTAGGGATGAGATCCTGAGAGAACCTTGAAAAAAAGAACCCACAAACCCATCCAAACCTTTAGATTGAGATGATTCTACGGATATAGTTAAAAATGTGGTTATAATCAATTTTTAAAAATAAAATGTAAATATATAAAAGGTAAACTAGGGGTGTGCAAAAAATCAACCGATCTAATGAGAACCGACCGACTATAATTGGACATCCAATCCATAATTGGATTGGATTGGATTGAAAATTTCAACATCCAATTTGAATCGATCGGTTCTTAGATGGCAGTCTATAACCTACCAAAACCGACCGAACCGACCAACATCCAGTTACCATTCAATTAATCATCCGATGATCATCCAGTTATCCATCCAACCATCATCCGACTATCATCCAGTTAGTTTGTCTTCTTTTTGCTTAAATCAAAATTTATTTTTGTGTTGATTTTTGAATTTTTAGCTTCACTTTTTTGGTTTTAAACTTTTAATACATATTAAAAGTGATTAATTAATTTGTTTCATTGTTAAAAAATTGGATTGAATTAACACATTGGATGGATCCAATCACATTAGATCATCCATTGGATATCCAATAAAAATATCCACTCGATGGAACCGATCCGATCCAATCATCCATTGAATCGGTTCAGTTCGGTTATCCGATGTTAATCGAATCGGATCGATTAGAAAAATCCAACATCTAATGGATGATTAGATCGGTTCAGTTCCCCACACATCCAATGTATGTCAATCGATGAACACCCCTATGGTAAACTACAGTTTTAGTTCTTTGAGTAAAGACAAAACAGATAAGGCGTAAATGTCCCTTACTTAATAGCTGTATTTAAAATAGTTAGTGACCGAGACAATTTAATTTTAAAGAAAAATGTAAACAATAGGGACGATAATTGTAGTTATTGAAATTTAGGGATCACTTTTAGAGATTAATGTAAACCACAAGGACAGAGCTATAGTTTATTTTTTGTAAATATATAAAGAAAGTCGGTTTTACACAAGAATAATAATTAAATAAGAAAATAAAAAAATTAATATCGACTATACAATTTATTAAATAGTGCCTTCAATAAAAAAATTACAAAAATAAATAAACAACAGCAAAAAAGTTAATTATTTATATAATAGTTATTTAAATTATTTATTTAAGGTTATTATTTTTATCATTTTTATAATTTTTATGTGATTATAAAGTAATAAAATAACTTGCATTATAAGGCATTTAAAATAAACGTAATTAAGTTTTATTTAAAATTTTTATTTTTTTTATTTAAGACAATATTTAAGAAGAAAAAAAAGTACAATTTTCATCAAAATCGTATATGATTTATAATTAACAGACTTTTTTCCATATATATTTTTCTAATAATATGTGACTAGAGTGTGAAAGTTGTAATTCAAATTTAAAACTCAAAACAAAATTAATGATGATAGAATCACATATGATGTATGACATAATACAATTAATATGTATAAAATCACATATGATTCAAAACATAAATTTATAATTTACAAATATCACATTTGATATTGTAAATAACTTTCATTTTTTTTTCTTTTTCATTTAAGTCTAATATGACCAATATCACATAATATTTTGACAAAAGTTAACAACTTTTTTTTTTTTGGAAAAAATTGATTACTTGTGGATATCTCATTGTTGTTGAAAAATGTAAGAAAAATCTTAAGTAAATTATTTCAATAAAAGTAAATATTTTGAATAAAAAAACTAAATAGTGCTTATTTTAAATGTCATTAAAAATTAAATTAAAAACAATAAAATTTATTTATGCTTAAATCACAAAAAATTATAAAACCATTTGCACATAAATAACTTAATTAAATGTTGTTGGATCACCGACATTGTTGGGTCACCGATGATTTATTGATGACTCCTCAATCTTTCCTTAGTCAAATATTTTGTATCTTGGGTTCTTTGTAAAAGTCTGGCCATGCTCAACAAGTTCAGCGAATCTAAAACTAGCTGATACATAAGGAAACATATCAACATTTGTGGAAAGATGAAGATATGTGGAGGTCTGTAGATCGAGTATTTTGGCCGAGAAGCCGCTGTGGCGGTGGACCGACGGGATTGGGTACCAAATCTTAACTTTCGAGTTGAATAATGAACCGTAGGGGCTGTAAATTTATATATGAGTTGGGATGTTTGTTGTTTATAAAATTTTGTAAAATTTTGGTGAAAACGGTCGAGAAACAACCTCAATCGGGGCCGTTCACGACAGCGGCACCGAAGGTGCGACCGGGTTAGGTCGGACGACAAGTGGGTTGGGCTAGCGTTGGATCGAGATGTTGGGCCACGGCTTTGTGTCGGGGCTGACTTTTGGGGTCGGGTTTGGTTAAAGTCGAGTCCTTTTGATTAATCTGAAATTATTAAAAAGAGATTTGAGTGTCGTTTATTTATTTGGATTAGTCGAAATAAATTGAGATGTTTCGATGAAGTTGGTTAAGTTTTGGACATCGAATTATAAAAGGTATTAGTGATTTGGGTTCTCACTTTTTGGGATTTATTATTTAGAGTTTTGGTATTTATTAATTAGATTATATCTAATTAATATTTAAATCTCCAAGTTATTTATTTATTTAAGGGTGGAGGGATTATTAAATTATAATAATTTAATATTTTTTTTAAGGAGTTGTGGTTAGATGATTGTGGGATTGTGTGTTTTAGAATGAGACCTATAATTATCGGTTGAGTTTAATGCGTCACGAATTATTTTGGACCTGAAGTAGTCCATTGGGGGTACATGGTGACGAGGTTTGTTTGGGGTTGACCCGTTGACCGTGCCAACCCAGGGTTGACTATAGTTTGAGCCATTTGACTTTAGGACCCACTTTGTGGGGAAAATCAAGACACTAATTATGGAAATGTAATTATATTTTATAGGGTATTACTCAGGGACGAGGTTTAGCTAAGCGGAGCTATTCAGGTGAGTCTTTCACGAGATTTCACTGGGATGTATACATATACATGAAATGTATTTTTACATATATGGTGTGGATGTTTATATGTTAATTGATGAGATGATATTATTGCATGTTTACTTTAATTTGGTGATCTACATGCATGTGGTTAAATTATGGTGTAGCATGCTATTTATGTTATATGATGATACATTGCATGCAAATAGGAGTTGGGGTGTGGGTTAACATACTTATAAAATGTATATAACCCGGGTATGGGATATCAGCTCGACGTGTCACACTTTGGAGAGACACGACCCGAAATGGGCGGTAGTTCCTGATGGACTTACACGCCCAGGGAATGTCTGTGACATGGCAGGTCCCTACCTAAAGGAGAGGAGTTAAGAGATCTCATTGGGGTGCACATAATGGTGAAATTGCATATCATATCTAATTGATAATTATATGTGATTGAATGTGTGTCGGATAGTCGCACGTAAACCGTGAACTCACTAAGCTATTTAGCTGACTATAATATACATCTCAGGATCGGGAGGTTCAGGAATCGACAAGGGCAAAGGACACGCTAACTTAAGGAGTTTAGTTCCTTTTACTTTATTTAGTGTACACTTATATGTGTTTCGGAATTTGTCTTGATTTGAATTATAGTAACCCGGTATGGGACGGGTTATCTTTTAATATTTATTTTGATTTGATGTTAGACTTCCGCTATAAACGTTTTAGTTTATTAATTGAAGTATTTAATGAGGTGTTTTTGATGACGTGACATTTCATTTATTTGGAAAAAAATGGGATGTTACAAGTTGGTATCATAGCTTTAGTTTAAGAGAATTAGGTTTTGATTATAACCTAAACTTAAACCGAGTGGTGTATTAGGAGTTAAGATCAGGACGGAACTAGAGTATATGAGTCAGTTATGACTTAGCATTGCTTTGTTTTACATATAAGATTCATATAATGTACTGATATGTGACATAAGATCCATTATAAAGGATCTTGAGAAGGTTGATGATCTAATCTTGGTGTTAGTATAAAGGGGTTTAACTGTAATGGTTAAAATCAAGTAGACCTATATGGTTAGAAAGTGTTAGCTCTAATGCAAATTTTATGTGTACGTAAGTGCTAGGAGATCCATAAGGGTGAAGGTTATAGACGTATGATAGTTTTACCGAGGTGTAGTTTAAGAGTCTCATGACTATTGTTAGTATTGGAGAAAAAGTTATCGACAAGGACCTTGAGAGATCTTTTCGGATTATAGATCTGTATATTCGTATGTAAAGTCATTCACGGGTTCTTATCACTCATCATGCCAATAGAGGTTAATGGCACATTGTTGAGGGAGGCGCATCTTCAATAGTACATTATGATGCATTCTTATAATATCGGGAGTTAGGTTAAGCATATAGCCAACCAACGGGTACTATATGGCTATTATGATTGATATATGGTGGTGGAGGTGTTTTGGATAAGTTTGGTTAGTTTATTACATCATGGGAGTAGATGTACGTGATAAGAAAGTATCAGTGAAGTGTTGGTGGATTGTATAATTTGTATAAATTGCAAAGGTTGTAAGGTATTACCCGTTAAAGTAAGCACCATAGTGTGTAGTCGAGTTGGTGAAAAGTTAACCGACGTTTGGTTATCATTTAAATATGTTCCAATTGTTTGTGGTATGTAGAAATGAGGATTCCACTGTGCAAAGTTCGAATTGTTTATTACAAATATATACTGGTGCATATCACCATTATTTTACATGGTTTGTTGAGACATGGTGGTTGATCCTATGACGTTAGTTCGATTGAAGTCTCGAGTATGACGAGTTTTTATAAGTTAATTGTGAGCCTTAATTTAAGCGAATTAGGTTATGATGATAACCTAAGCTTAAACTAGAAGAGTACTAAGGGACTTCAAATTGGGTGAGCTAGGTTGTTATTGTCCTAGAAGTTAATTAAGTAAGAAGTAAAAGGGTATTCAAGTTTGGTTTTATTGAGAAGATGGAACATGGTTTAAGAATACTTGGGATATGTGGCAACCTGAGCTTAAATCATTGGATTAAGAATATAAATGTCATATAAGATTCTAATGGGTGGAATATGTTGTTGTAGAAGTCATGGTCGAGTTTTTGGTGATATGTTGTATTTTATTTTTGAGTATGGGATGGCATAGATGGTTCATGTAGGTATAGTCGGATGCGGGATTGTCCTATGGACTAGTGAATCTTTAAGGGTTGGAGATTAAAATAGTTGAGGTGGTGCTCAACATATGTGGTTATAAAGATAAGAAACATTGAGTTTTGGAAATGGAGAAACTGTAAGGTTGGTGGGAAATATTTATAACTATAATGGTGCTCTTGGGAGAGATATAAGTGATTTAGAAATGAGTAGGAGCCCAATGTTAGATAGGGTATTAAAAAGCATTATGGTCCTTAGAGATAAGATTTTTCGGAATGCTCAATATGGTTTAATGTATCTGGAGAATTTATTTTATGGTGAAAAGAGACTTGCATGATAAAGAGTAGTCATATACTCATATACGGTGGGTATGGGGTTGGTGATTAGGTCACCCATCTAATTGATTATTATAAGAAAGGTATGTGTAATCACTCTTAGTCCTTTGTGCGTGAGATTATGGAACGTATGGGAGGTCCATAGAGACACAATTGGAGAGTACTATGATTGGGGAACATGGTACTAAAGATATTGGAGGGAGTGGTATCGGGAATGGCCACGAACTCGTTAAACTTAGTGTCAATCTCTAAATTATATAAGGACTAATTGGATGCCAAATAGTCCGTATAGGGAAAACGGTGATGAGATCGGGATGGAGAAAATATAATGTTAACAGTTAAATGAATGATTATTAATTGAAATGATTGCCAGTACTTAAAGTAAGTTCTATACCTATAAACTTACCATGAAAACGTCATTATAGTATGACTATTGAGGATCGATCAAGATAGCTTCAGGGAGCTAAGGGGACGCACATTTAACAATGATGCCTAATGGAATAATAGATCACAGCTTGGGGCTGTGACTAAGAGAAAGGTCAGTGAAAGAGTATAAATGAAGTTTAGTCTGTATGAATTAGTTTGCAGCAACTGGTAGAAGTTGTGATCGGTCATGTGGTGGGACCAGGTGAAAGAGATGTGTCATAGCAGTCCTGTCCTTTGGCTTAGGATGAAAACATAGATTTAAAGCTTGGGATCGAAGGAAATATGGGAGTATGTGAATCGGTTCACAAAGATGCCAAAATAGACCAATGGTAGGTGGTTTGAAGTTAGAAATCAAATAATGCATAGTCATGATTGTTTGATCATCAACTATACATGTTATAAAGGTGAACAAAATGATAGGAAAAACAACTATGAGGCCATGGAAGGAAGGAAGAAGACGAAGGGGACGTGAAACAGTTCAAGCAAAAAGCTTGAAACAATGTACTAAAGTATTGAGGAAGTGTAGTAAAGAAGAGAAGTGACTATATTGTAAATGTAGAATTGAAGGTTTAGCATGTGTGGTTAATGTCAAGCAATAAATAAGGTTGCATATGATGAACCTATGGTGGGCGAATATTAAGGTGGCTAGAGATAGTGTATTGAAAGTATCACTGCATGTGAGGGCATCTGAAATTGATCTAGTCCCAGGGAGAACACAAAATATAAGTATATTACGCGCGTTTAGTGCCAAATATGATAAAGAGATTGCAGGAGCCTTTGATCAAGAAATCTATTTGAATAAGTTAGCATTATATATGAGGAATTTTGATATTTCTAGTTAATAGAAAGATGGTACGATGCATGTATGCATCAATAAATTGGTATGTATAAGATCATTGGCAGGAATAAAGGTTTTGCTAAAGGTGACGATCAAGTCGATCGACTTTAAACATGCGAAATGGATCATCAAAAACACAAAGGATTGGTATGAGGGCTTTTGGCGATGAAAATTTTGCGTTAGTTTATATGCTTGAAATGTATTTTCACGTATATGATTATGTGGTTATGTGTGTTTTGCATAAGTTGTTTTAATTACATGTTCTTGCTTTTGTGATTACATGTATATGGAGATTTATGAGTATGCATGTTAATTGTTTTCGAATTATAAACATTTCTTGCATACTAAGGTTTATGGTAGTTTTAAATGGTACCAAAGGTAGACAGTTGAAAGAATGAGAATCTAGAAAGGTACGTCACACTAAAGGGGAGGCACGACCCCGAAATGGGTTACTTGTTCTAGGGAGAGCAGTATACGCCAGGAAATGCCTGTGACATAGAAGCATGACCTTGTAATGGGATACTGGCTCTAGGGAGAGTCGTATACACCCAGGGAATGCTTGCGACCTATCAGTTATTTCTTAGCAGGAGGTTTGAGTAGAGAGCCAAATAAGTTTGGATTGGTTAAAAAAAAGGAAGGGGCATTTCAGATGCTGAGGGGGAGGATGAGCCTCACACTAAAGATGACATTACTAGAAGAAACACAAGTTTGGTATATAGTGATGCATGTAAGTTGCGTAATGATATATTGATGCAATAGGCAAAGTCATTGTTTACGCATCAATCCAACTAACAGAATCTAAGGGGAGTGTCAAATCCAAATACATAAAGGTAGAGATAGTGGCAATAAAATTCAAGGGTTGGAAGAAGGTCTATAGGTGTCGGTACGTTAAGAAACGTGATGGTAGACTACATAAGGAGTTATGGGGAAGATGAAACGGAAGAAACCATCATTTATGCTTTAGAATGGCAAAGGGCGTTGTTTCTATCGGCAAAAGAAAGAAAAATGTCAAATGAGCAAACATTGATCAGAACATGAGGTTAGCTCACTTATGACTGATTAGTGGAAAGTGATTAAAGCAAAAGGTTGAAATATATATATATATATATATATGGTTGGATGGGATAGTAATGATGCATAAAGCGCCATCATTAAAGATCTCATGTAGAGATCCGAGATTTACGTCAAGCGGCGAGGTGATTTTTCATGAGACATACAATAGGATGTATACGTATGTACAAAAATGCATTTTTGACATGTAACGGTTATTTGGCATGTATGTATGGCGATTTAATTGCATAGATGTTATGGTGTATTCTTTCATGTAGGTGATGTTTATGAGTAAAGTGCATGCTATGTGTTGGGTTTAAACAATAATTGCATGCTTTTAGATAAGACCGTTTTACGGCTAGTTAATAGGGATGGGTCTTGATAGTAACAAAGGGTGACATGATCCTGCAATGGGTGATCGGGCAAGGGTGAACCGTTCGACCCAAGGAATGTCAAGTGATGAAATGACCCGTACCCGTCAGGAGATCTCATGTATTTTCAGTTGTACATGTGTTGTTCAAGATGCATGCTATGGTTAAAATACCATCTTTGAATAAGGAATGGGGACAAGGTTGAACTATAAACATATCATCCTTGAACATAGGATTAAGTAAAGGAGAGAGTATAAAATTGAGAGATTGGTGGGAAGGTTAGATGGTTAGACTTCTAGCAAGTCATAATCATAAAATGTATTAGTAGAGTTGGCCAGCATCATCAGTTATCATTTAAAAGTTCAGGCAAAGCTATTAAGGCATTTGTAGTAGGGCATACATGATGCTAGTATGTTTAACTATCAACATGAGGAGGTAGTTAACTAGGCATGGATAGATCTATAAACGTCAGTTAAGATATGAGTACACAAGAGGTTGAAAGTTGTACTTAATAAAAGCGAGTAAGATCTAAAGATCGATTTTCGAGTGGGTCGGGAAGGCCATAAAGTATCACCATGGAAATGAATGGTGTGTTTCAGTAAACGTGTAAGGTTAAGTCTTGAATGTGCATGACCATTTGAGATAGGTTCAAGGGTAATGGTGCGGCATATTGTTGAAGATACCAAAGAACTATAGGTGGTTCATGACCCATTTCACGTGTCAAATATGAGAAAATGTCTAGCTGAAGAATTAACAACTTGGGCGTTGAAAGATGTAAAAATTTTGGTCGTGTCGAAAAAATGATTAGGGTCTTAAATGAGGAACCAAAGAGGTTGCTGACAAAGACTATCCCATTGGTCTTAGTTATGTGAAATTCCCAAAAAGGGTCTAAAATAATATGGGAATCAAAGATGGAGATAGGAGCCAAGTAACCCTTGAACGGGGTAAGATTTCGAGGACGAAATTCTTTTTTTAGTGGGGGAGAGTTGTAACACTCTAAAGTTCATTATTTGTAAAATAAATAATTATTGAGGGTTAGAAATTTAAAGAGTACACGACATAAAGGATTGTACTGTCGATACCCGAAAAATATGATTTTATTGCAATAAATAAAATCATTAATACGGGAAATTATATATTTTGAATTTAATGGATTTGGGAAAAGAATGCAAAAGGGAAAACTAGAGGGACGAGTTCTGCCAAATGAGAAAAATTGATTTGGAAATGATTGTGATTTGAGAAATCATTCCAAAATCACGTTTTTGATATTTAGAGCCAAATTTGACGGCCTAAATCTTGGAATTTTGGGCTGAAATTTTGTGGAGTCGTTCCCAAGGATATTAGGGAGTAAAACCAATTGGAATTTTGGTATTTCATCAAGAACTGAGAGAGATATCGAGTTTGGAGCGACATAGTGTCATTCCGAACAAAAACGGCGATTGGAGGTAAGATACTCAACCAAAATCGATGTATAATATATGGTTGGCTTTTTTTTTCAATTACCTTTCCAATGGTATAAGTTTCATAGGGAATGGAGGTCTATAGATCGAGTATTTTGGCCGAGAAGCCGCTGTGGCGGTGGACCGACGGGATTGGGTACCAAATCTTAACTTTCGAGTTGAATAATGAACCGTAGGGGCTGTAAATTTATATATGAGTTGGGATGTTTGTTGTTTATAAAATTTTATAAAATTTTGGTGAAATTGGTCGAGAAACAACCTCAATCGGGGCCGTTCATGGCAGCGGCACCAAAGGTGCGACCGGGTTAGGTCGGACGACAAGTGGGTTGGGCTAGCGTTGGATCGAGATGTTGGGCCACGGCTTTTTTCGGGGCTGACTTTTAGGGTCGGGTTGGTTAAAGTCGAGTCGTTTTGATTAATCTGAAATTATTATAAAGAGATTTGAGTGTCGTTTATTTATTTGGATTAGTCGAAATAAATTGAGATGTTTCGATGAAGTTGGTTAAGTTTTGGACATCAAATTATAACTTGGGTTCTCACTTTTTGGGATTTATTATTTAGAGTTTTGGTATTTATTAATTAGATTATATCTAATTAGTATTTAAATCTCCAAGTTATTTATTTATTTAAGGGTGGAGGGATTATTAAATTATAATAATTTAATAGTTTTTTAAGGAGTTGTGGTTAGATGATTGTGGGATTGTGTGTTTTAGAATGAGACCTATAATTATCGGTTGAGTTTAATGCGTCACGAATTATTTTGGACGTGAAGTAGTCCATTGGGGGTACATGGTGACGAGGTTTGTTTGGGGTTGACCCGTTGACCATGCCAACCTAGGGTTGACTATAGTTTGAGCCATTTGACTTTAGGACTCACTTTGTGGGAAAAGTCAAGACACTAATTATGGAAATGTAATTATATTTTATAGGGTATTACTTAGGGACGAGGTTTAGCTAAGCGGAGCTATTCAGGCGAGTCTTTCACAAGATTTCACTGGGATGTATACATATATATGAAATGTATTTTTACATATATAGTGTGGATGTTTATATGTTAATTGATGAGGTGATATTATTGAATGTTTACTTTAATTTGGTGATCTACATGCATGTGGTTAAATTATGGCGTGACATGCTATTTATGTTATATGATGATACATTGCATGCAAATAGGAGTTGGGGTGTGGGTTAACATACTTATAAAATGTATATAACCCAGGTATGGGATATCGGCTCGATGTGTCACACTTTGGGGAGACACGACCCGAATTTGGCGGTAGTTCCTGATGGACTTATACGCCCAGGAAATGTCTGTGACATGGCAGGTCCCTACCTAACAGAGAGGAGTTAAGAGATCTCATTGGGGTGCATATAACTGGTGAAATTGCATATCATATTTAATTGATAATTATATGTGATTGAATGTGTGTCGGATAGTCGCACGTAAACCGTGAACTCACTAAGCTATTTAGCTGACTATAATATACATCTCAGGATCGGGAGGTTCAGGAATCGACAAGGGCAAAGGACACGCTAGCTTAAGGAGTTTAGTTCCTTTTACTTTATTTAGTGTACACTTATATGTGTTTCGGAATTTGTCTTGATTTGAATTATAGTGACCCGGTATGGGACGGGTTATCTTTTAATATTTATTTTGATTTGATGTTAGACTTCTGCTGTAAACATTTTAGTTTATTAATTGAAGTATTTAATGAGATGTTTTTGATGACGTGACATTTCATTTATTTGGAAAAAAAATGGGATGTTACAGAAGACCTCTCATACAACTCATGCTTTTGAAAAAAGAGAGATCTTCTAAGTGAGAAGCTAATAATTGGCATCAAAACAACTACTGTGTGTTTAAGTTATGTCTGTATGTTCTGAGTGTTTTAACAGTTCATTTTAGCTTTCTTAGTGTTATAAGTTACGTACTGTTATTATGTGTTTCATGTGTTAAGATTGTTAGAATAGAGTGTTATCTATTCTTTTCCGTAACAATCTGCTGAGTGTAAAGTTTTTAATACTTATATTAAAAAAATTTAAAAAGAGTAAAAATTGTGTATTTGTATTCAACCCCCCATTCTACAAATCTTTTACTTGTTTGCCATTACCCTAACCGGGACCAACAAATGTATTATGTACCCTTAATGAAATAAATAAAATTTCATATATAATTCATTTGCAACAAATGACATACATGCCCTTTTGGGATAATTTTAAGAAAGATTTATTCAAGAAATTATATAAATAAAGGATTGATTGAGATTCATCCTCTTATTTTTGTTATTAACATTCTCGTTTGAATTGAACCTTTCTATATATTTATATATATAGTCCCAATTAAATACAAACCATGTAAATGTTAAAAATCATACAAGCAAATCTCAACCATCCATCAGTCTAATGAATATATGATTTAATAAATACATCGATTTTTCTTAACATAAAACGTTAATCCTAATAAATAACTTTAATCATCTTCCATAAATATTCAAATCATAATAAATGAACTTTCATCATTTACATAAATTTTGGTTTGCGGGTTTGTAATTTTTAGAAGGTTTGAATTTGATTTGCCGTCTACACACACACACACACATATATATATATATATATAGAGAGAGAGAGAAGTTCAAAGAAAAACACAAAAAAAAAGAAACCTGAATAATACCTTGGGAGCCCTCCATTCGGACGGTATGCTTAAATATACAAGCGATTGAAGCTGTTTTTAATGTACCAATGCTTCTATAATTACATATGCGTATTAGTGCATATGCACACATGCATGTTACAAATTACCGATATGCATTTGTGCATATTGTCCAGATGGAGGGCTTCCAGGGTGTTATTCAATTTTTTTTTTTGCGTTTTTCGTTGAACCTGACCCTATATATATTTATAATCAAACGAGCTAGAAATTGATTAATTTACGAGAAAACGAGAAGTTTCAAGATCAAATATGATTATATATGATACGAACGGTTAATCATATACATCCAAAAAGGATGCTAGCGACTTTGTGAACGCAACCAAAGGTCACATAAGGTTTCTTGCTATGTGTCGGTCAACACAATATGCTTGTGTTTAATCATATATGATTTAGTGCACATCACGTGTAATTCTATCACTAATAAATGGAAGACTTTTCCCTACAGAACTTTCCCTAGGAAATTCATCACTAAAGGAGTGAGTCGTCACAAAATCGTCATAAAAGTTGATGGGTAAGTTGTTGGTAGGTGTTGATCCAAACTTCCTCAGTGATATAATTATGATTCCTCTTTGTACTTAGTGAAAATCCTAGTTTTAGTTACTGTTCAAATTCAGCGAGAGCAAACACTGATTACACTTAGTGATCGTTGAAACCATTAGGGACACTATCTAAACTTGGAAGATCTGAAGACAACATTCACACCAAAAGAACTTTCAGCGGCAGTCGAAGATCTAACTGAAGATAGAGACGGATAACTCATGATCTGAAGAGGTCCAGTGATAGCAACGCTCGTCTAAAGAAGTGTGAGATCTTGTGTACGCCTCAGTGATACCTGAAGGACTCATCCTTGAAGCTTCAAGTATCAACGATCAAATGAATCATGCTCAGCAAGATCAAAGTTGATCTTATCATCGATGCACAAATGTCAAATCCTCCATACCTTGTCAGAAAGTACATACGGAGATACTTTATTGCCTCCCACGTGCTTACCAACTCTGATAGGGTCGTTGTTCATATTCAGCTAAAAGGATATTTTCTTTATGAACAAAGGACAAGCCTCCAATGGATGTTTGACATGTGACATGTACCCTCTGACTTGCATTTAATGCATTGGGTATAAATAGATGAAGAACCTCTTCTTCATCTTTATGCATATGTAAATCTCTTATTAAACCTTTGATTATCTTCTCTTCTAGAACTTGTGCATCATCTTTACTTAGTGATTCTTAGGTTGTAATATAGTATGTATTTATACTTGTTCTTATTCCGCTTACAATCTATAAATTTGTTTATACTAATAAACTCATTTAAAACTTAAAAAGTTGTGTTTGTATTCGTCCCCCCTTCTATAAACTGTATCTATACTTATACACTCTTGTAGATTTCTTAGAGACCAACAATAGGAAACTCAAAGCAGTGGTAGGTTACCCATGGTCCTAACTTATTTATTACTTTACAAATACCAAAACCATTGATATTTTGTGGATGACTCGTCCGTATTCACTGACATAAATTTCTCTGGGTGTCTTTTATGAGTAAAAATCATTTGTTTTGTAGTGTATATGATCTTGGAACTTCTTGTCTTCCTCAAATTTATCACTTTCTCGTTTGAAAATTTGAAGAACACCATAATAACCATTTCATTTGTAGGGTTTGGAAATGCGCATACAAGTAATTTTGTCTGGTATGCACATATACATTACATGCATGTGTGCATAAAAATCAGAAAACATCTTAAATTACTTGTATGCACATATGCAAGTAGTACATATGAATGATTATTATTGTGTTCCTAATATTTTCATTTTTAGGGAGTTTCCCCTAATTCTAACACTATATATCTCTAAATTCAAAACTAAAGGTTCAGATGGAGTGTGTATGGTTTGGAACAGAAACATGGTTTGTATTTTAAACCTATTATATATATATATATAATTGGTTTAAAATATAAACCATGTAATATATATATATATATGCGAGTTCATACGAGAACGCTAACTATTTATGAGAATACGAGAAACTTTTTTCATGTACAAAATCATATGTGATTTTTCCTAACGGGTAGCGGGCAACTTTTTGGGCCACTTAAAGTCGCATGAAAAGTCACCCGAATCATATATGATTTTCTCCAAAATCATATGAAAACAATTTCATGTACAAATGATTGGCTGAGGATTGTCCTCGTATTCTCGTAAATTGTTACCGTCCTCGCATGAACCTCTCTCTGTATATAGCGTTCTCGTATATAGAGAGAGGTTCATGCGAGGACGGTAACAATTTACGAGAATACGAGGACAATCCTCAGCCAGTCATTTATACTTGTATTTTTTTCATGTACAAAATCACATAAATCATATATGATACGGGTGACTTTCCATGCGACTTAAGTGGCCCCAAAAGTCGTCCGCTACCCGGTAGTGCAAAATCACATATGATTTTGTACATGAATTTTTTTTCTCGTATTCTCGTAAATAGTTAGCGTTCTCGTATGAACTCGCCTTTCTCTCTCTCTCTCTCTCTCCCCCCCCCCTCTCTCTCTATATATATATATAGGGTTGGTATCGGTTACAAACTGGATTTTTTGTACAAACTATATATGAACTGATCTTGACCCTTAGTTCTTTTAATCTACGACTGTAGAATATTAGTAATTAAATAGATAAGTCCGATTATATTAACCAAAAATAGGGCGCGTCAAGGGTCTAACCAGGAAAACGAAATTTCAAGAAATCGATTTATTTTTTTTCTCGAAAAAATGAAGTTATACCAATCCCTAATTTCTCTGAGGGTTGGTATCGGTTACAAACTGGATTTTTTTGTACAAACTATATGAACTGATCTTGACCCTTAGTTCTTTTAATCTACGACTGTAGAATATTAGTAATTAAATAGATAAGTCCGATTATATTAACCAAAAATAGGGCGCGTCAAGGGTCTAACCGGGAAAACGAAATTTCAAGAAATCGATTTAATTTTTTTCTCGAAAAAATGAAGTTATACCAATCCCTAATTTCTCTCTGTTTGATTGCAGACAGTTTCGAGAATTAAGGGAAGTTAAATTTGTATTATCGTATCAAATCAGATATTCTATCAGAACGTTCCATCCAAATCGAGGTAATCAAATTCCATTTTATTTTTTGAAATCATGAATCTTAATAGTTTTTGAAGAATTCATACTGAATCGGTGTGCTTGATTACAATGAGGGGACTAAGCGAAAGAATAATGAAGAAGTATGCATTTTCAAAGTTCAAGAACACCCTTGATAACCAGTGTTATTTGATGAGGAAGAAGATACTGAAAACCCTATTAATTGTTATGATCGACATTATTGAAATTGGTAGCAACAAAGAAGAAATTCAAGATGATCAAAACATTACCACTTGGCAACAATGAAGGTACAAACTAGAAGATTGGAACCAATGAATAAAAGTTCTGTTTTTCAGCAATAAGTTTCTAAGAGTATTCATGGCATGCAATTTTCAATATTTATTCTTTTTTTGATATAAACAGCATACATAAACGTTGTATGTTTGGTTAAAATTATAATAAAACAGTAATATGGAAATGTAGTTTGTTTTGTATAATAGACCTAGCATTTCATGAACTTATCAGTTGAACCATTAGTAACTGAAGTTGACGATGTTGAAGAAAAGAAGACTGATAGTTTTAATCGAAAGAAGAAAAGGTTGTCTGGTATGTTATGACTGTTTTGATGATATATTTTAAAAAACAAATAACTTATTTACCTTTGAAATACAGAGAAAAAAAATTCATCAGGAGGGATAACCATATCAGGTGGGTCCTTTTGGCTATATATATATATATATTCAACATTATTGGTTTTTTAAGTATAGTTGACAAAATATTAATCATACAAGGGTGTGGAAAGCAAGATGCAAGGATTGACCATGACAAGTATGAAGGAAACATATAAGTCGGAGTAATGGTAACTATCATATATATATATATATATAGAGAGAGAGAGAGGGGGGTGGGTTCAAATGTGAAACCATATTTGGTTGTCAACATGAGAATGAATCTCAGTCATCCATTTAAAATCAGATCAAAAAATAAATGGGTTAAACGCACGGTGGCATTGTCGTAAATAAGTGGAAAACTCAGGTCACGGCTTAAAGAATATTAAGCGCTTAGGGGGATAATCGTAAATACCACCTTACGATTAAAACCAGAAACACGTCTCCGTACACTTACGCCTTTTCGATTCCGTCCCAAATTTCTTGAGTTCATCTTCCCCAAAAGAAAACTTTGCCCTAAATTCCATTTTCTACTGAAAATCAACGAGATTACTTTTATTCAGAAAACAAAAATGGCTTCTAGTAGCGAAGAATGCAACGAGATTAATCTAATTGAAGCTTTTGAAGAAGAAGGTAAAAGTTTTTCTGTTTATATAAATTTTTATTTTGAATATTTAGTGTTTTTAATGTAATCGTATTGAATATCTTCTTATTAAATGATGTTCATACTTGCAAAAACTTGTATTAAGTCTTAATATAAAAACTACGGTCTAATAATAACCTTTGTAGTTTATATTCAGTCTGAATATAAACACTAAATTATATTATACTCTGTATTGTTTATATTCAGACTGAATAAAAGCTACAAATAGTATTTTGAATAATGTTAGCTTATATTCAGTCTGAATATAAACAATAAATTCTATTATACTCTGTACTGTTTATATTCAGACTGAATATAAGCTACAAATAGTATTTTGAATAATGTTAGCTTATATTCAGTCTGAATATAAGGTAAAAGATTTTGTGGTGTAGCTTATATTCAGTCTGAATATAAACACTAAATTCTATTATACTCTGTAGTGTTTATATTCAGACTGAATATAAGCTACAAATAGTATTTTGAATAATTTTAGCTTATATTCAGACTAAATATAAGCTACAAATAGTATTTTGAAATAATTTTAGCTTATATTCAGTCTGAATATAAGGTAAAAGATTTTGTGGTGTAGCTTATATTCAGTCTGAATATAAGCACTAAGAGTGTTGCAATGCAATTTAGTGTTTATATTCGGACCGAATATAAACTACAATTATACAAACTAAAAATTGTAAGTTATATTCAACATGAATATAAGGACTACAGTCTATTTTGAGGAAAACATGTTATATTGATAATAAATATTTAATTAAAACAGGAAGAAAAAGAAAGAGTCAAGAAGAATGTTCTTCACCAAAAAGAAAAAAGAAGTCAACAGATGAAGATGAATTCAGATCATCATATAATTTAAAACCAGTGGATCCACGGACAGAGGAAACAGACACTGAGAAGAATGTTGCCCAATGGATGTTCTCATTCTTAGGAGATCAAATGTAAGTTTTAAAATTGAGCACACCCTTTTATTCAGTCAGTCTGAATATCAAGATGTTTTTATAAAAATTCTAAGAAATAATCATAATCACAAGGACGAGGTTTTTGAATCAAGTACAGGACAAACAACTATAAAAGTTTTCCTTGAAAGCTTGATTCCAGAATCGGAACCTTTTTCAAATGTAATAGACACCTTCTCTTACATTTTAAATTCTGAAGAAATGTTGAAGACAAACAATAAACCAAAGAAGTTATATTGTTCAACAGAAGTGTTGCTAATTATATAATTATTATAATCTTCATAGACATTCATGATGAATACTAGTTTAACATTTTTGTTTTTTACAACAGCCCCATGACATTTTGGACAAAAAGTTTGATGCCAAGAAAACCATGCCATATTATCAAAAAATCTGCTTCACAATCTGGATAAATCTGCAGATATTGCAGTGATGGGGAATGTAGATTTGGTATGAAACAACCATTTTAATATTATTCAATTAACTATCTTTTCATTCATACATTATTTATAAATGATATAAACTATTTATGCAGGTATTTTTCCCTGTTGTGAGGAGTAATCATTATTATGTAATATGCTTTGACCTGAGAAATGGATCCATCCATATACTAGACAACAGTGCAGCAAAACCATCAAATGCTAAAAAATATCAGGGCGTCCCAGAAACCGTGGTAAGTATGTTATTCAGTCTGAATATAAAAGAGATTTTAATGAGTTATATTATTATTATTTTGGATTTTAATAAAGTTTTCATTAAAATTTTCATCATGAAGCAAACACTCTTCATCAACTATCTGAAAGAGATTGGGGATGAAAGGCACAGATCATTAGAAGACAAAAAGCCTAAAAGGGAAGAAATGATATGGAGGAGCAAAAATAATAACAAAGACTGCTCGATATTCGTGATGCTGCAATTGGAAACCTTCAATAGAGGGGAGCATTTGAATAATTGGCATTGTGGATTGAATGATGAATCATCCAAAAACCAGAAAAAACAACTCAATAGTTTCAGAACAAAATATATTTCTAAAATATTGTTGGCAGATGTCAATAAAAGGAGAGGCTATGTCATAGAAGAGGTCAAATACTTTCTTAACCTTGAATCAAGTTTTAAGAAAAACTATTTAAAAAAACATAGAAGGAAATTGATGCAAGGTTTGCAGCCTTTACATAGGTGGTTCAGGAAGGTGATGGAAGGTGATGGAAGGAGTGGTGTAGATGACTGTTTTGAAGGATCTGATTGAGGACTGTTTTAAATGATCCGATTTGTTTTCATAATTCATACGTTGTATGATTGGTTTTTTCTTATTATTCTAATTAATAGTATGTTAATCAATTTGTTTGAATGATTGTCTTGTTAATATAATTTTATTTGAATATTACTCTTAATGCCCTTCATTATCGCAATGTAATGCTTATATTAAGCCTGAATATAAGCATTAAGAATCAATTTAGCTTATAATATTAACGTATATTCAGTCTGAATATAAGCTAAATTGAATCATAGTACTTATATTTAGTCTGAATATAAGCTATATTGTAGCTTATATTCAGTCTGAATACAAACATATAATTATAGTTCTTATATTCAGTCTGAATATAAGCTAAAATTTGAAGTTTGTAAAATTGTAGCTTATATTCACTCTGAATATAAACACCAAGATTCAATTTAATCTAAATTTAGCTTACATTCAGTCTGAATACAAACACATAATTTTAGCTTATATTCAGACTGAATATAAGCATTATCGCAATGTAATGCTTATATTCCGTCTGAATATAAGCATTAAGAATCAATTTAGCTTATAATATTAACGTATATTCAGTCTGAATATAAGCTAAATTGAATCTAGTGCTTATATTCCGTCCGAATATAAGCTAAATTGT
Source organism: Silybum marianum (assembly GCA_036898165.1). Taxonomy (NCBI): domain Eukaryota; kingdom Viridiplantae; phylum Streptophyta; class Magnoliopsida; order Asterales; family Asteraceae; genus Silybum; species Silybum marianum. Next base: position 18,586,457 of record CM072537.1, on the reverse strand, counting down.
AGCTTATATTCAGTCTGAATACAAACACATAATTGTAGTTCTTATATTCAGTCTGAATATAAGCTCATATTTAGTCTTAATATAAGCTAAAATTTGAAGTTTGTAAAATTGTAACTTATATTCACTTTGAATATAAGCACTGAGATTCAATTTAATCTGAATTTAGCTTACATTAAGTCTGAATACAAACACATAATTTTAGCTTATATTCAGACTGAATATAAGCATTATCGCAATGTAATGCTTATATTCAGTCTGAATATAAGCATTAAGAATCAATTTAGCTTATAATATTAACGTATATTCAGTCTGAATATAAGCTAAATTGAATCATAGTGCTTATATTCCGTCTAAATATAAGCTAAATTGTAGCTTATATTCAGTCTGAATACAAACACATAATCGTAGTTCTTATATTCAGTCTGAATATAAGCTCATATTTAGTCTTAATATAAGCTAAAATTTGAAGTTTGTAAAATTGTAGCTTATATTCAATTTGAATATAAGCACTAAGATTCAATTTAATCTTAATTTAGCTTACATTCAGTCTGAATACAAACACATAATTTTAGCTTATATTCAGACTGAATATAAGCATTATCACAATGTAATGCTTATATTCAGTCTGAATATAAGTATTAAGAATCAATTTAGCTTATAATATTAACGTATATTCAGTCTGAATATAAGCTAAATTGAATCATAGTGCTTATTTCCGTCTGAATATAAGCTAAATTGTAGCTTATATTCAGTCAGAATACAAACACATAATTTTAGTTCTTATATTCAGTCTGAATATAAGCTCATATTTAGTCTTAATATAAGCTAAAATTTGAAGTTTGTAAAATTGTAGCTTATATTCACTTTGAATATAAGCACTAAGATTCAATTTAATCTGAATTTAGCTTACATTCAGTCTAAATACAAACACATAATTTTAGCTTATATTTAGACTGGATATAAGCATTATCGCAATGTAATGCTTATATTCAGTCTGAATATAAGCATTAAGAATCAATTTAGCTTATAATATTAACGTATATTCAGTCTGAATATAAGCTAAATTGAATCATAGTGCTTATATTCAGTCTGAATATAAGCTAAATTTTGAAGTTTGTAAAATCGAAGCTATATATTATTCAAATAAAATTGTAGCTTATATTCAAACTGCATATGAACTACAATTTTATGTTTATATTCATTTAAAATTATTGTAGCTATATATCACAATACATGCTTATATTCAGATTGAATATAAGCTAAAATTATTCAAATACCTAAATGTATCTTATATTCAGACTAAATATAAGCTAAATTTTGAAGTTTGTATAATAATAGTTTATATTCAGTCTGAATATAAGCTAAACTTGAATTTAACCATTTTTGTAAAAAAGTGGAAAACTCGGGAAATACTTTAAAAAATTATTAGCGCGTAGGGGCAATGTCGTAAACAAAAATTCGCCGTCAATCTTTTCTATCTTCGCCGTCCTAAAAAAAAGATTTCTACATACAACATTTGATCTTCGTCTTCAACAAGAAACGTATTTGCTACAGAGTATTAAAGATTTATTTTCAAAGATTAAAATGGTTTCAGACGGTGAACAAAGCAACGACGTACCTCTAATTCAAGTATTTGGAGAAGAAGGTAAAAGTTTTTCTGCATAAAATAAAGTTTATTTTGAATATTTATACCTTATAATGCACTTGAACTTAATATTTAGTCTAAAGTTATGAATTTTTATTCAGTCTTAATATAAGCTAAAGTTATGTGTTTGAATAGTTGTAATATATATTCAGTCCGATTATAAGAAAAAAAATAGTGATATCACACTCTCATGTTTATATTCAGTATAAATATAAGCTAAAATTATGTGTTTAAAAACTTGTAGTATATATTCAGAATGAATATAAGCATAACATTGTTATAATATAACTATGTCTTGTTTATATTCAGACCGAATATAAGCTACAATTATGAGTTTTTATTCTTGTAGCTTATATTCAGACCGAATATAACCTAAAATTATGTGTTTGAATGCAAATATGACATTGTGATATTCAGGGTGAATATAAGCTACAATTATGTGTTTGTATAGTTGTAGATTATATTCATTCTGAATATAAGCATTACTTTATAAAACTTGTAAGACTTGGATTTACATAGTTATTTTTATATTCAGTCTGAATATAACCTACAATTATGTGTTTGTATAATTGTAGGTTATATATTCAGTGTGAATACAATCTACTTATGTGTTTGTATAGTTGTAGTATGTATTCAGTCTGAATATAAGAATAACATTGAGATATCAATTATGAGACTGTTGTATTTTATAACATATGTCAATTTTCTAATTTTAACCACTGTTTAAATGTTAAATTAAATAGGAACAAAAAAAAAGAATATCAGAGGAACTTCTTCATTAAGAATGAAAAAGAAAACAAAAACAACTGTTACAGTTGAAAAACAACAACAAGAAGACCGAGTCACAGTAAAAACGACAAAAAACAAAACAAAAAAGACTGTTACAGTTGAAGAACATCAACAAGAAGACCAACTCAGAGTACAACAGACAAGCAACAACCAAGTAATTGAATCTCTATCTACGAGAACAACAACAAAGAACTTAATGACAGCAATGAGAGAGTTAAAAACCCATCAAGCAAATAGTGTGAAGGAAATTGGATTTGACAGCCTTCTTGGGATGAAGAGTGATTCAATCCCATCAAAGTTGGCCTATTATGTTGTTGACAACTTTGACACTGAGATGATGGTGATAAGAATACCAGCAGGAGAAATACCGGTGACTAAGGAATTTGTTAGTCAAATCCTAGGACTTAAAAATAAAGGATTAGACATAATAGATGATATTGAGACAACAGAAAGCTGTGGGGAACTGATATTAAATTGGAAAAGCCAATTTGGGAGCACCTCACATATCCGTCCAAGGGGTGTTCTGGACAAACTCAGAAAATGCAATAATGCAAAATGGATGTTCCAGACAAATTTCATTGTTCTGTTTGTAAATGCCATGGCGATTTCAATGAAGTTGGGTACATGCAACCTAGCCATTCTTTCCAAACTTGAAGAAACGTTGTATTTCTCAAAAATAAATTGGTGCAAATACAGCATCAAATGCGCAAAAGAAAACACACAAGCATGGAAGAAAGAAACTGATGAATGTGTTTACACAGGGCCAATCATATTTTTGACGGTATATATTTGATTTTAACCTCTGTTTTATTCAAGCATTATCATATTTTGACTGAATATAAACTGTTTTGAACAAAATCTTTTTATATATTCAGTCTGAATGTAGCAGTGATACACACCCATAGGATTGGTTATATTCAAACTTTATAATATTTGTAAATAAGTTTGTTACAAACCTTTATTCAGAGTGAATATCGAAGTCAAATAAAACAATATGATGTCTTATATTCAGGGTGAAGATAAACAGTTTACTTAAGTACATCTCATTCAAACTGAATAGTAGTTGATATTCATTCTGAATATAAAGTTTTTTTTATCAACCTTTATTTAGCCTAATTCCCTTTTAACTATTCACAATGAATGATATGCAACTGTTATATCTTGACTATACAACATGTGATGAGCTTGACCATAAAAGGATGAGTCCAACTACAATGTATTGGACATCGGAGAAGATGAACATGAGGGAGAAAAAGGAATTGAGCTTAGGAGGTTTCGGATTAGGAAAGCTGAAGGAACCGTATGTCGTAGCAAACACAAACACATCGAAGGAAAAAAAGAAGAATGTGACGGTATTTACTATTCATTAAGAACATTGGTTGTTACTTATATACACTTATTCATAACGTATCACAAAGATTGAATTGAAGTACTTCCTATACTAACTTACATAATAATTGACAAACAGGAACTTATAAAATTGCTGAATGATGGTTTGGAAGAACTTCTTGCAAACACACATAATTTGGAAACCATCTACAATCAAGCGATAGAGTTGAATCCAGACAGCAAACTTTTAGAGGAGTGGAAAACAACATATGAAAGTTTTTTTCAATTCAATCAAAAAGGAAGGATCGAAGAAGAAAAAGAAAGTAATGAAGGAGAGATTCAACAACAACATAATGATGTTGATGCTAGTGATGAAAGAGAAAATAATGAACAAGATGTTGATTTACAGATTGTTCAGATAGTAGAAGAAACTCAAGAAGAAGAGGGAGAGGAAAAAGAGAAAGATAAAGAGGATGAGAAGATAGAGAAGGAGGCAGAGGAGGAGGAGCACTCAGAGAAGGAGGAGGAAAATGAAAGAGTGGAGATGAATATTGACCATGAAATGAAATCACCATATCAAATGAAGCCAGTAGATCCAAGGACACAACTGACAGAAACAGAGAAGAAGGTGGCCAATTAGATGTTCTCATTCAAAGGAGATAAATTGTGAGTTGAAAAATTAAACAAAATTTATGTTAGAAATTAAAGTATGAGTCAAAGAAGAGATGTCTACAAAAGTCAACACACTCTTCTTGTTATAACTAATTGTTGTTAGACGCTCCCTTTTAGACACATGGCACTTTGTAATTGGCTAGCATTTTGACTTTCTGTTTTTGTATCTGCATAAATAGCATTATATTGTGTTTGTAAAAGTTGTCGATCAATACATTTACATTTTGAAGAATACTGTGCGTAATTCATAACTTTGTCTACTTTAATTCAAAGTTATCATTTCATAATCTTTGTTCTTCATTCTGTTTACTGTTCTATTGATTTAAATTGTTAATTGATCTGCTTCCGCATTTCACTTTGATTCAATACTCTCAATTAACAATCGGTTTAAAGGAATCTGGAACCAACAATTGGTATCAGAGCCTTCTAATCAATCTATTGATTATTAGATCTCTTCCATTGAAGAAATTCCTTTCGATCGAACAGTATTTTCTCAGATTCAAAATTTGTTTATTAATCCACTCTGTTTTACGAGATTTTGTTAAATCGTTAACAATCTTCTCTTAAATTGAGTCATTCATTTTGTAATGCGAAGAAACGGTGATATTATCGACTGTTCTTCTATCAAATTGAGATTTAATTGTTCTAAATTTCTTTCAAATCTTCAAATTTTCTCTTCTATCCTACTCGAATGGCAAATTCGAGCTTGAATGCCGTTTATACGTACGGGTCCCCGACTAAACCTCCAACTCTTGTACGTGATGAATACTCACAATGGAAGATTCGAATGGTTAACTTCTATGAGGGATTGGATGCCGAGTTATATCCAATTATTCAAAACGGTCCGTTTGTTCCCACCACTACTATTCCCGTAATTCCACCACCGCAAATACGGATGAGGTACCAGCAAGTGGTTCGAAGTCAAGGAATAATCGGACCGATGAAGAAAAGGCTAAGGTGGAATTAGCTAAGAAAGCTAAGTCTCGTTGATAATGGCCATTCCAAATGAGATTTTTCAATCTCTCGGACTCATGTGACACGACAAAAGATTTATGGGATCAACTGGAGAATCTCTTAGAAGGTGGTGCGAAAATGAAAAAGAACAGAAGAGCCCAAGCTCTAAATGAATATAATAGTTTTCAAGCGTGATGAATCTGCGGAACAAACATTTCATCGATTCAACAATGCGATTAATCTCTGCAAGAGATGTGACATTGTTAGATCAAAGGAAGACAACAATGTTCTATTTCTCAAAAGGTTAAACCACCGAATGGTCAAATCTATCCATGTCACTACAAGCCAATCAGGACCTTGAACAATGGTCGCTGCATGATGTATTCGGTACACTGCAAGCTCATGAAAAAGAAGTTGTTCAGAAAAGAACAAACATCGGAGGTCCTACGGCTTTGATCTCGAAACAAAAGGAATCGAGAAGACGAAGTGATGACGGAAGAAATCGAAGGCCTTCATATCGAGACCGCTCCGAGAAGATGACTGCGAATCGGATGATGAAATTAAAGCGTTTGCTGACTCTCTGGCTTTAATAACCAAGCAATTTACTAATCGTTTTGGAAATAGGTCTTTGAAAGGAAATAAACGATTTGATCGTCCCTATGTTCCTAAACAAGAAGTACAGAGTAGAGAAAACGAGAAGAAGAGAAGAAAGAAGAAGAATTAAAAAGGAAGAAAGATGTACGCTACGGATGTGGCAAGCCGGACATTACTCGAGAGATTGCGGAGGAGCTGCGGAAAAGGATAAGACTTATTACAAAAACAAATATAAGTACAATGTCACCGAAAGAGCACACTTTGCGAGAAAAAGAAAAGCGGGTGCAAGATGAATCCGGCGGTGATGAAGCCATGTTCGTGGAATGGCAAACACAAACGAATCGGAGGATCAACCCTGCGAGTCACCGGTTAGTAATTTCTGCGGATCATACGAGCTTGAACAAACGATTGTGATGTTATCAAACAATTTTGAGGAACTAAAGCGAAACTCACAATCGAAAAGAAATTACGAAAAAGTGCGAGAAAACTCTTTCTACAATCAAAAGGGAAAGAGATATTTTCAAAAGAGAAATGGATTTACTTACGAGAAGAAAAACTCGAATTAAATACGCAAAGGAAACGATTTCCATGAGTTTAAAACTTTACGAAGAAAAACTTAAAAAGGAAATTTTGAATCTCAATAAACTTCGGAAGGAAAAGAGAGAGAAATCGAGAGACAAAGAGAGTGATAGACTCAACTCGTAGCACTTAAAAACTATTTTCGGAAAGAGAGAATTTTTACACATTGAACTTCAACGAGAAAAAGCTACGATTATAACATATCCGGATGCACGAAGGTTCATGACAAAATTAACACACAAGTAGGAAGATCCGGACTTGGTTTCGAGGACCTAGATCCCTACACGTGTAAGAAAAGGTCGGATACGAAATACGTTTTTTGTGTTGGACAAATACGAAGCCAAAGTTTCCAATTTTGTATGAAAAATCTATTTTTAAAAAATCTAGATATGAAAACCATCATAAAAAAAGCAAACTTAAATTCGAAAATATTGAATATTGTTGTAAAACAAATGTTGATCTAAATAAAGTTCGAAGAAAGATGATATTTTCAATTTTGGTTCAAATAAACATACAATTTTGAATCCGGAGGCGGATATTTTTGTTCCAAGTCGGGCGAGAGGAAGATCTACGACTTATGTTTGAAAACGATATTCTCTCTACTCGGATAAGTGTTTTAGAAATGAAACTCTTTGTGAGAATCATCCGGAGATCTCTCCCTGTTCATTTGAAGATTTACATCTTTACGAAACTCAAGAAAGCTTGGGCGAGATTACGTATCCATGGGAGAATGACAATAATGATGAAGAATTTTTTGATAACTGCGAAAATTACCTTTCAAATTTAGAAATTAATTCTTTTAAATCATCAAAAGTTATCACAAATAATTCAGAAATTATTGATAAAAAGGATGATTATTTGTATACCTTGATAAATCTCAAGAAATCGAGCTTCGATAGAGATTGTGCTAAACTTTCAAGTGGTATACCTATTCTTCCCGTTTCTCGTTCCAACCGAGAAAATCGGTATCTATACATCCGGACTTCTTAGATATGTGTCTCAAAGCCAAAACATGTCTTGAACTTGAGAAAGAGGCGAACTCAAAAACAAAGTGCAAAATCAAAAGATTTTAAACTCTACTCTTCCGAAGTTTACTAATATTCAAAAAGGCAAATGGAAATCCTCTAATTCTTATGTTCCTTTTTCGGTAAATAACGAGCTTCGCAAAAGTAGATCGAGGAAGAACACGAGAGAAGAAAAAGCGAACTAAAACAAAAGTCTAGTCTAGATAGGTTCTAGAACAACCGATACTAGAAAAGACTTTAGAAAGAATAATTGTAATTACCATTCTCGCAATGAAAATTCAATTCAATCTTCTATGTTTCGATCTTCCGAATGTTTTTCACTGTTCTTAAAGTTAAAACAATTTTTCTCGCAAACCTCGATCATTCCAATTCACGGTATGTTTGTCACAAAAAGAATAAAACTCAAAAAAACCAAAAACCAAAAATAAAGTCTTTACCTTCGTTAAATCAAAAAACGAGCATACTCCAAAAGCTAACATAAAAGGACCCATTATGCGATGGGTACCTAAGAAATTACGATTTTTGATTGCGAAAACGGCGTGTGCATATACGGTATCTTGACTGCGGATTCTCGAGGCACATGACCGGATCCCAAAATTTACTATCCCAATTCAAGGACAAATCGGTGGAGTAGTAACTTTTGGTGATAATGGTAAGGGTCAAATAAAAGGCTACGGTACTCTACAAGAAGGTAATATCACCTTATCAAAGGTAGCTCATGTTTACGGCTTGAAACATAACCTCCTTAGTGTAAGTCAACTTTGTGATTCTAAAATACTAGTAGTATTTGATGAAAAACATTGTTATTTATTCTCTAAGGCGGGTGAAGAACTTTGGAGAAGCGAGACGGGAAAGGTAACTTGTATATGATGAATTTTATCTCTAAGGATGGTAAGGAAACTTTATGTCTCATCTCCAAAAAGAGTGAAGTTGCGTGGCTACGGCATCATAAAATGTCTCACTTAAATTTTAATAATCTTGAGATGCTTGTTAAAAACAAGCGGTATACGGACTTCCGGATATTCATTTTCAAAAGATCACCTCTCGCCCCGCATGTGAAATGGGCAAAATTAAACGAGCATCTCATAAAACAAAAAGTGATCATTCTTGTACTAGACCTCCGCAATTATTACATGTGGATCTCTCGTGGTCCAATTGCAATTCGTAGTCTATACGGTAAAAAGTATATTCGGTACTAATTGATGAATTTTTCGGATATACTTGGCTTGCTTTCGTTCGTCAAAAGTCGAAGTCCCGGTGGTACTACGAATATGATGACCGAATTCAAGTTCTTCTACATCGAGAAGATTCGGCGACTTCGAAGTGATAATGGTACGAATTCAAGAACGCCAAGCTTGAATCGTATCTTGTTGAACAAGGAATTACTCAAAACTTCTCTGCTGTTCGCACTCCACAACAAAACGGTGTAGTTGAACGTCGCAACGAACCTTGGTTGAAGCGACCGAACGATGCTCGCACACGGTCTCCCAATTCACTTACGGGCCGAAGGCATTTGCTCACTGCTTGTTTCACTCAAAACCGTTCAATTATTGTCAAGAGGCATCTCAAAACCTCTTATGAGCTGATTAATAAAAGAAAACCATCTGTAAAATTTTTTCATATCTTTGGTTGCAGATGTTTTATCTTAAACGACAGAGATAATCTTGGCAAATTTGATCCGAAGTCCGATGAAGCTAAATTTTTAGGCTACTCGTTAAATTCAAGAGCTTTCCGAGTTTTTAACTTACGAACAAAAACTGTTATGGAAAGCATCAACATTGACTTCGATGATAACACCAACTGACTTCCGAACACTCTACTTCAGAACTCAAGCTTAATACTGTTACTTCTGACTATCTTTCAGGTTCCAGAGAATCCGAGATTGATGCTATTTTTCAAGATTTTCTGGGCGACGAAGTTGTGTCAGAAGCTATGTCACCTCCACATTTGCAGATACCAGATATTCTCCAAGCCTCAGGCATTACTCTCTCTGGTCCTGCTTCTTCTGTTTCATCTGTCACGTCTATTTGTCCAGAAGTTCCCACTACTCCTACATCTGCCAGTCCAGAAGCTACTTCTGTTCCATCATCTGAGGGGGAGACACAAGGACAGGTGACAAAACAGATACCAGAAGGACATACAGAAAGAAAATAAAGAAGATTTTGTGTTTCCAGATGAAATCATTTCGTCAAATAAAACAACCCAATCAATTTCTCAACCCAGAATGACGAAATGGACTAAATCTCACACACCAGATCTTATAATTGGTAGTCCTTCTGAGGGGGTCAGAACACGATCTGCTACTGCAAATGAAGCATTCTTTGTTAATTTTCTTAGTATGATCGAACCTAAACGTGTACATGAAGCCTTAGTTGAACCAAGCTGGGTGGATGCTATGCAGGAAGAACTACTTCAATTCGAAAGAAATAAAGTTTGGCGTCTTGTTCCTTTACCAAAAGGCAAAGTTGCTATTGGCACAAAATGGGTATTTAGGAACAAAAAGGATGAAGATGGAATTGTTGTCAGAAATAAAGCTCGTTTGGTGGCTAAAGGTTACTGTCAAGAGGAAGGTATCGATTATGATGAAACCTTTGCTCCTGTTGCAAGACTAGAAGCAATAAGATTATTCTTGGCTTTCTCTGCATACAAAAACTTCAAAGTCTACCAAATGGATGTTAAATGTGCATTTCTTAATGGATGTCTAAAAGAAGAAGTGTATGTTGAACAACCTGATGGTTTCAAAGATACAAGATATCCAGAATATGTTTATCTTCTTGACAAAGCTTTGTATGGTCTAAAGCAAGCCCCAAGAGCCTGGTATGAACGACTATCGAAATTTCTGATCAGCAAAAGATATGAAAAAGGTAAAATCGATACAACTCTGTTCATCAAAAGAGGCAAAGGTATGTTAACTATAGTTCAAATTTACGTGGATGACATAATATTTGGTTCTACTCATCAAACGAAGTTGATTTGTTTTCTAAGTTGATGGAAAGCGAATTTGAAATGAGTATGATGGGAGAATTAACTTTCTTCCTAGGACTTCAAGTTAAACAAAGCACCTACGGTATCTTTATAAATCAGGCAAAATATGTTTCTGACATGCTTAAAAAGTTTCATCTTCAAATCTCATCATCCATGAAAACACCTATCTCTCCGGTATGAAATTAGGACCGACTCCTCCGGTAAATACGGTTGATATTACCGGCTACGGAGGAATGATTGGTTCTCTTTTATATTTAACGACAAGTAGACACGATATTATGTTTGCCACTTGTCTTTGTGCTCGTTATCAAGCCAATCCTAAAGAGTCTCATTTGTCGTTGTAAAAAGAATTTTTAGGTACTTAAAAGGTTCACCATCGTTGGGCCTTTGGTATCCTAAAAATTACGGATTTGATTTAATGGCGTATACGATTCGATCATGCGGGTTGTAAGCTTGACGGAAAAAGTACATCGTGTAGTTGTCAACTTCGGGAAATCGACTTATAAGTTGGACATCCAAGAAACAAAACCGCGTATCCACATCTACGGCGGAAAGCCGAATATGTTGTCGCTAGTTGTTGTTCACAAGTTATTTGGATGAAGACCCAACTCAGAGATTATGGTCTGATATACGATAAGATTCCCATCCTCTGTGATTCTGAAAGTGCTATCGCCATTACAGAAAATCCAGTTCAGCATTCCAAAACAAAGCATATCGATGTCAGGTATCATTTCATCAAGGATCATGTCGAAAAGTGGTACAATCGAAATGTATTTTGTTTCTGCGATTATCAACTTGCCGATATTTTCACAAAAGCTCTTGATGAGAGACGTTTTAACTTCTTAATTAGCAAGTTGGGAATGCTTAATATGTAACAATGATTTCTTCGTAAGCATCCGAAGCCTACGAACTATTCGACGATACTTCGAAGTCATCGAAGTCTCGATGCTTTACGAACTCTTGAGAACACTTCGAAGCCTACGAGTTACTACGATTTTCTCGTTTCATAATAATATTTTTCTTTCAAGAGAAATCATAAAGTGCAGATTGAGAAACGAGGTAAAGAAGCTACTACAGGGGGAGTTTACCATTCAAGGGGGAGTTTACCATTCAAGGGGGAGTTTCCCAATGCAGAAGATATTCGTCTAAGTCTAACTCTGGTTAGTTGTCTTACGATTTACTATTTCACTTAAATTTTATTTGAATCTATCTCGCTTCCGAGTTTCTCTTGCCGCCAAGGTCTCTTAGACTTTTGATTCATTTCAAATTTTTTTTAAATATAAATCAAGTCGACATGTTTTTCAACTAAATTTTCTATAAATTGATATTTCTTATAATTTCCATTAAATATATAAATTCAATCAACTCTTGCCTCCAAGGTTGTTTAAATCTATATGTTTAATGCAAATTCTTCTTTATTATTCTTTTATAGAAACTAAACTCTCATGTGATTTTTGTTTTCACTTGACTGATTTTTAAACTTAAATAAATAAAATTAAGATTAAAATCTGTGTTTATTCAATTAATTCAAAATTAATTGATTAATTAAACGATTTTTTTATTACTTTTGTTTATTTCGCTTTAAGAAAAACGACCTCGCTACTAAATCATCATCATACATGTGTCTCGTCGTACACGTGTCCCCAATCGAAACAACCGCATGTGTATACCCGCGTGCTTACATCAGCTCAAATGAACCGTTTTTTTTTCTCCCCAAACTTAATAACCCCTTCCCATTCTACAGTTTCTCTCTCACATAAAACCCCCAATTTCAACCTTCATCTTCTTCCTCGCAAAAAATTCCCTAAATCAGTGTTCATTCTCTTTGCAAAGACAACGTTTTCTATTGTCAAGCATTCGAAATTTCAAAATGGCTTCCAACTGTGCCCGTCCTTCCAACAATGATGAAGAAAGAATCATCGATTCAATGCGGATAGTACTCCCATTGTGAAAGCGCCATTGAAGGCGAACAATGTGCATGCGCTCAACCCTAACAACTTATCAACCGTAATTTCGCATCATGATCGAGTTTCTACAACAACACCAGTTGAATCGAGCCCTAACCCTAACCAACCCAAACATCCCTGAAATCTATGTCCAAGAACTGTGGCTAACAATGATCATCGAAACTGATGAAACACTCGCCGGTTCTTTCACCCATCCCGAACAAGTGGAAATTCTTTGTTCAAATCCCCATCACCAAAAGAAAACTTGCCAAATATTTCCATCTTCCCCTTTACGTGATCGAAGTGGATGGGCAAACCATTCCCAATCCTCGCCCTAGAAGAAAACCCTTCCACGAAGCCCTCCTAGCCTTCATAAATCTTCTCCGGGTTACAATGAACCTCTTACAAGGCCGTCCGAATTCAAGAGGAAGAAGTTGCCCCCAATGTGGAATCTACTCGTCTCCATTCTCAACAAGAGCCTAACCCTGCAAAATAGGTTCTCCGGATCGAGCTAGCCGAAACATTCGACTATAATGTATGGGATGTTCTTCAATCGACCCTTGGACTATGCAAGTCTCATCTTCCAAGAGATCAAAGCATTTGTGCACACTAAGGTGATCCCTCGAGTCGGGGAAAGCCACTACCGGCACTCATGTTCCCAAGATTTCTATCTCTCATCACTCATCCCGCAATTGGGGCAATCGCAGCTCCCCGATTCGGCCATTACGCAAAATTGCATCAATGAGCTCCCATAGATCAACCATCGACAAGATCGGCTACTTCCGCACCCGAGAGAATTATCCGGTACATGCTAAACCTAATCCCATCTAGATCTTCTAATCTCCAAATCTATAGAAGCTCTATGGTTTTCTCAGAACAGAGAATTCCTACCCCAGAGCACTTAGAGCCAGGTGTAGGTGGTCGTGGGGTGCAGTGAGCATGAGCTTGAGAAAAATAGGAGTGAACATCCGAGTGCTTCTACCCATGCCGACCTTCTATTAAATGAAGGTACGTAAGATGTCCTTAGAGACACATATGAGTGTTCCTCTCCTATTCCCCAAAGGGCAACCACAACTTCTGAGGTTGATGTCACCACGTCTCCACTCATTGACTTAGAACAGCCCAGTTCAAACCACCAAGAAACCAGCCGTTCAGAGGATACTTCTTCTTCTGAATCAAATTCATCTGGGGAAAGCACCTCCACTTCATCATCCTCCCAAAAGGATGATGATGATAATATAAGAGTTCATTCGCCCCAGAACTCACCACTTCCTTCACCACATGTTCATGTCTCCGTGACTGACATACCAATACGCACAGAGGATGAGTCCACATCCTCTCCTAGGATAGATGCTAATGAATTCCCATCAGAGGGGTTACAGCCTAGGAATGCACCTCTTACCGGAGTGTTTACACTTCACCAAGGTAAGCATATTGTCTTCAGCACCTCATCCTCTGATGATGAGGATAATGTTGAAACAGTCAGAACAACCGAAGAGGAGCACTGTGAATAACGACCCTCAAGGATCGGTTGGAAGTCCTTCTACACTCAACGTCAAAACGGTGTAGAAGGCCCCCGAACGCGAGGGTAAAGGGGCTCCATGTGTTGGAGATGCACCGGTTACATCTTTTGATTTAGTCACAAATGCAGCGTTTTTGGCATTTGCTGATCAAATTCAGAGATCTGTGGAAGATCTAAAATTATCCGTGACCACTAACAACTCTCTTCTTCTGAGCCTTCAATTTAAAATTGAAAGTCAGAACTCTCTCTTAGCAGATCTTCAGCGCCAAATGAGTACCTCTCAAGAAGATCAGAAGGCCTATTTTGCTGAACAATTTTTGCTATTGAATAATGGTCTTCAAGCAAATGCAGCGGCAATCTCTCAACTTCCAGAATCTCTACGTGCCTCTTTAGACTACAGCTCTCTGGTGGCCGATATACAGAAGATTATCAAGACCATCATTCCTTCTGATGATCCCTCTGGGTCTACGCTCGTCAAGAAATCTGATCTCGCCTCTTTCCAGAAGATTATTCTTGAGCGAATGTCTTCCATCGCTTCAAAGTACTCTTCCAAGCCCTCCACATCCTCAACAGACCAGAAAATTGCTGCCATCGAATCTACTCTATCTCAACTCGTGCCTCTGGTTTCTTCTATTGCTGAGGCGTTTAATGCCAAGAAGAAAGCCAAGGAAGAAAGGGCTTGCAAAAGGCGGGCGAAAAGAAAACATTCCGAGGATCGGGATCCCGATTCTCGAAGGGGGAAGAAAGGTCACGAGCCTAAGCAAGCCAAACAAACACCACCGTAACCAAACACGACCACCGCCGACTCTTCAACTCCAAAACCATCACGGCAACCTTCTTCTTCAAAACAAGTGCCAATCACTCCAACACCTGCGGCTACGCATTCTCGGGCCTCTACCCGGAGATCCGCATCTAGCTAAGTTCATTACCGGATGTTATGGGAAAAAGCGAGAATCCCGAGCTCTCCGGCCGAAAGGGCCGAAATAGTCGAGCTCACGAAGAACGAGAACGAGCTAAAGCCGCAAAGGAAAGAGCTAAAGCCGAAAAAGAAGAAAGGGCCGAGAGGAGGATGAGGAAGTGTTCGTAGCCGAAAAAGAAAAAGAAGAAGAGATAATACGCCGCAGGCTAATTGTTGAAGAACAAATAGAGATAGAGAGGGGTGAAAGAGAGAATACGGAAAGAGAGAAGGCTAGACTTGAAGAAGAACTACGAGAGACAAAATTTTGAAGTGAAGAAAGAGCAAGAGTCGGAAGCGAGAGGCCGCTCGGCGAGAAAGAGATCGTAAGAGGAGAATTTGAAGAAAAATTAAACAAAGTTGGAAACATTGAACTTCCAACACTTGAAGTTGAGAAAAGGCACATGTATGCTCCAACAGATCAGAAGATTTATCTCATGATGCCTAACTTCGCAAACCAATACAATGTAAGCAATGAAGTTAAAGATAACTTCATGGCTCATAAACAAGACAGAAAGACGGTTTTCACTACTGCTCCAATTACAAAGATCACAGCCATGAAACATAAGCAGTTTCAAGATACACCCATTTGGTACACAATCTACGAGGTAGTCAGATCAAACAACAAGAGTTATTACATATGTGATAATGATCTGTTGTCCATCCATCCAGCTGATCTCATTTTTCTGGAAGAATTTATGAAGACTCAAACTTTCGAACGCAAAGATCCACAAGACCATGTTGCCTACACTAGAATTATTCTATGTATGAAATCATACATTAGATACAAAAGGCGGTCGACTTCAGTTGGCTTACATTTCAAAATGGATAATCTGGCTATCTCTGCACCAAATGAGGAACTTGAAGGGATAAGAAAATTCAGAGTGGGTAGACTTCTTATTGAACCAGAAGAGGGAATCATCTTCAAAAGACCAAATGGAAAGAGCTTCTTTCGCATCAAAGAAGCTCACAAATACTCTTCTGAGGTAGTCTACATCATCAAGTGCTATCTTTGGCTTAGACACGACAAATCCGGATGTTGCAAAGAAAGTAGAGAAAAGACTTGATGGACTTCGAAGAACAGAGCTTATCGATAATATTTCAAGTATCATTCTTGTTGATCCTCTCTGAAGAAAGTTTTTTTTTGACTTCATACTTAGGGGGAGAATGTTAGAAATTAAAGTATGAGTCAAAGAAGAGATGTCTACAAAAGTCAACACACTCTTCTTGTTATAACTAATTGTTGTTAGACGCTCCCTTTTAGACACATGGCACTTTGTAATTGGCTAGCATTTTGACTTTCTGTTTTTGTATCTGCATAAATAGCATTATATTGTGTTTGTAAAAGTTGTCGATCAATACATTTACATTTTGAAGAATACTGTGCGTAATTCATAACTTTGTCTACTGTAATTCAAAGTTATCATTTCATAATCTTTGTTCTTCATTCTGTTTACTGTTCTATTGATTTAAATTGTTAATTGATCTGCTTCCGCATTTCACTTTGATTCAATACTCTCAATTAACAATCGGTTTAAAGGAATCTGGAACCAACAATTTACATTTATGTATTCATTTTGCTTTACATATTAATATTCATACTTAATATGTAAAGCATGAATATGCAAATGTTATTCATTGCAAATGCTGTTCTTATTGATCATGATCTTTAAATATTCAATATAATTATCACAGGGATGAAGTATTCCTATCAAGTAAAGGTCAAAATGTTGTTCGAGTTACGTTTGAAAGCTTGATTCAAGACTCAGAACCATTTGTAAATGCAATAGACACCTTTACTCACATTTTAAATGAAGAAGAAATTGTGAAGACAAAGAAACAACCAAAGAAGTTTTATTTTTCTACTGCATTGTAATAATATTATTGTTAAACTTTAACGTAATATAAATTGCTTAATTATTCTTCATTTTTATCAATTTATAAGCTTTATAGGGATTCATTATGAATAATATATTAACATTTCTAATTTACAACAGCCACAAGAACTATTCAGAACAAAATCTTCTTTGAAGAAAAAAAAAAGAAGTGTTCACAAAGAATCTCATTCAGGAACTGGATGAATATGCAGACATTACAGTGATGGGGCTTGTTGAATTGGTAAGACAAGCATTTTAATAAAAATAATTTAATTATCTATGTATTCAGACATTATGTATAGATGATAAAAACTATTTATGCAGGTATTTTTCCCTGTTATCAATAGTGGTCATTATTACGTACTATGCTTTGATCTGAATAATGGCTCAAGCCATATATTAGACAACAGTGCAGAGAATATGACAAATACGGCGTAGTGCCAACAACAGCTGTAAGTATATTATTGAATAATACAGAATAAATACACATTAATTTTATTATTAATATGAGTTTTGATAAAACTTTCATTATAATTTTCATCAAGCAGCAAAAACTGTTCATGTCATATCTGGAAATGATTGGAGATACAAGGCATAAATCATTCAAAAATGTAAAACCTAAAAGAGAATAGATGCGATGGAGAACAAAAAACAATCACACAGATTGCTCGGTCTTTATGATGTTGCATATGGAAACATTCAATGGAGGACAAAATGTGAATACATGGGATTGCGGATTGAATGATGAATCATCACCAAACCATAAGGAACAACTTACAATGCTGCGATCAAAATATCTTTCAAAATTATTGTCGTTAGATAACAATCTAAGGAAAGATTTTGTTATTGAAGAAGTAAAGGAGTTTGGTAAACTTGATACAAATGAAGTAACAAAGCTTTTAGAAAAAGCAAAAAACAACAAGATAGAAAGGTTTTTTAGCTATACATAGGATTTGAAAGTTTGAAAATGAAAACAATTGTTTGTTAACGTATTTTTTTAATTACTTTGATTGGTTGTTTGATTGCTTTGAATGAATTATACAGTGCTTGTTTTAAAATTGTAGCTTATATTCAGTCTGAATATAAGCATTACATTGTGACATTTTATTCAGTCTGAATGTAAGCATAACATTGTGATAGATCACAATGTAATGCTTATATTCAGACTGAATATAAGTTAAAATTATGAGTTTGTATAATAGTAGCTTATATTCAGACTGAATATAAGCTAAAATTATAGGTTTGTATAATTGTAGCTTATAGTCAGACTGAATATAAGCTAAAATTATAAGTTTGTAGTATATTCAGACTGAATATAAGCATTACATTGTGATTTATCACAGTGTTATGCTTATATTCAGACTGAGTACAAGCTAAAATTATGAGTTTGTATAATTGTAGCTTGTATTCAGACTGAATACAAGCTAAAATTATGAGTTTGTATAGTAGTAGCTTGTATTCAGACTGAATACAAGCTAAAATTATTAGTTTGTATAATTGTAGCTTGTATTCAAACTGCATACAAGCTAAAATTATGAGTTTGTATAATTGTAGCTTGTATTCAGACTGAATATAAGCATTACATTGTGATTTATCACAATGTTATGCTTATATTCAGACTGAATATAAGCTAAAATTATGAGTTTGTATAATTGTAGCTTATATTCAGTCTGAATAGAAGCTAAAATTATGAGTTTGTATAATTGTAGCTTATATTCAGACTGAATATAAGCTAAAATTATGAGTTTGTATAATTGTAGCCTATATTCAGTCTGAATATAAGCATAACATTGTGATAAATCACAATATAATGCTTATATTCAGTCTGAATATAAGCTAAAATTATGAGTATGTATAATTGTAGCTTATATTCAGACTGAATATAAGCTACAATTATGAGTTTGTATAATTATAGCTTATATTCAGACTGAATATAAGCATTACATTGTGATAAAATTATGTGTTTGTATAATTGTCGCTTATATTCAGAATGAATATAAGCTAAAATTATGAGATTGTATAATTGTAGCTTATATTCAGACTGAATATAAGTTACAATTATGTTTAGGGACCCAGAGTGTTAAAACCACTATACAAGTAAGACGAAATATGAAATTAACTCTAAAATTTATTTTTAGCACGTATGGGTATTATTGTAAATAAAGCATGACGGTTCAAAGCCAACTATAGAACACGATGGAATTCCTAACAATGCACACATTCATCATTTCAAAAAATATACTCTCTCACTAAAAACCCTCTGCTCTCTACCAGTACCACCGTCGTTCACGTCGATAAGAACAAACTTCTTCCTTTAAGTTCAAACAACAAACAATGGACGCAGAAACGGATATGCAGATTATTCCGTTTTCAGAGCCTTCCGAAGCAGGCAAGTTTTCGAGTTTTAAAAATTATCAATAACTAGGGCTTGTTAGTTAATATTTATGGTTTTACTGAATATTTAATGAATGTATTAGTAAGTAAATCAAATTTCATCAATAAATGCTTGATATGTAGACTTGTAATATTAAATAATGTTTATTAATTTCTATCAATAGGTTATATTGATTCTAAATATAACATACATTTTTGTGTTTGTATGATTGTACATATAAAAACTGAATATAGTGTACAATTAGATTTTTGTATAAATATATTTGGTATTCAGACCGAATATAGTCTTCAATTTTGTGTTTTTAAAAGTTCAATTTATATTCAGTCTGAATATAAGCTAGAATTTGGGGATTATAGATTTTATGTTATATTCAGACCGAATATAATCATTACATTGTTTTATTACACTATGAGATTTTTTTGTTTCTAGTTTATATTCAGATTGAATATAGTCTTTAGTTGTAGTTTATATTCAGACTGAATACAAACATAACATTGAAATAGTACAACGTTATGTTTATATTCAGTCTGAATATAGTCTACAATTAAATGTTTGCATTATTTTAGCTTATATTCAGACTGAATATAAGCGTATTTGTGTATTATTACAATGGTATCTTTGCTCTATAGTTTAGGATTTGTATAATTGTAGGTTATATTCAGACTGATGATAAATTGATGTTTATATAATTGAAGGAGGATCTACAAGAGCAAAGAAATCATCAAGACCCAAAATGTGTAAGAATTTGAAGCAAACAGAGACTAGTAAAAAACAGAACAAGGGGAAAACAAAAGGACTAAAGGACAAAGAAACAAAGAGAAAAGCAACAAAAACAAATAAAAACAAAAATGAAGGTGAAGAAAGTCGAAGGAAAAAGAAAATGAAAACAAATTTAGATGCAGAAACGTCAGAGCATATAATGTACAACTGTCTACAAATACGAACATCTCCAAAGAACATACCTGCGATAAAGGGGAGTTAAAGCCCAGTACAAGCCAAATGGATTAAATACATTGGATTAGGAACAATTCTTGATATGAACATTGACACCATTCCATCAAAACTAGCATTTAGTTTTGTTGACAATTTTGATGCAAAGGATATGGTGATCAAAACATCGAAAGGAGATATTTAGATTACCAAGGACTCTGTTACAGAGATCCTTGGACTAAAGAATGAAGGTGATGATATTTATCAACTTCAATTTGATCCAGGCCATGAAAGGGTTAGTAAGGAGTGGAAAACCTAGTTTGAAGATTATAAAATGATCAGGCAGAAGCACCTCGTTAAACTAATCAAGGAATCAACCATTTTGGATATAAACTTCAAGCTCAACTTCATTATACTTTTCATAAACACAATGGTTGAGACAATGAAGATGGGAACCTGCAATACTACATTCTTGACAAATGTTGGAGAAAATTATGATTTTAAAAAGATAAACTGGTGTGATTACATCTATAACCAACTAATGATAAGCAAGCTTTTTTGGAAAAGTAGCTCCAAAACAGACTTCTATACATGACCGACTACATTCCTTACTGTAAGTATTCGTTTATAATATTTCTGTTTTTTAAGATTTTATAACATAATCTAATTTTAATTAACAAAAATGCAGCTCATGTATGTAAATTCAACACACTGTGACGAAGTTAAATACAGATGATTAAAACCCGCAATCCTTGAGTGGACATCTAAGAAGTTGAAAGAGAGAGAAAACTATGAGATCGAAAATGGTGGATTTGGAAAATTAGATCTCAACAGCGATGAGGTACATGATTGCATGGCATCAAACAGAGAGAAAACAGCAGTGGTATGAAAAATGTTCCTTCTAAATACTCTGCTTTAGTATACCTTTTCCTTTATTCAGACTGAATATAAACAATGTAGTTTAAATTCAAAATTAACATAAGCTAGTTTGAAACTGGTCTGTATTTAGAATATGTTAACCTCTATTGACACTGAATATAAACAATGTAGTTTATAATAAAAATCAAAATAAGCTAGTTTGTATTATGTCTGAATTTAGTATGTGTTAACATTTATTTAGATTGAATAAATACTGTGTTTTAGTATACGTTAACTTAGGCTAGTTTGTATTCAGTCTGAATATATACTGTGTGATGGTATACGTTAACCTTTATTCAAATTGAATATAAAAAGTGTAGTTTATAATAACATTAATTAATTATAATTACCTTTACTAATAAAAAACATAAAAAAACAGGAATTCTTGGGAAGCCTTAATAATGATCTCGATGAATTGCTGATGATGAAAGCCGAGATCAAATTTAAGATGACAAGGGCCATGATGCTATATCCTAGTGATCAACCGTTAAAAGAATGGAAGGCTGAATACGAAAAGGTATTTAAGATAAATGAAAACATAATCGTCGATGTGGTGCAGCTGAATGAAGAAAGAAGAGAAGAAAGAAGAGAAGAAAGAATAGAAGAAAGAATAGAAGAAAGAAGAGAAGAAAGAAGAGTAGAGAATGAAGAAGCTAATGAAGAAGCTTCAAGGGATATTAGCAACAATCAGAAAAATGTTGTTAATGAAGAAAGAAACCAAAATGTAGAGAGTAGTCCTGAAGCAATAATATCTAATGTTGTCAAAAGCCTTGTTGTTGATGAAATGAATACAGAAGAAACAGAAAAGGAAGAAGAGGAGGGAATAGAGACAAGGGAAGAAGAGAAGAAAGAAGAGGAGAAAAAGGAGAAAGAGAAAGCTTTAGAAGAGGAGAGAATTGAGACAAGGGAAGAAGCACAGGATGCCATCATGAAAAGCCAGGATTTGATTACACCACAAGTATCACAAAAGACAGATGTTAGTCAGAAAACTCCAGCAAGTTGTCCAACTTTCAAGCTTTTCATTGATTTGGATTCACCACCAAAACCATCCAAAGAAAAAAAATCAAAGAAAGATAATCTTGTTATCAAATTAAAAGCAAAGGATAAGCAAGTTGCAAAAGATAAAGAACAAGTTGAAGAAAGAGAAAAGAGAACAGAAAAGGTAGGCGAATTTCTAAAATCTCTTTATGTGCAAAGAATAATTGATGTGGAAGCAAGATTATTTTCGATAGAGAGAAAGATTGGTGAATGGATGTTTTCACTAACAGGGGACTTTCTGTAAGTATAAAATTGAATTTTCTATTATTCTGTATAATAATCATTTAAAAACAAGTTAATTATGCAATTTTAGTGCTCAATATTCAGACTGAATAAACAAATGTTAGTGCTTATATTCAGACTGAATATACAAACTACAATTTGGTTATTGTCTAATCATAGCTTGTATTCAGACTGAATATGAACACTAACAGTGTTAGTGTGTATATTCGTACTGAATATACACACTACAGTAAAACACTACACTGTAATGTTCATATCCAGACTGAATATAATCTAAAAATGGTACATTATATTAAAATAAAACATAAACAGTTTTCTTTATTATAATTTCTTTCAACAGGTCAATTGTTTTTGAAACTGCTTTAAATAAAAGCTCTTTCAAAATAATTTTTGAAAGCATGATGGAAGATTCTGAAGCATTTTCAAATGTTATTGACAACTGCGCATAAGTTCTAAATTATGAAGAAAGATTAAAGAGCAAAGACTCAGCAAACAGATTATTCATGACAACCGACATTCTTGTAAGATAACTAATCTTGTTTCTAATTTAAATTATAACTTAAGTTTTTTTATTAATTTAACATTTGTTAATTTTGAACAGGGACATGATGTGTTCAACCCAGATTTTGATTGGCGTACATATGCTGAAACTTTCAAAGTGAATATCAAAGAAAAAGTATTGGCTGATTTAGATGATATAAAGAAGTTTGACTTGGTATGAAACAAATACATTTAATAATTTAAATTACTAGCCATTATTCAAACTGAATAGAATGACATGTTTTACTATTTACCTATTATTCAGTCTGAATATTTATTAAAATAATGTTATATTCAGACTGAATAAAAGGAAGAATCAATAACAAGTTGAATGAACTCTGAATATTAGATATTATTGAAACTTTAAAAAAAGTTTGCATCTTTTTTTGAATATATCATCTGTTCTATTCTTACTGAATAAAACACAAATTAACTAGAATATTCCTCTGCAGATTTTCTTCCCAATCATAAAATCGGATCACTTTTACGTAATCTGTTATGATTTGAAAAATGGAATGGCACACCTGTTTGATAACAGTGCCATGAAAGTCAAGTTTGAGGAAAAATACGGGACTGTGCCAATAACATTGGTAAGAAGAACATCTCATTTACAATATATAAATAATAAATATCATATCAATATATTATATTATTCATATTATTTAAATATTAATTATGTTTTAAATAATGCAGCATAAACTGTTCATAAAATTCCTTGGAAGCATTAAGGATTCAAGACTTAGGAAGCTAATCGACCTCCCACCCAAACGAGAGCTCATGAAGTGGAGAACAACTAATAATCACAAAGATTGTTCAATCTTTGTGATGAGACATATGGAGAGCTTCATGGGAGGTCCTATAAAAACTTGGGATTGTGGATTGGCAACAAAAAAAGATGAGCAGAAGAGAATTTTAAATAACCTAAGGTACAAGTATTTAACAAAGATACTAATGTCAGATATGAATTTGAAAAAGGAGTGGGTGTTGCAGCAGGCTAATGAATACGCATTAAAACCAAAGGCTGAAAAAGATGAGGATAAAAGAGAAGCAAAGTTGAAAAAAGAAGAACGACCGAATTTATTTGGATGATGGTTATTGTTTCTAAGAATATTGAACAATTGACTGAATTTGTTTGGATGATGGTTATTGTTTCTAAGAATATTGAACAATTGTTTTTGTATATTATTCATACATGATGTGTTCTATAAATTGAATGATGTATTTAGTTTCTAAGCTTAATGAATTTGTTGTTCTACATGATGTGTTCTATAATTGGTGATTGTGTAACTGTAGCTTGTATTCAGACTGAATACAAGCTAAAATTATGAGTTTGTATAATTGTAGCTTGTATTCGGACTGAATACAAGCTAAAATTATGAGTTTGTATAATTGTAGCTTGTATTCAGACTGAATATAAGCATTACATTCTGATTTATCACAATGGTATGCTT
The DNA here is from genome assembly GCA_036898165.1 of Silybum marianum. Classification (NCBI taxonomy): domain Eukaryota; kingdom Viridiplantae; phylum Streptophyta; class Magnoliopsida; order Asterales; family Asteraceae; genus Silybum; species Silybum marianum. Next base: position 18,562,070 of record CM072537.1, on the reverse strand, counting down.
GTATTCAGACTGAATACAAGCTAAAATTATGAGTTTGTATAATAGTAGCTTGTATTTAGACTGAATACAAGTTAAAATTATGAGTTTGTATAATTGTAGCTTGTATTCAGACTGAATACAAGCTAAATTTTATGAGTTTGTATAATTATAGTTTGTATTCAGACTGAATATAAGCATTACATTGTGATTTATCACAATGTTATGCTTATATTCAGACTGAATACAAGCTAAAATTATGAGCTTGTATAATTGTAGCTTGTATTCAGACTGAATACAAGCTAAAATTATGAGTTTGTATAATTGTAGCTTGTATTCAGACTTAATACAAGCTAAAATTATGAGTTTGTATAATAGTAGCTTGTATTCAGACTGAATACAAACTAAAATTATGAGTTTGTATAATTGTAGCTTGTATTCAGACTGAATATAAGCATTACATTGTGATATATGAGCACTAAGAGTGTTAGTGCTCATATTCAGACTGAATATACAAACTACAAATTGGTTATTGTGTAATTGTAGCTTGTATTCAGACTGAATATGAACACTAAGAGTTTTAGTGCTCATATTCAGACTGAATATACAAACTAAAAATTGGTTATTGTTTAATTTTAGTTTGTATTCAGACTGAATATAAGCCACAATTAAAAAATAAGCAAATTGTAGCTTATGTTCAGTCTGAATATATACTACAAGAATACAAAATAAATTATTTTAGCTTATATTCAGACTGAATATAAGCTAATACAATTTTGTGTTTGTATTCTTTTAGCTTATATTCAGACTGAATATAAGCTACAATTATACAATCACCAAACTGTAACTTATATTCAGACTGAAGGAGAAAACTAAACACTATATATTCATTATGAATATGAAATTTTATTGATTGTCAATTAAAAAATAAACTGATTATTTGTATGACTATTTGCAGAATACAAAGATAAAAATCAAACATTTTTGGTTGGGCAATTACGTGTGTCATGGTTACACATTTCTTTACAAACAGCACATAATCTCTTTGCCTTTTGAGCCTTAGCAATTGATTTTTCTTTACTGCTCTTCAACCTTTTGCCAGTACCACAACCTTTGTTTCTTATATCTTTCGGATTTTGAATATCTATAATATCTGGTTTTGAAATCCCAAGCAATGATTCCATCGCCCCTTCTGTATTACGACAAGGAGCACTACACCCATTTGCCACCAAATTATCCTTCAACTCTTGCATTTTCAGAACGAAATCTTGAAGCTTTTGCATATCATCAACTACTAGACCTAGACAATTATCAAATGCAGTTTGGGCATCATTTTCAAGTTTCTCACGACGCTCATTTCTTTCTCCAACATAATGACGTTTCTTCAATAAATCAGAAGAAATCAGAGCCTTTGTCCAACGCTTCACAATATACTGCCGAGGTATTTCTTCAACGCCAAAATTCTTCATAACACAAAGTATATGACGACACAAAATACCAAAATGATGAAAAAATAAGCAGCTACAATCATATGATCCAGTGGACTTATTATGAACAACCTGAAATCAATTTTTAAAAAATTCATTATTCAGAATGAATGATAATTTGTAGCTTATATTCAGTCTGAATATAAACTACAGTTCCCAGTATGAATATAAGTTTATATTCAGTTTGAATACTTGTAGGTTATATTCAATCTGAATATATAAAATAACAAGTAAATGTACCTTGCACTCAGAATGTTTCATAAAAAACCCTGGATTGCTACTGCATTCAGCATCCTTCACCTTATTTTGCACCTTATTCTTTTCAACAACAACAATAACATCACAACCATTCTCCAAGCTCATCGACGATTGAAAGCACGGCCAAACTGACTCCTTTATATCATTCTGAACATCCCTAAAAATAGAACGCGTATAGATCTTAGAAGCATGAACTTCAATTGGAAGTGGTGTGCTAAGCCTTGGTACTGTTGTTTTTGTCTGATGGTTGAGCAGCCTATGATTGTTGCGTTATTTGTCCATAGCGGAATCAAATAAATCCATAAACTTCATAAGATTCGCACCATGATGAAAAAATAGTGAAAAAAACGAATTCTCACTTTCAGATCTTGATGTTGTTCTCATTAAACAAGCCATTGGAATTTCCCTATAAAATGATGGGATCCATCTGCGCCTATCTTCAAACATATAAGATAACCATTTATGCCCAATAAGACCAAAATCTGTCATTAGAGTAGTCCATCTCTCTTCAAATTGTATAGCATTAATTTGTTCATCCCATATAATTGCATGAAAATGTTTCTTGAAATCAGAATTTCTAATCACATTTGCAGTAACCTGCATACAAAATGATTGTCAATAAACAAATAGATTTTGTTGAAACAGGACAAACAGAGCATATACATCTCTCTTCAAATTGAATATACTTGTAACTTATATTTAGATTGAATATGAGATAAAACAATTATAAGCTAGTGAATATATTTGTTAGAAATTAAAGTATGAGTCAAAGAAGAGATGTCTACAAAAGTCAACACACTCTTCTTGTTATAACTAATTTCTGTTAGACGCTCCCTTTTAGACACATGGCACTTTGTAATTGGCTAGCATTTTGACTTTCTGTTTTTGTATCTGTATAAATAGCATTATATTGTGTTTGTAAAAAGTTGTCGATCAATACATTTACATTTTGAAGAATACTGTGCGTAATTCATAACTTTGTCTACTTTGATTCAAAGTTATCATTTCATAATCTTTGTTCTTCATTCTGTTTACTGTTCTATTGATTTAAATTGTTAATTGATCTGCTTCCGCATTTCACTTTGATTCAACACTCTCAATTAACAATCGGTTTAAAGGAATCTGGAACCAACAATTGGTATCAGAGCCTTCTAATCAATCTATTGATTATTAGATCTCTTCCATTGAAGAAATTCCTTTCGATCGAACAGTATTTTCTCAGATTCAAAATTTGTTTATTAATCCACTCTGTTTTACGAGATTTTGTTAAATCGTTAACAATCTTCTCTTAAATTGAGTCATTCATTTTGTAATCTGAAGAAACAGTGATATTATCGACCTGTTCTTCTATCAAATTGAGATTTAATTGTTCTAAATTTCTTTCAAATCTTCAAATTTTCTCTTCTATCCTACTCAAATGGCAAATTCGAGCTTGAATGCTGTTTATACGTCTGGGTCCCTGACTAAACCTCCAACTCTTGTACGTGATGAATACCCACAATGGAAGATTCGAATGGTTAACTTCTATGAGGGATTGGATGCTGAGTTATATCCAATTATTCAAAACGGTCCGTTTGTTCCCACCACTACTATTCCCAGAATTCCAGCCACTGCAAATACAGATGAGGTACCAAAGAAGATCGGTTCGAAGTCAAGGAATAACCGGACCGATGAAGAAAAGGCTAAGGTGGAATTAGCTAAGAAAGCTAAGTCTCCGTTGATAATGGCCATTCCAAATGAGATTTTTCAATCTCTCGGACTCATGTGACACGCGCAAAAGATTTATGGGATCAAGCTGGAGAATCTCTTAGAAGGTGGTGTGAAAATGAAAAGAACGAGAAGAGCCCAAGCTCTAAATGAATATAATAGTTTTCAAGCGCCGATCGATGAATCTGCGGAACAAACATTTCATCGATTCAACAATCCGATTAATCTGCGAAAGAGATGTGACATTGTTAGATCAAAGGAAGACAACAATGTTCTATTTCTCAAAAGGTTAAACCCTGAATGGTCAAATCTATCCATGTCACTACAAGCCAATCAGAACCTTGAACAATGGTCGCTGCATGATGTATTCGGTACACTGCAAGCTCATGAAAAAGAAGTTGTTCAGAAAAGAACAAACATCGGAGGTCCTCTGGCTTTGATTTCAGAAACAAAAGGAATCAGAAGACGAAGTGATGACAGGAAGAAATCGAAGGCCTTCATATCAGAGACTGCTCCAGAAGATGACTCTGAATCAGATGATGAAATTAAAGCGTTTGCTGACTCTCTGGCTTTAATAACCAAGCAATTTACTAATCGTTTTGGAAATAGGTCTTTGAAAGGAAATAAACGATTTGATCGTCCCTATGTTCCTAAACAAGAAGTACGAGAGAGTAGAGAAAACGAGAAGAAGAAGAAGAAGAAGAAGAATTAAAAAGGAAGAAAGATGTCTGCTACAGATGTGGCAAGCCCGGACATTACTCGAGAGATTGAAGAGGAGCTCTGGAAAAGGATAAGACTTATTACAAAAACAAATATAAGTACAATGTCACTGAAAGAGCACACTTTGCAAAAAAAGAAAACTGGGTGCAAGATGAATCCAGCGGTGATGAAGCCATGTTCTGTGGAATGGCAAACACAAACGAATCAGAGGATCAACCCTCTGAGTCACCGGTTAGTAATTTCTCTGGATCATCTGAGCTTGAACAAACGATTGTGATGTTATCAAACAATTTTGAGGAACTAAAACTGAAACTCACAATCGAAAAGAAATTACGAAAAAGTACTGAGAAAACTCTTTCTACAATCAAAAGGGAAAGAGATATTTTCAAAAGAGAAATGGATTTACTTACAGAAGAAAAACTCGAATTAAATACTGCAAAGGAAACGATTTCCATGAGTTTAAAACTTTCTGAAGAAAAACTTAAAAAGGAAATTTTGAATCTCAATAAACTTCTGGAAGGAAAAGAGAGAGAAATCAGAGACAAAGAGAGTGATAGACTCAACTCTGTAGCACTTAAAAACTATTTTCAGAAAGAGAGAGAATTTTTACACATTGAACTTCAACAGAAAAAGCTACAGATTATAACATATCTGGATGCACAGAAGGTTCATGACAAAATTAACACACAAGTAGGAAGATCTGGACTTGGTTTCGAGGACCTAGATCCCTACACGTGTAAGAAAAGGTCAGATCTGAAATCTGTTTTTTGTGTTGGACAAATACAGAAGCCAAAGTTTCCAATTTTGTATGAAAAATCTATTTTTAAAAAATCTAGATATGAAAACCATCATAAAAAAAGCAAACTTAAATTCGAAAATATTGAATATTGTTGTAAAACAAATGTTGATCTAAATAAAGTTCAGAAGAAAGATGATATTTTCAATTTTGGTTCAAATAAACATACAATTTTGAATCCAGAGGCAGATATTTTTGTTCCAAGTCAGGCAGAGGAAGATCTACGACTTATGTTTGAAAACGATATTCTCTCTACTCTGGATAAGTGTTTTAGAAATGAAACTCTTTGTGAAAATCATCCAGAGATCTCTCCCTGTTCATTTGAAGATTTACATCTTTCCGAAACTCAAGAAAGCTTGGCTGAGATTACGTATCCATGGGAGAATGACAATAATGATGAAGAATTTTTTGATAACTCTGAAAATTACCTTTCAAATTTAGAAATTAATTCTTTTAAATCATCAAAAGTTATCACAAATAATTCAGAAATTATTGATAAAAAGGATGATTATTTGTATACTGATAAATCTCAAGAAATCAGAGCTTCTGATAGAGATTGTGCTAAACTTTCAAGTGGTATACCTATTCTTCCTGTTTCTGTTCCAGAACCGAGAAAATCAGTATCTATACATCCAGACTTCTTAGATATGTGTCTCAAAGCCAAAACATGTCTTGAACTTGAGAAAGAGGCAGAACTCAAAAACAAAGTGCAAAATCAAAAGATTTTAAACTCTACTCTTCCGAAGTTTACTAATATTCAAAAAGGCAAATGGAAATCCTCTAATTCTTATGTTCCTTTTTCAGTAAATAACAGAGCTTCTGCAAAAGTAGATCAGAGGAAGAACACAGAAAAGAAAAAGCCAGAACTAAAACAAAAGTCTAGTCTAGATAGGTTCTCTAGAACAACTGATACTAGAAAAGACTTTAGAAAGAATAATTGTAATTACCATTCTCGCAATGAAAATTCAATTCAATCTTCTATGTTTCAGTCTTCTGAATGTTTTTCACTGTTCTTAAAGTTAAAACAATTTTTCTCGCAAACCTCTGATCATTCCAATTCACAGTATGTTTGTCACAAAAAGAATAAAACTCAAAAAAACCAAAAACCAAAATTAAAGTCTTTACCTTCTGTTAAATCAAAAAACGAGCATACTCCAAAAGCTAACATAAAAGGACCCATTATGCGATGGGTACCTAAGAAATTCTGATTTTTGATTGCGTAAACGAGCGTGTGCATATCCGGTATCTTGACTCGGATGCTCGAGGCACGTGATCGGATCCCAAAATTTACTATCCCAATTCAAGGACAAATCAGGTGGAGTAGTAACTTTTGGTGATAATGGTAAGGGTCAAATAAAAGGCTACGGTACTCTACAAGAAGGTAATATCACCTTATCAAAGGTAGCTCATGTTTACGGCTTGAAACATAACCTCCTTAGTGTAAGTCAACTTTGTGATTCTAAAATACTAGTAGTATTTGATGAAAAACATTGTTATTTATTCTCTAAGGCAAGTTAAGAACTTTGGAGAGCAGACGGGAAAGGTAACTTGTATATGATGAATTTTATCTCTAAGGATGGTAAGGAAACTTTATGTCTCATCTCCAAAAAGAGTGAAGTTGCGTGGCTCGGCATCATAAAATGTCTCACTTAAATTTTAATAATCTTGAGATGCTTGTTAAAAACAAACCGGTATCTCGGACTTCCGTATATTCATTTTCAAAAAGATCACCTCTCGCCCCCGCATGTGAAATGGGCAAAATTAAACGAGCATCTCATAAAACAAAAAGTGATCATTCTTGTACTAGACCTCTCGCAATTATTACATGTGGATCTCTCGTGGTCCAATTGCAATTCGTAGTCTATCCGGTAAAAAGTATATTCGGTACTAATTGATGAATTTTCCGGATATACTTGGCTTGCTTTCGTTCGTCAAAAGTCGAAGTCCCGGTGGTACTACGAATATGATGACCAGAATTCAAGTTCTTCTACATCGAAGATTCAAGCGGCTTCGAAGTGATAATGGTACGAATTCAAGAACGCCAAGCTTGAATCGTATCTTGTTGAACAAGGAATTACTCAAAACTTCTCTCGCTCGTTCGCACTCCACAACAAAACGGTGTAGTTGAACGTCGCAACGAACCTTGGTTGAAGCGACGTAACGATGCTCGCAGCCTTTCGGTCTCCCAATTCACTTCGGGCCGAAGTCTGTTACTCGCTTGTTTCACTCAAAACCGTTCAATTATTGTCAAGAGGCATCTCAAAACCTCTTATGAGCTGATTAATAAAAGAAAACCATCTGTAAAAATTTTTCATATCTTTGGTTGCAGATGTTTTATCTTAAACGACAGAGATAATCTTGGCAAATTTGATCCGAAGTCCGATGAAGCTAAATTTTTAGGCTACTCGTTAAATTCAAGAGCTTTCCGAGTTTTTAACTTACGAACAAAAACTGTTATGGAAAGCATTAACATTGACTTCGATGATAACACCCAACTGACTTCCGAACACTCTACTTCAGAACTCAAGCTTAATACTGTTACTTCTGACTATCTTTCAGGTTCCAGAGAATCCGAGATTGATGCTATTTTTCAAGATTTTACGGGCGACGAAGTTGTGTCGAAGCTATGTCACCTCCACATTTGCAGATACCAGATATTCTCCAAGCCTCAGGCATTACTCTCTCTGGTCCTGCTTCTTCTGTTTCATCTGTCACGTCTATTTGTCCAGAAGTTCCCACTACTCCTACATCTGCCAGTCAAGAAGCTACTTCTGTTCCATCATCTGAGGGGGAGACACAAGGACAGGTGACAAAACAGATACCGTAAGGACATACGTAAGAAAATAAAGAAGATTTTGTGTTTCCGGATGAAATCATTTCGTCAAATAAAACAACCCAATCAATGTCTCAACCCGTAATGACGAAATGGACTAAATCTCACACACCGTATCTTATAATTGGTAGTCCTTCCGAGGGGTCGAACACGATCCGCTACGCAAATGAAGCATTCTTTGTTAATTTTCTTAGTATGATCGAACCTAAACGTGTACATGAAGCCTTAGTTGAACCAAGCCGGGTGGATGCTATGCGGGAAGAACTACTTCAATTCGAAAGAAATAAAGTTTGGCGTCTTGTTCCTTTACCAAAAGGCAAAGTTGCTATTGGCACAAAATGGGTATTTAGGAACAAAAAGGATGAAGATGGAATTGTTGTCAGAAATAAAGCTCGTTTGGTGGCTAAAGGTTACTGTCAAGAGGAAGGTATCGATTATGATGAAACCTTTGCTCTGTTGCAAGACTAGAAGCAATAAGATTATTCTTGGCTTTCTCTCGCATACAAAAACTTCAAAGTCTACCAAATGGATGTTAAATGTGCATTTCTTAATGGATGTCTAAAAGAAGAAGTGTATGTTGAACAATACGATGGTTTCAAAGATGCAAGATATCCGTAATATGTTTATCTTCTTGACAAAGCTTTGTATGGTCTAAAGCAAGCCCCAAGAGCCCGGTATGAACGACTATCGAAATTTCGATCACAAAAGATATGAAAAAGGTAAAATCGATACAACTCGTTCATCAAAAGAGGCAAAGGTATGTTAACTATAGTTCAAATTTACCTGGATGACATAATATTTGGTTCTACTCATCAAACGAAGTTGATTTGTTTTCTAAGTTGATGGAAACCGAATTTGAAATGAGTATGATGGGAGAATTAACTTTCTTCCTAGGACTTCAAGTTAAACAAAGCACCTGCGGTATCTTTATAAATCGTGCAAAATATGTTTCTGACATGCTTAAAAGTTTCATCTTCAAAACTCATCATCCATGAAAACACCTATCTCTCCTGGTATGAAATTAGGACCTGACTCCTCTGGTAAATCTGTTGATATTACCAGCTACAGAGGAATGATTGGTTCTCTTTTATATTTAACAGCAAGTAGACCTGATATTATGTTTGCCACTTGTCTTTGTGCTCGTTATCAAGCCAATCCTAAAGAGTCTCATTTGGTACAGCTTGTAAAAAGAATTTTTAGGTACTTAAAAGGTTCACCATCGTTGGGCCTTTGGTATCCTAAAAATTCTGGATTTGATTTAATGGCGTATACAGATTCTGATCATGCAGGTTGTAAGCTTGACAGAAAAAGTACATCAGGTAGTTTGTCAAACTTCGGGAAATCGACTTATAAGTTGGACATCCAAGAAACAAACTCTGCGTATCCACATCTACAGCAGAAGCTGAATATGTTGCTGCTGCTAGTTGTTGTTCACAAGTTATTTGGATGAAGACCCAACTCAGAGATTATGGTCTGATATACGATAAGATTCCCATCCTCTGTGATTCTGAAAGTGCTATCGCCATTACAAAAAATCCAAGTTCGCATTCCAAAACAAAGCATATCGATGTCAGGTATCATTTCATCAAGGATCATGTCGAAAAGGGTACAATCGAAATGTATTTTGTTTCTACTGATTATCAACTTGCTGATATTTTCACAAAAGCTCTTGATGAGAGACGTTTTAACTTCTTAATTAGCAAGTTGGGAATGCTTAATATGTAACAATGATTTCTTCAGAAGCATCCAGAAGCCTCTGAACTATTCTGACGATACTTCAGAAGTCATCAGAAGTCTCTGATGCTTTCTGAACTCTTCAGAACACTTCAGAAGCCTCTGAGTTACTCTGATTTTCTGTTTCTTAATAATATTTTTCTTTCAAGAGAAATCATAAAGTGCAGATTGAGAAACGAGGTAAAGAAGCTACTACAGGGGGGAGTTCACCATTCAAGGGGAGTTTACCATTCAAGGGGAGTTTCACAATGCGAGAAGATATTCGTCTAAGTCTAACTACGGTTAGCCGTTCTTCCGATTTACTATTTCACTTAAATTTTATTTGAATCTATCTCGCTTCCGAGTTTCTCTTGCCGCCAAGGTCTCTTAGACTTTTGATTCATTTCAAAAAAAATTTAAATATAAATCAAGTCGACATGTTTTTCAACTAAATTTTCTATAAATTGATATTTCTTATAATTTCCATTAAATATATAAATTCAATCAACTCTTGCCTCCAAGGTTGTTTAAATCTATATGTTTAATGCAAATTCTTCTTTATTATTCTTTTATAGAAACTAAACTCTCATGTGATTTTTGTTTTCACTTGACTGATTTTTAAACTTAAATAAATAAAATTAAGATTAAAATCTGTGTTTATTCAATTAATTCAAAATTAATTGATTAATTAAACAGATTTTTTTATTACTTTTGTTTATTTCTGCTTTTAAGAAAAACAGCCTCTGCTACTAAATCATCATCATACATGTGTCTCGTCGTACACGTGTCCCCAATCGAAACACTGCATGTGTATACCCGCGTGCTTACATCAGCTCAAATGAACCGTTTTTTTTTCTCCCCAAACTTAATAACCCCTTCCCATTCTACAGTTTCTCTCTCACATAAAACCCCCAATTTCAACCTTCATCTTCTTCCTCGCAAAAAATTCCCTAAATCAGTGTTCATTCTCTTTGCAAAGACAACGTTTTCTATTGTCAAGCATTCGAAATTTCAAAATGGCTTCCAACTGTGCCCGTCCTTCCAACAATGATGAAGAAAGAATCATCGATTCAACTGCGGATAGTACTCCCATTGTGAAACTGCCATTGAAGGCGAACAATGTGCAGGTACTGCTCAACCCTAACACTTATCAACCAGAATTTCGCATCATGATCGAGTTTCTACAACAACACCAGTTGAATCGAGCCCTAACCCTAACCAACCCAAACATCCCTGAAATCTATGTCCAAGAACTGTGGCTAACAATGATCATCGAAACTGATGAAACACTCGCCGGTTCTTTCACCCATCCTGAACAAGTGGAAATTGCTGTTCAAATCCCCATCACCAAAAGAAAACTTGCCAAATATTTCCATCTTCCCCTTTCTGTGATCGAAGTGGATGGGCAAACCATTCCCAATCCTGCCCTAGAAGAAAACCCTTCCACAGAAGCCCTCCTAGCCTTCATAAATCTTCTGGGTTACAATGAACCTCTTACAAGGCTGTCCGAATTCAAGAGGAAGAAGTTGCCCCCAATGTGGAATCTACTCGTCTCCATTCTCAACAAGAGCCTAACCTGCAAAATAGGTTCTCTGGATCAGGCTAGCCGAAACATTCTGACTATAATGTATGGGATGTTCTTCAATCGACCCTTGGACTATGCAAGTCTCATCTTCCAAGAGATCAAAGCAGCTGTGCACACTAAGGTGATCCATCAGAGTCAGGGAAAGCCACTACCAGCACTCATGTTCCCAAGATTTCTATCTCTCATCACTCATCCTGCAATTGGGGCAATCGCAGCTCCCCTGATTCAGCCATTCTGCAAAATTGCATCAATGAGCTCCCATAGATCAACCATCGACAGCATCGGCTACTCTGCACCCAGAGAATTATCCAGGTACATGCTAAACCTAATCCCATCTAGCTCTTCTAATCTCCAAATCTATAGAAGCTCTATGGTTTTCTCAGAACAGAGAATTCCTACCCCAGAGCACTTAGAGCCAGGTGTAGGTGGTCAGGGGTCTGGTGAGCATGAGCTTGAGAAAAATAGGAGTGAACATCCGAGTGCTTCTACCCATGCCGACCTTCTATTAAATGAAGGTACAGAAGATGTCCTCAGAGACACATATGAGTGTTCCTCTCCTATTCCCCAAAGGGCAACCACAACTTCTGAGGTTGATGTCACCACGTCTCCACTCATTGACTTAGAACAGCCCAGTTCAAACCACCAAGAAACCAGCCGTTCAGAGGATACTTCTTCTTCTGAATCAAATTCATCTGGGGAAAGCACCTCCACTTCATCATCCTCCCAAAAGGATGATGATGATGATAATATAAGAGTTCATTCGCCCCAGAACTCGCCACTTCCTTCACCACATGTTCATGTCTCCGTGACTGACATACCAATACGCACAGAGGATGAGTCCACATCCTCTCCTAGGTTAGATGCTAATGAATTCCCATCAGAGGGGTTACAGCCTAGGAATGCACCTCTTACCGGAGTGTTTACACTTCACCAAGGTAAGCATACTGTCTTCAGCACCTCATCCTCTGATGATGAGGATAATGTTGAAACAGTCAGAACAACCGAAGAGGAGCCTGTGAATAACAGCCCTCAAGGACTGGTTGGAAGTCCTTCTACACTCAACGTCAAAACAGGTGTAGAAGGCCCCTCTGAACGCGAGGGTAAAGGGGCTCCATGTGTTGGAGATGCACCGGTTACATCTTCTGATTTCGTCACAAATGCAGCGTTCTTGGCATTTGCTGATCAAATTCAGAGATCTGTGGAAGATCTAAAATTATCCGTGACCACTAACAACTCTCTTCTTCTGAGCCTTCAATTTAAAATTGAAAGTCAGAACTCTCTCTTAGCAGATCTTCAGCGCCAAATGAGTACCTCTCAAGAAGATCAGAAGGCCTATTTTGCTGAACAATTTTTGCTATTGAATAATGGTCTTCAAGCAAATGCAGAGGCAATCTCTCAACTTCCAGAATCTCTACGTGCCTCTGACTTCCCTATCTCTAAAGACTACAGCTCTCTGGTGGCCGATATACAGAAGATTATCAAGACCATCATTCCTTCTGATGATCCCTCTGGGTCTACGCTCGTCAAGAAATCTGATCTCGCCTCTTTCCAGAAGATTATTCTTGAGCGAATGTCTACCATCGCTTCAAAGTACTCTTCCAAGCCCTCCACATCCTCAACAGACCAGAAAATTGCTGCCATCGAATCTACTCTATCTCAACTCGTGCCTCTGGTTTCTTCTATTGCTGAGGCGTTTAATGCCAAGAAGAAAGCCAAGGAAGAAAGGGCTTGCAAAAAGGCGTAGCCGAAAAGAAAACATTCTGAGGATCAGGATCCTGATTCTCAGAAGGGGGAGAAAGGTCCCGAGCCTAAGCAAGCCAAACAAACACCACCAGAACCAAACACGACCACCGCTGACTCTTCAACTCCAAAACCATCACAGCAACCTTCTTCTTCAAAACAAGTGCCAATCACTCCAACACCTCTGGCTACGCATTCTGGGCCTCTACCCAGAGATCCAGATCTAGCTAAGTTCATTCTGGATGTTATGGGAAAAAGCAGAATCCCGAGCTCTCCGGCTGAAAGGGCTGAAATAGTCAGAACTCACGAAGAACGAGAACGAGCTAAAGCTGCAAAGGATAGAGCTAAAGCTGAAAAAGAAGAAAGGGCCAGAGAGGAGGATGAGGAAGTGTTCAGAGCTGAAAAAGAAAAAGAAGAAGAGATAATACGCCAGAGACTAATTGTTGAAGAACAAATAGAGATAGAGAGGGCTGAAAGAGAGAATCTGGAAAGAGAGAAGGCTAGACTTGAAGAAGAACTACAGAGACAAAATTTTGAAGCTGAAGAAAGAGCAAGAGTCAGAGTAGAGGCCGCTCAGAAGCAGAAAGAGATCAGAAGAGGAGAATTTGAAGAAAAATTAAACAAAGTTGGAAACATTGAACTTCCAACACTTGAAGTTGAGAAAAGGCACATGTATGCTCCAACAGATCAGAAGATTTATCTCATGATGCCTAACTTCGCAAACCAATACAATGTAAGCAATGAAGTTAAAGATAACTTCATGGCTCATAAACAAGACAGAAAGACGGTTTTCACTACTGCTCCAATTACAAAGATCACAGCCATGAAACATAAGCGAGTTTCAAGATACACCCATTTGGTACACAATCTACGAGGTAGTCGGATCAAACAACAAGAGTTATTACATATGTGATAATGATCCGTTGTCCATCCATCCACCGATCTCATTTTTCCGGAAGAATTTATGAAGACTCAAATTTTCTCGAACGCAAAGATCCACAAGACCATGTTGCCTACACTAGAATTATTCTATGTATGAAATCATACATTAGATACAAAAGGCAGTCGACTTCCGTATTGGCTTAAATTTCAAAATGGATAATCCGGCTATCTCTCGCACCAAATGAGGAACTTGAAGGGATAAGCAAATTCGCAGTGGGTAGACTTTCATCGAACCGTAAGAGGGAATCATCTTCAAAAGACCAAATGGAAAGAGCTTCTTTCGCATCAAAGAAGCTCACAAATACTCTTCTCGAGGTAGTCTACATCATCAAGTGCTATGCGTCGGCTTAGACACGACAAATCCGTATGTTGCAAAGAAAGTAGAGAAAAGACTTGATGGACTTCGAAGAACAGAGAGCTTATCGATAATATTTCAAGTATCATTGCCGCCGTTGATCCTCTGCGAAGAAAGTTTTTTTTTGACTTCATACTTAGGGGGAGAATGTTAGAAATTAAAGTATGAGTCAAAGAAGAGATGTCTACAAAAGTCAACACACTCTTCTTGTTATAACTAATTTCTGTTAGACGCTCCCTTTTAGACACATGACACTTTGTAATTGGCTAGCATTTTGACTTTCTGTTTTTGTATCTGTATAAATAGCATTATATTGTGTTTGTAAAAAGTTGTCGATCAATACATTTACATTTTGAAGAATACTGTGCGTAATTCATAACTTTGTCTACTTTGATTCAAAGTTATCATTTCATAATCTTTGTTCTTCATTCTGTTTACTGTTCTATTGATTTAAATTGTTAATTGATCTGCTTCCGCATTTCACTTTGATTCAACACTCTCAATTAACAATCGGTTTAAAGGAATCTGGAACCAACAATATTATAACTCAAACTGAATAATAATATAAAAAATTTAAATACCTTTGAAGGCAGTTTTGTGCTAATATGCCACATACAAAACCTGTGCCTTGACTCTGTAAAAACCTTAGCAACAACTTGCTTGATAGCATGACATTGATCAGTAACAACCAACTTTGGTTGCCTTCCAAATGTTTTCAAGAATGATTGTAGCAACCATATATAGGAGAGAATGCCCTCTGAATCAAGAATGCCCGCACCAAGAGTCACACAGTTCTTGTGGTTGTCAATTGCGGTGAATGGAACAAACACCATACAATACCTAATTAACGTATCATAAATAGAAACTATTAGTAAAAACAACGAGAATAAAAAACTATAAAACAAAATAGAACAAATACATACTTATTTGTTCGGAAGGTTGCATCAAATGACACAATGTCACCAAACAGCTCAAAATTGACTTTAGCTGTCTCATCAGCCCAAAAAGCATAATTCAACATCCCTTTGTTGCATTTATACTCAAATGAATAGTTTGGAATATACATCTTCCTATCATTCATCTTCCTAACAAACAAGTTTGCATCACTATCTCCAATAAAACAATTACGATCCCTTTGAAAGTTCTTATACTCTACCTTGGAACCACCTACCATTTCGTAACCACCCTTAAGCTGACATAGAATATTGTGGGCTTCTGTAGCATCAATATTAGCATTCGACATTTTCATGATCCACCTTTGTTGAGAATAGTCTAGCTTCCTACTACTCTTCAACAAATGCCTTGAATCTTCATCAAATAAACAATGGTTGTGTTTCTCTTCAAAATCATATAAAATATAATACCTATTAGAAACACCAACAATCTTGAACTTAACATTTGCTTTACAACCCGTTCTAATTATATTGGTAGTTCTAACTTGCTTACCAGATCCATCTAAACTGTTGGATTTCACAGAATCAGGAAAACCCTCTCTATTGCATACTAAATACCTTAAAGTAATTACCAAATTTGCATCTCTTTTAACAGTACTTAGTCTTTTAACTTAGAAGCATAGTTTTCCTACATTTTTATATCTTCGTCCAATGTACCAAACACTGTTCCACAACAGGTTTCAAATTATCATCTACAACAGGAATCCAATATTTCAATCCATCATCACCATCAATACTAATACATGAAAGACGATCTTCACCTCCACTATAAAATTCATCTACAAAAAATAGTGAAAACAGAGTATTATTAAAACAAATACAATATTCAGAATGAATATTAACTAATATCCAGACTGAATATAAACAACTACTTTATATTCAGACTGAATATAAACAATTTAATGTGTAATATGAAAATGTTATGTTTATATTCAGTCTAAATATAAGCTAAAGCATTTTGTGGTGTGTATGCTTGTAGCTTAAATCAGACTGAATATAAACAATTTGTGGTGGGTATGATTATATTCAGTCTGAATATAAGCTAAAGCATTTTGTGCTGTGTCTGCTTATATTCAGACTGAATATAAACAATTTAATGTGTAATATGAAAATGTTATGTTTATATTCAGTCTAAATATAAGCTAAACCATTTTGTGGTGTGTATGCTTGTAACTTATATTCAGACTGAATATAAGCTAAAACATTAATGTTTATATTCAGTCTGAATATACACATTAATGTTTATATTCAGTCTGAATATAACCTAAAACATTAATGTTTAATAAACCGTAGTGTTTATATTCAGTCTGAATATAAGGTAAAAGATTTTGTGGTGTAGCTTATATTCAGTCTAAATATAAACACTAAATCCTATTATACTCTGTAGTATTTATATTCAGACTGAATATAAGTTACAAATAGTATTTTGAATAATTTTAGCTTATATTCAGACTGAATATAAGCTAATATTCAAATTTGAATACAAACTATTAATCAGTTTCAATATAAAACAGATTCAAAACACATCATCTTCAAAAAACGGTTATTCTGCAGATTTAGAAACTAGTTTCGTAAAATACTTACAGATTGACGCATCTTCAACATTAGAACAAAATTTTTGATGCTCTGTATTTTCCAAATCTGTAACCGAATCATTAGAACAAAATTCTCGATCTGTAATATCAAAATCCGTACTCAAATCGCAATAAGAGAACAAATCACATGTTTGATCAACAAAAAGAGTAGGATTTTCAACTGGATCAATATCAATTGAACCTCGCGACGAAGAAACAGAGTCCATTGAATTAGAAATCAAACTAACAGAGATCACAATCGATTGAATTTTCTGATGAAGAAACAAAGTCCTTTGAAAAGAGGAAATCAGCAATTTAGCTTCAGAAATCGCAAATCCAATTAATAAAGTTATTCACAGCAATGAATTCGATTAATAGAGAAGAATTCGATTTACAGAGAAGAATACGATCAATGGAGAAGAAGATGATTAACAGAGAAGGAAGAAATAAGCGGAAGTGATATCAACAATAACAAGGAAAGAATAAAGGAGAATCTGTTTAAAATATAAAACTTGCCAAAATTACCCCTCAAGCATATTTAAAGAACGACTTCAATTTGGCTCAGATCAAGGGCTGGGATCTGTCCTTAGGTTCACAATCAAAGATAGGTTCACATTTGAACTTTCCTATATATATATATATATATATATATATATAAAGCGGAAACATTGGGAGTCCACGTGACACCTCCACAAGAGTCCACGTGGCACCTTCACAATCACTTCTATATTTATTTTTCTTAAGTTTTGGATTTTTTTTAAATGTTATATATGTTAAATATGTTTCTGTCCCTGCATGAATAATGTGTATTTCATTATTAATCGGGGTTTTTGGTAATTTTGCATAACCATGTTTAACCTCCAACTTTTGATTTGTTTTTTCATTTACTTATACCTAAGTTTAACCCCCGACTCTTGATATTCTTCTTCATTTACTTCATTTTATGAAGAAGATGAGAGTTGAAGAAAGAATAAAAGATTTTAAATAGGTATGTAGAAGTTATATTTTTTTAAATGTGATTTGTCATTACATATTTTGAAATTTGTTGTATAAAGTTGCAATAATAAACAAAATAAAAAACCTATACATCTTTTGGTGGGGGATGAAGATGATGAGAGTTGAAGAAGACATAGAAGATTTTAAATAGGTATTTAGAAATTATATTCTTAAAAAATGTGATTTATCATTACATATTTTTTACTTTTCCATATGTATTCTTTTGTTGTTTCTTTTTTTTTCCCGACATATATCATCGTTCATCGTACATAAATCTTATTAATAACACAATTTACGTTAATTGTACTTTTTATGAGTTATATATTGTTGATGTGTGTATACGTGTGCGTTTCTTTCCGATCCGTACCATTGTTTTTTTTAATAAAAAAATATCCAGATAACTATTTTTGTTTTGTATGTATTATACATTGTTGTTAATAAGTTTTTTGTTTTAATACAAACATTGGGAGTCCACGTGAGATCTCATTGGGAGTCCACGTGCCATATCATGAGTATTTCCTTGATTTACCATTTTCTTTTAGGTTTCATCTTCTGCGGTTACACTTTTTCTTCTTCTCCATCATATAAATTAGAAACATTGGGTTTCATCTTCTGCGGTTACACTTTTTCTTCATTTTTATATTTGCTTCTTGGTTACTAATATATGTTTTTAGTGTTTCATTTTAAAAATTAAATTTTTACGAGATTGCAAATTAGATCGATAATTATCAAAAAAAGTACCAAATACGATTGATTTTGAAAATGTACCCGATGAGTCATCTTTACATAAAAAAGATGAAACATTGAAGTTGATTGGCAATGCTATGTAACCGTGTTCATGTGGCACATGAATCAATGCACATTTTGATCCAAAATATCAAAAAAGTTAAAATCAATGAATTATTGATAAATGAGAAGAAAATGTTAGAAGAAGTGAACTCATGATAAAATAATTTTTTAGAATTTAACGATTTTTTTTTATAAAAATAATATTATTGATAAATTAACAATTTGTTATATTTTATCATGTGTTGTCGTATTTTTTAAAAGAAGATTATAGTTTTAGAAAAGATCATATTATTTGGTTTTAAATAAGAAAATTATCTAAAAATATCTATTTTAATGATCATATAAATATTTGACAATGTAATTTTATTCAATAATTGTTGATACATTGTGTTAAGTTGTTTCTATTTTTTAAAAATATTGTTGTGTTAACTCTTGTTTATCCTAAATCTTGGTGATTGTTGATTTATTTTTCTATTTTATGTATTGATTTATTTTAATATATAAATATTTAAATTATGGTTATTATTGATAATTTTTAGTGTGGATTCGACCGCGAAAACGCTCAAATGTAATCAATTTTTCGTTAACTCTATAATCGAATATGTTCAAAACCAATCTGTATCGAAAATAAATTGTTGTATATGGAGTTGCAACATATTTCATATATATGAAAAGAGTAAATAAAACAATTTTTACAATTTTTGATAACATAAAATTTGATTATCACGCAACGCGCGATGTTGGTCACTAGTTTGAGATATACATCAATCTTGTTGCATGTATAATTATTTGTTTTGATATATTAGATAGAGTAACTGGTTCACAAAAAAGCACCAGAATAGCATCAGTCGGTGATTCAAAAGGCAAAGAAAAAATCAATTCAACTGACACAGAGGTTGAATCATCAATAAATTTTGTGAAGAAGCCGATGGCAAAAGTTTTGCGGACAAGAACATCACCATGCACATTGCATGAAACAGGTGTTGCTCTGAACACAAATCAAAGAAATGCAATGGATAAAATGGGGTTGGATTCATTGTTAACAATGTCAGTTGATGGGATTCCATCGGAACTAGGATACTTCGTGGTCAACAGCTAGGATATCAAACATATGTTACTGTAACACTCTAAAATTTAGAGCAAATTTATTTGAACCAAATGTAAATGGTGAATTAAATAAAAATCACCCAATAAGTGGGGAATGAGTATGGGATTTTACAATATGATACGGCTTACTAAAACAACAACCTATTAATCTGTATAAATAAGATCATAGATTATGCTCGGGTGTTGATAATATCTCCAAAATAAATGATTCTAATATCTCCAATAATTACACTCTAAAGTGTATTTCCCAAAAGAGTGCCTTCACCGGCACGCCACACTGCTACTCTCTAAGAAGCCCCCTTAGCCCGATCATCTGCTAAACAACACTTAAGATCAAGTGTTTGGCTTACACCTAGTAAGAACAAACAGTTAAATGGATAAAGTAGTAAAATGTTTTAAATAAAGGTGCGGCACACTTTATCCAATTAATTTTACTTGAAAGCTTACTCTTGAGAAGCAAGGGTCTTTTTAAAACTATTGGGGGAGACCCAAAATTATAATTAGTTGTTGTGGGACACGAAGGTAGACCTCAAACCAATGTTACGGGGCGACACAAAGAATAACACGCAAATTCCACAATGCATATTCAAGACATCTACCAAATTCCAGTACGATAGCCAGTTGTGCACATGCCTTCACCTCAAGAATCACACGTAAATTCCACAATGCAAATTCCGAGTGAGTGAAAGGATAGTCGGAAAATAGAACGCAATTTCCACAATGCAATTCCCAATTTAAAAGATAACTTAGACTATCCTTCACGATAAATAAATTTAGGCTCTTATGTCTATGGATCCATAACTGGCTAGTCTATAATTCGAATACATCAAACAAGACGTATTGACAGTTTTCCAAACACTGAGGGTGTGTTTGGTTGGGGGTATTAAGTATGAATTAATGGGAATGATAATAAAAGAAACCGTTTGGTTATATATAATATGATGGACTCATTCTCCCAGAAGCCCAAATTTTCATTCCTGGTTAAACTGGAGGGAATGAAAATTCATTCCCATTTTTATTCCCTATCATTTTCATTCCCATTCTAATTTTCATTCCCTTGTCGGAACCAAACGCCCCCTCATGAAAACCTTTAAATAACCATTTCTCTTGAAATGTGCATTTTACCGAAAATTAGGTCAAACCATTTTGGTACCAAAAACCAAAGATAACTTCATCTTAAAACATTTTCAAGTATTTTAAACCATTAGTGATGCTCACCTCATCACCTACAACAAAATACCCAAATTTCACATTTTGACCTAAAAACTCCAAACTTAACCCAAATACATAAATAATTGAAATCATAGACTTAGAATCAGTAAAATACAACATTTATAACAAGTATTTGAGTGTATAAAGTTTGAATTTGAACTCACTAGCTAGGGTTTGGTAAAACCCTATAAAAGTCTCTAAGATGATGAAGATGATGAAGCTTGGTGAGAAAGATTAAGAACACCACCACTTGTAGCTTGAACACTTGAGCTAACCTTGAATCTCCAACTAAAGGAAATAATAAATGTGTTTGAATGAGGTAGGTGGAAGAGTTAAGAACCCTAAAATCACCTTCAATACAGAGCTTTGGAAACACGTTTTGATATCTGATAAAATGAGAAATGGAGCTGAAAATCGCACATTAAAAAGTCCTCTGGACCATCCGAGCGATTGTGCCTTGTCACAATCGCTAGTCAGTATCGCCAACAATGTACCGTAAGCCTTAAGTCCAAAATACTGAAATCCAACACGGGCGATTGTGCCCTGGCGATTGTGCCTTGTCATAATCGCCTGTCAGGGTCGCCGAATGTGTACCACGAGTCCCTTTTCGAATCCGCCTAAAATGTAACCTAGGCGATTGTGACATGTCACAGTCGCCTGTCAGAGTGGCCAAGAGTGTTCCGCGAGTGCTTTCGTTTCCGTTTTTCGTTCTTTCCCTCCATTCATTGCATCCCAACTTCAATCACTTGAAACACTCCAAATAGTTACTTATGGAAACATTAAAAATACAAGGTTTATTATATCTTGTTTACCAAAATTTCCGGGTGTTACAATCCTCCCACCATTGAAATTAATTTCTTCATCGAAATTTTACAAACTAAACAAACAAATGAGGATATCTTCTCCTCATGTCCTCTTCCGCTTCCCATGTGACGTTTGATCCTCGATGATGCTTCCATTCGAATTTCACCATAACAATTTCCTTGTGGCGTAAATTCTTAGATTTTTTTTCTAAGACCGCTTCCGGTTCCTCTACACATCGGTTGTTGTTATCAACTCGGATTTCCGTGAGAGGAATCACACTCTCTTCTTCTGCCTAACACTTCCTTAAGTAACAAATATGGAACGTGTTATGAATTCCGGCATCTGGTGGCAATTCCAACTTATAGGCTTGACGCCCCACTTTATCAACAATTTTGAATGGTCCAAGGAAACGTGGACTAAGCTTTCCGCGTTTTCCGAATATGATAATACCTTTCCAAGGAGATACCTTGAGCATAACCCGCTCACCCACTTGGAATTTCATTGGTCTTCTCTTCTTGTCGGCATAACTTTTCTAGCGATCTTGTGCACTCTTAGGTGGCGTTTGTTTTTTAAGAGGTGTTGAAGTCTGAAGTCTGAATTCACTTCTGATTTATAAGAGGTGGTGCTGAAGTCTGAAATTTGAATCAGTCAGACTGTTTGTTTTTACATCTGAAGTCTGAAATCTGAATTGTAAGACTGTTTATTTTTACATCTGAAGTCTGAAGGCTGAAATCTGAAGACTGAAATCTGAATAATAAGACTGTTTGTTTTTGCAAACTAATAAATGTCTGAAGTCTGAAGTCTGAAATCTGAATCAGTTTCATTTTAATTAAATTCAACTTAAATTTCCAACTAATGCACACTATTTGTAAACTACCATCTATTTTTAACGCATCCAAAAATTTAACTGAAATACATAATTGATTCAACACAAAAGGAAATATAAACAAAAGTCTCATAACAACTAGAATCGATATTCAACACAATAGAAAACATAAACAAAAGGTCTCATAACAACTAGAATCGATATTCAACACAATAGAAAACATAAACAAAAGGTCTCATAACAACTAGAATCACTATTCATTTTGCATTAATTTTGTCGCAATTTCTTCTCTTAAACTAGCCATATATGTTTGGTCAACGACACTTCCATGTGATTGAACCTCTTCAGCCCCATTCTCGCCATTGTCCCCTTGCTCGTTGGTTTGATCATACTCAGAAAATAACTCATCACTTAA
This sequence comes from Silybum marianum, assembly GCA_036898165.1. NCBI lineage: Eukaryota > Viridiplantae > Streptophyta > Magnoliopsida > Asterales > Asteraceae > Silybum > Silybum marianum. The sequence continues at coordinate 18,539,282 of CM072537.1, read as the reverse complement.
ACCTTCCTTTCGTATGAAGTTGTGAATCGCAAAGCATGCAATAACAACGTCTCTTTGAACCTCAAGTGTAAATGGTGCCATTCTTTTCAATATCGTAAAACGTGCTTTCAGGACACCATAAGAACGTTCAATAACATTTCTAAGCTTTGCATGGGAATAATTAAACTTTTCATACTTGTTCATTGCTCGTTGACGACGAAATTCTCCGAGCCAATATCTAACATTACGATACGGCGCCATAAATCCTCGAGTATTTGTATACGCAGCATCACATAGATAATATTTATCTGAAAACAATAAATAAAATAGTTATTATATGGTAAATATGTTACTTCTATAATCATTAGTATACCTGAAAGAGGAAACGGAAATCCAATAGAACCATCTGTTAAAGCTTCAGATAGAATTCTAGAATCATGTGCAATTCCTTCCCACCCGGCAACAACAAATGTAAAAACCATGTTGAAGTCACAAATTGCCAAAACGTTTTGATAACATTCACCCTTTCCTCGTCCTCTATATAAATGTTGTTCTTGAATAGGGACGATAGCATGTATTAAAGTTCCATCAAGGGCGCCAATTGCTCCGTACATTAAAGCTAATAGTCAAAATAAACTAAGGAAAGTGATACAACTATTATCGAATTATTAATTACCTTAAATATTTTTCGTAATCTCCTATCATTCCCAGGGGATGTCCGGATTAGGATTGAATGATGTAGGCACTATGATTTCTTTAGCAAACTCGATCATTTTATCCAACACTTCATGAAAAAATTTATGAATTGTTTGTGTCGAGTGTTGAAACCTGTTTTTCACCAATCTATATCGTTGATTGTGACCAATAATCATCAGGAAGATAGCCATCTTTTCTTCGACCAATATATGTTTGTTATCCGTTAACCAACCTTTTCCTTTAAAGTGATCACATAGACGAACGAAAGCATCACGTGACATTTGTAACAACTCAATACACTGTCGATCAGTACCTTCAAGTAGCTCATTCATAAATTGACGTCCAGTCAATGCAGATGTATTATCTCTTTTCCTTTTCAATCGCTTTTGTCGCAAATAGATATACAAGAATATGAGGATGAGAAGCATAATTTTTTTATTATTTTCCATGATGATTTGATTAGTATCCATGGTAAACCTGTTAAAAGCATAAATAAAACTATAAATAAAAGTTTGTTCAATATCAAATGCATTACCAAATAAGTACTTGTTCAACTTCCAAAAACTTGTTCAAATACAAAAACCCTCAAAACCAAATAGTCAAATATTAAACGACAAGCAAATAACATGTTCAAATACAAAACACGCAATCAATTAAGTTGTTTAAATTCCAAAAACTACTTCATAAGACCCAATGATTTTGCATTCCTCGAAATCCAGTCTTTTAACATATCAGGTTCTGAAGGGACCATCAACCACGTCTCTCTTAATAATAATGACCGACCAAAAATGTCAAGTGTCGCAGAATAAAGAGGACTCCTTTTATCAAGGTCAAGAGCGTTCAACCGTTCCATACATGCATTTAGGTTTGAGGTTTGTGCAACAAATGTGGTTTGTTGTGCAACAAGTGTCTGAATTGCACCTCTCACTTCAAAAGCCAATTCTTCCATGTCGACCTTGGTTTTACTCTTTTTATTTGGTCTAGATGGAGTTGCACTCGATTTATCGACAGTTGGTCCAAGCTCCTCATCTCCATCCTCCTCATTTTGAGTAGTGGGAATACTAGATGTAAATGATGATGATGAAACGGTAGTCCTCTCACGAGTTGCACTAGGGGCATAAGCACGAGATCCTGTAGCAGAAGTCCCCTCAAACAAAGCTATACATAATTCAGGGAATACCAATGGTGCTGTTTTTAAAGTTTTTGCTTTTGGATGTCCCTGCATCCAAATTAAAGATAATTATTTATATAATACCCGTTTTATTGTCTTTACTATCAGGCCCGGTCCTGAGGGAGTGCGGGTCGGGCGTACGCCCAGGGCCCACAAGAATAAGGGGCCCAATTTTTTATATATATACTATATAGTATATAATAGTAGTTCAAAAAAATTTAATAAAAGAGACAAATTTTTTATCTAATATGATCCAAAAAAGAGTTTAACATTATATTAAGAATCTAAACATGTAATCATTAATCACATTAGAGAAGAAATTATTAAAAATATTTAATTGGTTGTTCATTTTATAGTATTGATTGTTGTGTCTTTAAGTTTTTTTAATTTACTACTAAAATATAAAACTATCTTCTTTAGAAGACATTGATATATTGTCCATCATTCATCTTCCAACTGCATGAATTTATATTTTTGTATTAGGATATAGTAGATTTGGTTGTTATTAATTAAGAAACTCCTGCCTTTTAGAAGAAAAATAATTATTAACTGTATAAAACGATCCAACTTATATCTATATTTATGATTTCAAAACTACTATTGTCTTTTCATTGGTGCATGAATCTTAACTACTATCATGTCTCTAAAACAACAATAAGATTTCAAACTATAATAAACATGGACTTTTGATTCTAAGATTGATGATTCCTAAAAAATATGTTTTAACCCTAAAAGTTTAAAATGGTGATGAAAATATTAACATGATCTGACATTGAAACTCAACTCATTTATATTGATTTACATAAAGTGTTACTCTAAATCATCAACATTGTGACCCTAAATGTGTTTGTCAGTGGAATGGATTCACGATGCTCTGTAAAAATTATATGATAGATAATATTAATTTAGAATTATTATTGATTGATTTTGCGTTTAGGAATACTAAAAAAATGGTTTTATATGAATTATTAGTGTTTTTTGATTTCAATGTTATTTCTGATGATAAAAGAAACATATTGAATATTTTTCATACTTATCGAGGGCCCATTTTTTCATCTTGCCCCAGGCCTAAAAAATGTCAGGATCGGGCCTGTTTACTATCTAAAAATGCAAAAGAGAACACAAACTAACCTTGAAAAATTCTTCTCATTCTTGATTAGATAAGGTGAAGATATTCATCAGAGGGTCATAAATATTCCCTGTTTTGTTCTTTAAGTCCATCCTGAATACTTCCCCTTCAAATAATCATATTGATTTTTTAACTGCTTTTGGTTGAGTTTTACACTACAAACTTCCTCAAGCTTTTTCCCCACCTTTGCCTAAGTCTCTTTTCTTAGACTACCCCCATTACGACCCACTTTGTTAATATCTTCAATACAAGCCTCTAAAAAATATTTTGTAAGTCCATCATTCCACTTTATACGTGCAGGCTCAATTATACGTGTAGGCTCGTTTATATGTGTAGGCTCGTCCATCACTGATTAGCACATAATAAAGAATCACACCCATGAGGTTTACAAACACAACTAGACAATTTGAGCTCATAATCAAGATCCTCAATTTGCAACCATACGTAAATGTCCACAAATCTTCATGAAAACGTCAAAGATGTATAGTTATCAAACATGGCATTAATGCAAACATACACTTGTGAAAGCATCTTTCCATCTAAAATGAGTTGCAAGATATACATCGGCCTTTTTATAACTTAAGGAGGCATGAGAAAAGTAGGAAATCAATAAGAGAGGTTTTGATAATATAATGCATCATCGTACATAAACTTATCTCTAACCGAAAACCCATCTTAAAAACAATGTTACTACCTTTAGTTGAAATTTTCTTATTTGTGTTCTTGAAATTGAAAGGAAAGAAAATAAGTTTTCACGTTCTTGAGTAGGAGAAAAAAGAAAGAAAGAAATGTTAATTTTATAAATATACCCTCATAAAAATCCTGCCAAAATACCCACGATATCAACTATTAAAAGATCGTATAAAAAATTACAATATGATTACTAATCAAAACATAAAGTAAAAATACATAACTATACCACAAAGGAAAAAAAAACTATCTAAAAAGTACCCACGATAGAACATGAAGATATCTAAGACAACTAGCTATAACAAGTTAACAACACAACACACATATATGTTTAAGGGAGGGATCAAATGAGAACCATTCATCCTTAAAAAAACAAAGGAACAATTTGTGGACCACATATGATGTGGGTCCCACATCATATGTGATCCACAAGTGTCTCTTTGTTCCTTTAAAAATACAAAGTTCTCATTTGAACCCTCCTCAATATGTTTATATATATATATATATATATATATGAATACAATGATAGGGAGAAAAGTAGAGTACCAGCAGCAAGACCTTCAATGTCAGAACGATGGCACCAGTTTCAAGTGGTGGAGAGGAGATAGCAAAAACTGCAGAGTAACACGATAATTAGAAAAAAGCTTTGTGTAATTGGCCAATTGAATGGAACATAATTGCCCATAAATCAAAAAAGCATGCCTATATTGATGCCCTTTGTGTAATTGTCCACTTGAAGGTAAATTTTTCATGTATTTTGCCCTTTCTAAAGATGCAGAAAATTCTATATTGACGTATATCTGCTTCCTTTGACCCAAGTTTCAACACCATAACCATCATACTTTTGATCAACCCAATCACCTTCATATCTTCCATTCATGTTATAATAATACACCCCACTTCTAGAACATTTCCCTTTATAAAACTCACCCTTATAAACTGATGGTGATATATATACAATAATTCCTTTTTAGTTTTTGTAGAACATTGGGGAGACTATATTGAAATTAACCACGACAAAAAAAAATGCAAAGAAAAATCTAAACTATTTTAACAAGAATAAAATTTGATCAAAAGAACTAAGAATGGTCATCGTATCAAGTTTCAAACCCACAAATCAAACCATATGCACATGAAATTTGATGCAAAGAACTAAGAATGGTCACTATATCAGGGATAAAGATCATGTTTCAAAACCCACAAATCAAACCATATGCACATGAAATTTGATGCAAAGAACTAAGAATGGTCACCATATCAGAGATAAGGATCATGTTTCAAAACCCACAAATCAAACCATATGCACATGAAATTTACTAATCAGATGGTGATATATATACATATATATGTGTGCGTGTATATGTATATAAAGCTGACCTTATTTGATTTGCTTCCAGATGATAAGATGGCTATAATTACAATGCAAAACAACAAATAAAAGAGGAATGCAACATTTGTAGACAGATATCAAAACAACAAAAATGCAAAACAAAGAGGAATGCAATGCTAAACACAGCGTAGACACCATCAAACAGAAGAAATCGATAAGGGTTATTCAAGAGTAATCGAGGGAAAATTGTACCTTAAAAGCAAAATCAAACAGAAGAAATCGATGGTGGGAGGCGGCGATTGGTGGTGTTCGTGGTTGCTGTCGATTGACGGTGTGAGCGGCGGTGATTGGTGGTGTTCGTGGTTGCCGTCGATCGACGGTGTGAGCGGCGGCGATGGTAACGGTGGTTGGACCAAGTCGACGAGAAAAGGGGACGAGGGGTTTAGGGTTTACTGCAGAGGCGACTGGTGGTGGAAGGATTTCAGAGTTAGGTTTGCCGCTTAAGATTTAGAGGATCTTAAGAGGCTTTTCAGCTCTTAATGTCTAAAAAAAAAACACGCTGAAATCAGTTTTCTCTTACCGAATTAGACTTGAGAGCCCATTAAGGGGAAATTTGTAGAAAACAAACAGGGCCTTAGTCATTCTCGGATAGTCTTCACTTTGTCTGCCGTCTCTTGCACAATCTCGGACCCAGAGAATTGCTTCTCACCTGCTTCTAACCAACATACCGGGGTCCTACATTTCCGCCCATAAAGTGCCTTGAAAGGGGCCATACCAATACTAGAATGGTAATTGTTGTAGGCAAACTCTACCAGTGGTAGATACGAATCCCAATTTCCACCGAAATCAGTAACACATGACCTAAGCATGTCTTCAAGAGTCTGAATAGTTCTTTCACTCTGACCGTCTGTTTGAGGGTGGAATGCCGTACTTAAGTTTATCTTGGTGCCTAAACCCGTTTGTAAACCATCCCAAAAGTGAGAGGTGAATCGGCTTTCACGATCCGGCACGATAGTCAAAGGTAGAACATGTCTTGAAACAATCTCGTCTACATACAACTTAGCCAGTTTGTCAACTGGGCCGGCTTCTCTCATTGCTAAGAAGTGAGCACTCTTCGTCAATCTATCTACCACTACCCATATGGTGTCGTGACCCCTCATGGTCTTAGGTAGTTTTGTCATGAAGTCCATATTGAGGTGCTGCCATTTCCATTCCGGGATCTCGAACGATTGAAGACTTCCATACGGCCGTTGGTGTTCCGCCTTGACTTGTAAACAAGTCACACATCTCTCCACGTATCTAGCCACATCCAACTTCATGACGGGCCACCAATAAGTCAACTTCAAATCTCTATACATTTTGGTGCTACCCGGATGAATTGAATACTTGGACTTGTGTGCATCTTCCAATAACAACTCACGGTTGCCTCCTAACTTGGGCACCCAAATACGGCCTTGAAACAACTTCAAACACCGTCTTCCGTCAAAAGCAAGTGTTGTATGACCATCACCTCACTCTTGTGGTTCTCTTCCAAAAGTGCCTCCGCTTGGGATACTTTAATTCGGTCGATCAAGCTAGACACTATGTCAATCCTTTTAAGTATGACACTTCCACTACCATACTCTTTTCGACTCAAGGCATCTGCTACCACATTTGCCTTACCTGGGTGGTAAAGCAACTCACATTCATAGTCCTTGAGTAATTCAAGACAACGCCGCTGCCTCATGTTTAGCTCTTTTTGATCAAATACATATTTAAGACTTTTGTGATCGATATAGAGAGTGCACTTGGTACCATAGAGGTAATGCCGCCATAACTTCAAAGCAAAAACCACCGCGGCTAATTCCAAATCATGGGTAGGATAATTCTTCTCATGATCCTTGAGTTGTCTTGATGCATAGGCAATCACCTTGCCTCTTTGCATCAACACACATCCTAAACCTATATTGGATGCATCACTATTAACCATAAAATCTTCGGATCCCTCCGGTAAGGAAAGGATCAGAGCTTCACATAACTTCCCTTGAAGGGTCCGAAAAGCTTTCTCTTGTTTTTCGGTCCAAATGAACTTCATATTCTTCTTAGTCAACGCCGTCGATGAAGATGCAACCTTGAAGAAATCTTGAATGGATCTTCTATAGTAGCCCGCCAATCCCAAGAAACTTCGACATTCTGACGGACTCTTTGGCGGTTCCCAATTCATCATTGCTTCAATTTTAGACGGATCCACTTTTACTCCCTCTTGAGTGACTACATGGCCTAAGAATTGGACTTCTTTCAACCAAAAGTCACACTTGGAGAATTTTGCGTACAACTACTCCTTCCTTAACACTTCTAAGACTTCCCGAAGGTGTTGCTCATGGTCTAACTCGTTCTTAGAGTAAACGAGTATATCATCAATGAACACGATTACCGACTTGTCAAGAAAGGGTCGGCATACTCGGTTCATTAAATCCATGAACACCGCCGGTGCATTAGTCAAACCGAATGGCATTACAAGAAATTCGTAATGACCATAACGCGTTCTAAATGCCGTCTTCGCCACATCTTCTTCCCTCACCTTTCACTTGATAATAACCCGAACGAAGATCGATTTTCGAGAAACATCCCGCTCCTTAAAGATGATCAAAGAGATCATCAATTCTTGGGAGCGGATATTTGTTCTTCACAGTTTTCTTATTCAATTCTCAGTAGTCGATACACATCCTCATAGTGCTGTTCTTCTTCTTCACAAATAAGACCGGAGCTCCCCAAGGTGACGAACTCGGTCTCACGAATCCCTTCTCCGAAAGATCTTGTAACTGTGACATCATCTCTTGCATTTCGGATGGTGCCAATCGGTAAGGCGCTCTAGAAATTGGAGCGGCCCCCGGTACAAGATCAATACGAAATTCCACTTGTCGTTCGGGTGGAAAACTGGGCAAGTCTTCGGGAAACACATCGGGAAATTCACTAACGATCCGAACATCTTCTAACTTCTTCTTCTCTATACTTGTATCCATAACATAAGCCAAAAATGAGGGGCACCCTTTGGCTAGACACTTGCATGCCTTTGCCAAAGTCAATAATGCAACCTCACCACTTCTCCTCTCCCTGTAGACTACCACCATGCCGCCATCCGGTAACGGAATTGGATCAATTTCTTGGAGCAAATAATTTCGCCTTGATTTTCGGCCAACCAATCCATCCCAATCACCAAAATGGTTTTTCTTCAATTTCCAAGGTGCAATTCCAAAGGACATCCCGAACTAAAACTTTTCTACCATCCGCTATTTCAACTACATAAGCATCTTCTAAAGTGCTAATAGAAGCAAGAAGTTTTGGGTAGAAAGTAGTGGACACATAGAAGAAAGTAGCACCGGAATAAAAAAGAATATGAGTGGGTACGGAGTTAATAAGAAACGTACCCGACACCACATCCGTCGCCACTTTTGCCTTCTCCACCATCATCTTGAAAGCTCTTCCCATTGTATTTGGGGAATTCTCCTTCTTCCCTTTTTTCCCTCCCGTCTTAAATTTCGGGCACTCATTTCGAAAATGACCGACTCCTTGCACTCGAAGCAAACGAGTCCCTTGATGGGGCAATCATTCCGGCCGTGGCCCGCCTAGCCACATTTGTGACAATACTCGGAAGGAGGTCGACATGGGCCATGATGCTTGCTCTTGCACCTCGAACACCACCTAGACTCTTGCCTAGAGTTGAGCCCACGGTTGTTGTGGTTGAAATTCGGTTTCTTGGAAGGCATAGAGTTACCTTCCCATTTTCTCTTCTCTCCTTCCATCTTTCTCTCATACATGCCCAAATTGTGGGCATCCTCCTTAAATTGAGCTTCTTCAATTGCCTGCCGGAGAGTAGCAGGCTATGCAACTTGTACCATCTCCATGATCTCGGATGGTAATCCCTTGATGAAAGCCTTTATCTTCTCCTTCTCAGTTAGGGCCACATGCGTCACTAAACCCAACTTTTCCACAATTAGTCGGGTGTATTCTCTCAACGTCTTGTCCCCCTTCTCGAGGGCCCGGAACTCATCAACAATCCGGTCAATCGCCCTCTCGCTACAATACTATTCCATTATCTTTGATTTGAACATCTCCCACGTGAGCATTGACACAATAGCGGGTCCAAGGGAGATAGTAGTGATGTTCCACCATTCTAGCGCATTACCCCTAAGCATTTGCCAGGCAAACTTGACTTTCTGCCTCTCTTCGCAGTCGCTCGAGCCGAAAGCTTGCTCGATCTCTCATAGCCACTTCATGCACATCACCGGATCATCCGACCCTGAGAATTCGAGTGGCTTGGTACACATGAAGTCCTTGTACGAGCAACATCTTCCCGCTCTTCTCACTTCAGTCACGTGTATCTCTTCAGTAGCATGCACGACTCCATTCCCTCCAGAACCTCCCACTTGTTCTCGACGGTCATTTCATGCCTCTGATAACTGACATCCCTTTCCTTAAACATCTTGAGGACTGCTTCATGCTGCTGAGTCATGAGAGAATTCACCGTTTGTAACAACCGACCTGCAGTTCATCTTGAGAACCCGCCTCTACCATTAGAGGACCTCCCGCGTTAAGGTTAAGTGGCGGGATAGTAGTTAATCTGGGTAGGCCTCTATTGGTAAGAGGAGGAATAACCGGAGGTGGTTGAGTAACCTCCACTGTCGTTATTGGATCCGGGTTTGTAACACTGTTATTCGCGCCTTCAGCTTCGTTCCGCGATCTGGTACGCGTGTTCACCATCTTAGTCTGTCAAGATGGCAGAGTAAAAGTAGGAGTAAGACAAGGCTAACATAAATGCGTATAACATATTCACCAATCATCGCAACAATAGTAAAATAAGCATACTCAGAATACAATGTACCCAAAATAGCATTATGTTAGTCCCCAAGGAGAGATGGCTAACTAAGAGAGGGTTTTGTAGAAGGGGGGGTTGAATATAAAACACACAGAATATACTCTTTTTAAATTTTTTAATATAAATATTAAAAATTTACACACAGGTAGTTTGATGCGGAAAAGAACAGGCACACTATTCTATCAAACTAAACACACAGATAACAGTAATTAACTTATACACTAAGGAAGTTAAAACAATACTGTTATAGCACACAGCTTTGCCACAGTCACACAAATAATCACTTTGAAGATTTGTTGAAAGCGTGAGACTTCTGGGAAGGACTTCATCTCCTTTTATAGTGCCCATGCATGGGATGCATGTGGACAGCTGTCAAGGTTTCATTAGCTGGAAGTTTATCTACTGGACAAAGGAAGAGACCACTTCCTTTGTACTAGAATAATGGATGAACCATTCCTTGTAGCACGTAATGTCAGATAACTTTATCTTCTTTTCTTCATGCTCTGTGAAGTCCCATCAAACCTTTTAGCTAAAGGACAAATATTCCTTTTATAAGAATAAAAGAGAATGTCTTTATTTAAGGCTTGATGCCCAAGTTCTTGCTGGCTCACGTGTCTTGCAATTGATGTGAGTCAAGAACTTATCTCTTTGAAATTGCTAAGTGATACATCAAACTATGTATCACGTCGGTGGATACCTTGTAAGGCTGGAATGGATAAGTGTACACTTTGCTTGATAAACTTCATCTTTCACTAAATGTTGAAAGTGTACACCCTTGAACTTGTGACTTGATATCACAGCCTTAGAAAATATACCTGCAATTTCGGTGACCAAGATTATAGTGTCGGTGACCATGACATCAAACTTGATGACCGCATCTTGTTTGATGTCCTTAGTACTTTTGATGACTTTTGAGTGTACCATCGGTGACCCACTATATTGGTGACCTAATCTTGACTTTGGCAAAATGATCTGAATATTGAAGTTAGTTGATACATCCAAAATTCCACTTTTTGATGTACAACCCTTGATTGAATAGTCTTTGACTTTTCAATACTTGAAGCATATTTCAGACCTTCAAAAGAACCTGTAAAAAATCATTCATATAAAGGAAGGTGGTTCATCACCAAATCATCGGTGACCCAACACATTAGCTATGCGATATCTTGGATATATCAAATACATAAGAATTCTTATTACCAAACTCACATTTCATGATTAGCGCATTTTCGTCGACTCTAAAGCTCTCCTATCTCAAGAGTGTCTACCCATATCTCACAAATCAACACTTAAAGTCTCAGCTTAAGTCTAGGCATCTTAAATTCATACCTAGTTCACTTAAACTAGAGCTCTGATACCAACTTGTAACACCCTTAAATTTAGAGCAAATTTGAACCAAATGTAGATACGGAATTAAATAAAAATCACCCAATAAGTGGGGAATGAGTATGGGAGTTTACAATATGATACGGATACTAAAACAACAACCAATTAATCTATATAAAGAAGAACATAGATTATGCTCGTGTGTTGCTAATATCTCCAAAATAAATGATTCTAATATCTCCAATAATTATACTCTAAAGTGTATTTCCCAAAAGAGTGCCTTCACCGGCATGCCACACAGCTCCTCTCTAAGAAGCCCCCTTAGCCCGATCATCTGCTAAACAACATTTAAGATCAAGTGTTAGGCTTACGCCCGGTGAGAACAAACAGTTAAATGGATAAAGTAGTAAAATGTTTTAAATAAAGGTGCGACACACTTTATCCAATTTAACTTTACTTGAAAGCTTACTCTTGAGGAACAAGGGTCTTTTTAAAATTATCGGGGGAGACCCAAAATTACCATTAGTTGTGGTGGGACACGAAGGTAGACCACAAACCAATGTTTCGATGTGGCACAAAGAATAGTACGCAAATTCCATAATGCATATTCAAGACATCTACCAAATTCCAGTACGATAGCCAGTTGTGCACATGCCCTCACCTCAAGAATCGCACGCAAATTCCACAATGCAAATTCCGAGTGAGTGAAAGGATAGTCGGGAAATAGCACGCAATTTCCACAATGCAATTCCCAATTTAAAAGATAACTTAGACTATCCTTCACGATAAATAAATTTAGACTCTTATGCCTATGGATCCATAACTGTCTAGGTTATAATTCAAATACATCAAACAAGACGTATTGACGGTTTTCCAAACACTGAAAACCTTTAAATAACCATTTCTCTTGAAACGTGCATTTTACCGAAAATTAGGTCAAACCATTTTGGTACCAAAAACAAAAGATAACTTCATCTTAAAACATTTTCAAGTATTTTAAACCATTAGTGATGCTCACTTCATCACCTACAACAAAATACCCAAATTTCTCATTTTGACCTAAAAACTCCAAACTTAACCCAAATACATAAATACTTGAAATCATAGACTTAGAATCAGTAAACTACAACATTTATAACAAGTATTTGAGTGTATAAAGTTTGGATTTGAATTCACTAGCTAGGGTTTGGTAAAACCCCAAAAAAGTCTCTAAGATGATGAAGCTTGGTGAGAAAGATCAAGAACACCACCACTTGTAGGTTGAACACTTAAGCTACCTTGAATCTTCAACTAAAGGAAGTAATAAATGTGTTTGAATGAGGTAGGTGGAAGAGTTAAGAACCCTAAAATCGTCTTCAATACAGAGCTCTGGAAACAAGTTTTGATATCTGATAAAATGAGAAATGGAGCTGAAAATCGCACATTAAAAAGACCTCTGGACCATCCGGGCGATTGTGCCCTGGCGATTGTCACAATCGCCGGTCAGTATCGCCAACAATGTATCGTAATCCTTAAGTCCAAAATACTAAAATCCAACACGGGCGATTGTGCCTTGTCACAATCGCCTGTCAGGGTCGCCGAATGTGTACCGAGAATCCCTTCTCGAATCCGCCGGAAATATAAACCGGACGATTGTGCCCTGGTGATTGTGACATGTCACAGTCGCCTGTCAGAGTCGCCAAGAGTGTTCCGTGAGTGCTTTCGTTTCCGTTTTTTGTTCTTTTCCTCCAATTCATTGCATCCCAACTTCAACCACTTGAAACACTCCAAATAGCTACTTATGGAAACACTAAAAATACAAGGTTTATTAATATCTTCTTTACCAAAATTTCCGGGTGTTACAGTTACTTAGATATGGAAACCATACAATACCAATTACTATACCATCCATTCATCAACTGCTAGGGTTACCTATAGGAGAAATAGACTTGATGTCTGAAGAAGAATTAGAGACTGGGATAAACATCAAGAAAACATGGAAACAATAGTTTGAAAAGGCCAAGATGAGCTTGTTAACTTATTAAACAAAAGAGTTGGAGTGGTTGAGCTTAATGAATAAAGATAGATATGTAGCCTACTTTTGTGTTCCGTCACATTAAGTCGAATCGGGTCTCCCCAATCACCGAAAGGTGTGTTTTAGGTGTTATATTATCCATGTTTTCGATGTCGTGTTTGGGTAAGAAGTGTACTCAGAGTGGATGTTTCAAATGTCACTTATTATATATGTTTTGTGTCTTTGGCTACTTGAGTTTTATCCATATTTTTAATAATTAAATAATTAACTTTATTCATATTTTGAGTGAGTATTGGGCGTTGAATTTATATTCGATTGGGCATTTTGATTTAGACCTTTCATCACAAAAATGATATATTTTCTAAAGTTTTTGATTTCAAGATGAAGATATTTCATTTGATAAATAATATTTAATAAACCGTCTTTCAATTTTACCGTTATATGTTTATAATTAAAAATGCTTGAACTAGGTATGCATTAAGCCTAACCTTTTTATTTGTCGGCATATGCATCAGGTCTTTGTTGGGGTTTGGTACCAGCATCACTGCGATGACTTGAGTGCTAGATAGAGACACGAGAATGATTTAGCTATTTGGTGACATCTTCCACATTTGGAGATACCGACCATTATTAGGTTTTAGTAACACCCGACTTTGACCTAGTATTTATGTAAGGTTCGGGTTATCATGTGTTGATGTTAAATCTGGAATTGCTATTCGAGATAGTTAAAGTATTGATTTATCGAAAATGAATTATCTTTTACTTGCTGTATCTATATATATATAAAGCAGAAACATTGGGAGTCCACGTGGCACCTCCACAAGAGTCCACGTGGCACCTTCACAATCACTTCTATATTTCTTTTTCTTAAGTTTTGGATTTTTTTTAAATGTTAAATATGTTAAAGACTTTCCTATACGTGAGGATAGGGAGAATCCTTTGACAATCCGATCTTGTTTGACTGCTTATATACATAATTAGTTAACCCTTCCAAATAGCCCAGAAAATGACAGCCAATCCACTTTGACTCGTTTTTATAGTTTACACACTTTTGTATTGCCGCTTCTTACTGCCGTATTTATGTTAATGCACTTCCCCCTATCGGGGGCCAGGTCCATCCGATCTTGGGAGCTAAGCCACCTTGATAGACTCAAGACCATCCCTCGTTTTGTGTTGCTGAGACATGCGCCTAAGGAGAAAGTCTTTGCAGCCGAAGTCAGCCGAGGAGCCGAGTGACGTGCCAGCGCTACTAATTGAGTGCCAACACGTAGCTGTGCTGAGCTGTCCCTGCATGAATAATGTGTATTTCATTATTAATCGGGGTCTTTGGTAATTTTGCATAACCATGTTTAACCTCCAATTTTTGATTTGTTTCTTCATTTACTTATACCTAAGTTTAACCCCCCGACTCTTGATATGCTTCTTCATTTACTTCATTTTATGAAGAAGATGAGAGTTGAATTAAGAATAAGAGATTTTAAATAGGTATGTAGAAGTTATATTTTTTTTAAATGTGATTTGTCATTACATATATTGAAATTTGTTCTATAAAGTTGCAATAATAAACAAAATGAAAACCTATTCTTAAAAAATGTGATTTATCATTACATATTTTTTACTTTTCCATATGTATTCTTTTGTTGTTTTTTTTCCCGACATGTATCGTCGTTCATCGTACATAAATCTTATTAATAACACAATTTACGTTAATTGTACTTTTTGTGAGTTATATATTGTTGATGTGTGTATACGTGTGCGTTTCTTTCCGATCTGTACCATTGTTTTTTTTAATAAAAAAATATCCATATAACTATTTGTGTTTTGTATGTATTATACATTGTTGTTAATAAGTTTTTTGTTTTAATACAAACATTGGGAGTCCACGTGAGATCTCATTGGGAGTCCACGTGGCATATCATGAGTATTTCCTTGGTTTATCATTTTCTTTTAGGTTTCATCTTCTACGGTTACACTTTTTTATCTTCTCCATCATATAAATTAGAAACATTAGGAGTCCACGTGGCATCTCATTGGGAGTCCACGTGGCATATCATGAGTATTTCCTTGATTTATCCTTTTCTTTTAGGTTTCATCATCTACGGTTACACTTTTTCATCTTCTCCATCTCTCGATAAAAAATAAGGGTCTTTTTAGTAAATTTACATACCTATTGTAATTTATGTTAATCAACCATTTATTTTATGTTATTATCTATTCATTTGTCATTATTTATTTTAATTAATCATTGATTTTTATTACAATTTATGTAGATCAACCTTTTGTTTTCCTTTATTTATGTTACCAACCATTCATTTTCCTTTCTTAAATTTAATTAATCACTCACTTTTTTTATTTAAGCATAAGTGATACTTTGTTTTTTGTTGGTTATGTTATGGATTTTTAATCCTTTTGTAATACAACAAGTCACCTCTCAATCTCTCATTCTAACACATTTTCTCTCACTAGATTTTTCTTGCTAAAAGATCAAACTTTGTTATGAGTTTTTGTTTGTTGTTAGGTTATTTGCTATTCAGTCGCTTTATATTCTTTTTATGTGGTCTTTTTGGTAGTAAGTGGGACAAACAAAAATAAGTTATCTAAAGATCGTTAAATAGGTCGAAGCATATCAAAACTTTATCATCAAGGCACACATATTATTATTACATGTAAGACTTTCATTCAAATACTCCTTCAATTCTTATTGTATTTTTTGATCTTTAAAAAAATTGTAATTTCGTGATTTATTATTATCTTCATTCTAATTTTTATGTTTCTTTTTTAGGATTGTAGTCCACAAAAGGGACAGTACATTTATTATCATCTTCATTCTAATTCTCAAAAAGAACAGTTCATCTTCATTTTTATATTTGCTTCTTGGTTACTAATATATGTTTTTAGTGTTTCATTTTAAAAATCAAAGTTTTACGAGATTGCAAATTAGATCGATAATTGTCAAAAAAAATGTATCAAATACGATTGATTTAGAAAATGTACCCGATGAATCATCTTTACACAAAAAGGATGAAACATTGAAGTTGATTGGCAATGCTATGTAATCGTGTTCATGTGACACATGAATCAATGCACATTTTGATCCAAAATGTCAAAAAAGTTAAAATCAATGAATTGTTGATTAACGAGAAGAAAATATTAGAAGAAGTGAACTCATGATAAAATATTTTTTTAGAATTTAACGACTTTTATTTTTTTTATAAAAATAATGTTATTGATAAATTAACAATTTGTTACATTTTATCATGTATTGTCGTATTTTTTAAAAGATTATTTGGTTTTAAATAAGAAAATTATTTAAAATATCTATTTTAATGATCATACAAGTATTTGACAATGTAATTATATTCGATAATTGTCAATATCTATATAATGAAAGGGATGATTACGTATATTTGGAACAATCCAATCTTCATCCAAAAGTACTAGAAGCACAAAATAATCAAGTATCTGGAATACACTATGGAAAGAGCTCATGGCAATATTAGTATTTTCAATGACAATGATCTTATCAATCTCAAATCTTGGGATATGAGAGATCTCTATGAACATGTGAGCCAAAGGTTCGATAAGGGAATCAAGTATCTTATAGCGAGGTCAACATAAAATAGGTTATGGGGCAGTTAGTCAAGTACAGATCGAAGTTAGACTTCCAAATTTCTCTTGAGACTAGTGAAGAATGACTATCTGTCACGCCTTCAAATGAAGATCTCGAAGGGATGGAAAACAAAAGCTCTGCATCAATTCTTTTAGAGCCTAAACTTGGGCTCATCTACAAGAATGATCCTGGAGAAAAGAAATTTTTATGGATCATTGGAGCCTTCAAATACTCATCCAAGACTTTAAAGTGGATCGAGAAGGAGGTGACCCAACGTTTTGGGAAGGCCTTATGTTCTTACAGAACCTACAACGAATCGTTAAATTTTTATCTTATTTACGTATTGAACTACAAATATCTCATGATGAGATTCTGAAGGTTGTACAACAACGATCCAATGAGTCCTGAAAATAGTAAATTCATTCACTTGTAATTTTTGTCTACTTTTTGAGGTAATGAAACTTTTACAGAGGAAAATGTTTTCCTCTTACTTTCTAAATTAAATTTTCTAGCTTTATTGATACTTAGGGGAGATTGTTAGACCCCATAACTCTAAGTTGTAAAAGTATGAAAAAGCTCCAAGTATTGGAGTCCATAACCTATTTCAAGAAGAACCAGAGATCACGACCAATAGATCACCTAGACAGACTAGAGCCTCCGGCCACCCTCTAGACATACTTCTGGACTCAACACTCCTCCATAATGAACAAGTGTGAAGCTCATGTGCTACAACCGTTCCTGCCCAAAGTTTGTCATAATACCTTTACACGTGGAATATTTTTTGACTTTTGTACTTTAGGTATAAATAGGGATTCATGCTTTGCGCATTGTAACAATAAAATTAAGAAGATTTGTAAGATTTTGAATACAATTTCTCACACACACAATTGTGATCACGACGATTAATTCTCTAAAAGTATACTTCGAGGATCTTCAATCAATATACATGATGACGTTGATGGCTACTTCCGACTGGTGATATTATTTATTGTTCTTGTCATTACTGTTCATGCATAATTCTATAAATCTAAATTGCTTATGATCATATTAATTAATTTGATCTATTTGAGTAAATCGGGGGTCCAACAAGAGCATAATCTCTCAAGATATCTAGAAATGTTACAATCAAATCAACATCATATCCTTTTAAATACGCTTAAAGGTGATGAATTGCATGCATCCAATGAGCTCCAACCACATGTAAAGGTTCAGAACAGCTATTTGCCATTAGACTTAGAAGCTCTGAGGCCTTCTGAGTGGTAGTTCACTCAGTTATGAGGATCTTGTAGTTTGTAGATTTCTCAATATGGTTTATTTAAATACTTCTACAAAAGGAAATGGGTTTAAGAAATATCCCCCACCTTCTAACAAAGGCATTCAGACCTACTTTCGTAGCATGTACTATAGAATTTGCTAGATTATAGGAAGATGCTATAATTTTAATATTTCATACAGATAACCAAAAACCCTGCAAGTAGTACCAATGACTCATAACATACAACCACTTCTACTACTAGTCCCTATATCTAAGACAATGACACTTGCTTTGTGAAAGTTCAACCCAAAACCCACTATGAATTTAGATATATTCAGGAAAATGTGAGAACCGCAAAAGTAAAACAAGGCTTATACTTATGATAGACAAAATAAGTGATGATTCAAGGAGTCACAATTTTTTACAGTTGAAATACTAGGGGTAGAATATTACAACATGGCAAAGATGGAACAAGATTATCCAGACCAAGTAGACCCTTGTAATTTCGTGATTACTTTGTGGACTAAAACTTCCACACCATGCTAGTTCAAGAGTTTTGGAAGTTGTAAATGATATAAATTTTACCTTACTTTTCTTTTCTCTTCTGTTTCTATCCCTAAATCCTATTCTCTGTAAGCAGAGGAGTTTAACTTTTGAAACAATGGGGGAGTAAAATAAAGGTATCCTTGAGGCAGATGTATGGTGCCTAGATCATGTCAACAAAGTTAAACTTAACAATGTAAATTAGTGTAAGCAAAATATTGGTTAGCGATTTTGAATTTATTTGGAAACCATTGTCGCAAGCTCACATCCTTTTTGTAAAAACTTCTTGAAACTTGAAATAAATTGTATGTAAAATATGGGAGTGTAAAACTTGTCCGTTACATTATGGACTTGTTGTCATTTTATGCATCCAAAGGAAGTAAAATGTAAATATCATGGTTATAAATTTACCAACAAGCTTGTTAAGATACTTTATATCTTATGAAATGGTGGATGTGTTCTTCAAGCTTGTATAACACATACTACACATAGATCGAGCTATAATTTCCAAGATCCCATATCCGAGCCTAGAGGTAGATTTAGGAAAATTTTCAAATGATGGCGTTGTAGCATACAATGAAACAAAATGGTGGCACGGACCATAAAAAAAATTACATTAAACTAGCACAATTTTGTGGTGACAAAAATAATACAAGTAGATTATAACTAAAACAAATGAAGTTGAAATCGTGGAGCCATATGATTCTAGACATGTAGCAACTTGTTGATATTATTTTTTTACATCCTAAAGTCATTAAAATAAATTTATAGTGCAGGATTTCACGAATTTCTAAGGAAAAATGTTGTAGTTGCTCTTAAAGGCGTGTTGGAGGCCCATATTGGCGAACATTACTTCTTAATCCCTTCTTTGGTTAAAGTCTTTTGAGAAGTAATCTAATAAGATTCTACATATTTTCACAAATTGGGAACATTTTGATATTATTAAAAATATCATTTGGAAATGATCTTTTCAATGTAATGTTTGTTTTGAAGTGGAAGGATGTAAGCAACATAAAGGATAAGAAGTCTTTTTTAACACATGAAATGATGGATGGTTGCACTTCTAGCTATGAGTTCAAAATGCATTGGCTATAAATCTTTTTACCTTCTTACAAAAAGAATGCCAAGATGTGTACCAAACAAAACAAACCTAGACTATCCCCTTATAGATGGAGTCTGAAGAGGATGGGGTGTTTGCAAACCTAGCTGCATAGTGGATCGACTATTTTAGTAAAAAGACCCCAGACTAGTGCATAGTGTTAGAAAAAGATATACAATTTTTATTTATCACAAAAAATAAGAAAACCATTTTAAAGATAACAAGTTGAAAACGATAAAGACGTTAAATTTTGAAAAAAAAACGAATTAGAAGTAAGCAACCAAAAATCAAACAAGTAAACAACAAACATGCAGATGAAAGTAGTAATACAAAAACATAGACTAGGAGGATACAGGCTCCTAGTCTAACTTAGGATTTAGGGGTCTAACCACGGTCAACCTTACTCAATTCTCTACCTCTCGGCTCTCGGTAACCCTCCATCCTGTCTAAGTGAGCCCACCTCTAGGCTGTCACCCTAAAATTTCGTCTCGAAGAGCTATCAAAGATCATGTCCTCGAAAATACATAAAATTGTCATGTCTACTCTAGGATGCTCATTGATAGCAAAAGATCGTATAGGTTCACACAATGGGCACAAAGTCCCCAAAGTGACGGTGCAAGTGCACACCGACACTATGATTGCTTTTCAAGTAATAAAGTGGTACAATACAAAGATCGTTTCCACAAGAAATGGACTACTAAGAATCAGAGATTGACATGAACTTCTTGAACATGTTTTAAAAATAAAGTCAAGTTATGTTGGTTATCATGAGAAGTGAAATAAACTTATGATTAAAAGATGGGTTTATGTGCAAATTTTTCATAAGACATTTATAGAAACAAAATGGTTAAATACTTTATGAATCACAAGAATGGCTTATACAATCTCTCAAAAGTGAATCATTATAAACCATGTTTTACAAAGTACCTATAAATTGTCCATAATTGCCGTTTCACAAAGCTTGCCGATTTAACTAAGTTTGATATGTAAATCAAGTTCGATTAGTATGAAGAATCATACCCAAATCTCTTTGTGATATAAAACTCGACTAAAGTTTGAACCTTAGTAAATCATACAAAACCATATCTCTATGTGGTTATCAAAGACTCTCTCAAATATTTGTGCATCACTAAAGCCGTATTTCGAATCCGCCTATCTCTGGCTCTTAGATCTAATATTAACAGTTCAAAGTGATCGGCTTATCTGCACTGAGTTAAGTCCCGACTCAAGTGATCAAGCTTAAAGAATTAGCAACTTGGGTGTTGCCAACTAGCCTCAAGTTTGGTTCACACCCACACCCACACCCAAAGAGGTGATTAGCTCATAGTATAAATAAAAGACATAGTAAATAAATACTTGAAAGAAAATTGCATTAAATAAAAGTCACAGCTTGCCCACAGAGGACAAGCCAATGGACAGAAAGTAAGATTACGCAAATGTAAATTACATAAATGAACACACGAAATTAAATTGCATACAATAAATCTTCAAGAGCAAGGATGAGAGCTTAGTTGAAAATGGGATGATCTCTTTTGCCTCCAAGCCTCGCACAGTTGGACGGAGGATTAAATAAGTATTATAGTACAAAGGTGAAGACTATTTGGCTATACCTCCAATATTTCCAACGCTGACTCATATATGCCAAATAGTGCTCCCAAGGACAAGTAAATAGTAAGCCAAGTACTTGCCAAAATGCAGCATCGAGTGCCCACAGTGCATAGTGACGTCTTTTTTTGGCATAAAATTCAATTCTTGGTAATTCATCATCACTTAAGAACAAAGTAAATGAAAGGGATAGAAGTAATTGGTATAAAAATGATATAAAAATCCTAGGAAGTAAAAAGAAAAATAAAAAGAATGTTACGAAGGAAGAAATGAAGCAAAAACTTACAAGGATTATGTTGAAATTTTCCTCGAGCATGAATGTTGTACAACTTTCTTCATTAACTTTGTTGTTGCTTCCCCTAATCAATAGGGCTTTTTGGGTTTTTATATTGGCTTTGTATATTTAACCATCCCCCAAACTTGTTTTTTGCTACAAAAGGGTGCGATTTTTTTTTTCAATGGCTCTCACTTTTGAGTATTTGGCTTGATTTTGTGACGAAAACATAGAAGATTTCATTTATTTTTGAATATTGGCGACAAACTATCTTTGTCTTCCAATTTTTCGAAGACTTACTTTTTTTTCTTTTTTTTTTACTTGCCTTCCAATTTTTCGAAGGCAACAAACATTTTGAGATACTCTCCCCCCAAACTTGAATAAGGCAACGTCCCCAAAGGGGACAATATTTCTGGCTTGGTTTGGTAACAAGAGGAAAGTACTTGAGGCGGAGAAAAAGTGAGGGCCTACGTCTTTATAGTGTTGACAACTCAAAAGTCAATCAAGAAAGTCAGGTAAGGAAATTAGCTTGAAGAAAACAAAAAGAGAATCAAAATCAACGACAAATATTACTAATAAATCCACATATATGACACAAAAGACGGATCAAATAATAGTTGAAAAGTACAAATACCCAAAAGAAATGAAAGACATAAAATGTTCAAAAGGAGATGATGAAAAACCAAGCATTAAGTAGCATGAGAGGATTGAAGTAGGCACAATTGATCCTCGACGTTGTTGATGGATCTGAGGGGAGCAAACAACAGCATGATCAGCTCTAGCAACGGAGGAAACAAAGATGGTTGGAGCAACGGCGGTGGAATTGGCATTGGTTTGGACGACATCGGGTGAAGAAACGATACCGAGTGCGGCGGTGGTAGGAACCTAGGGGTCAGGTTAGGAAAACCTCAAAATAATGGAAAATTGAGAGAGCCTTTCATTTGGACGGTATGCACTTGTGCATACAAGTACTTAAATTGTTTTTTGGTTTTCATGCACATGTGTATGTTACAAGTTACTAGTATATACGAATGTATACCGTCCAGATCTAGGCTTCCAGGGTGTTATTCAGTTTTTAGGTTTTCACTTGAACCTCAAAAAATGTATACAAGCGATTGAAACTGTTTTTTTTGTATTCACAAGTGCATGTTACAAATTACCGGTATGCATTTGTGCATACCGTCCAGATGGAGGGCTACCGCCTATCGGGCCTGGGCCTTAGGGGCCAGGTTCGGGGCCGGTACGGGAGGATCCAGTCTATGGGATCCACTTCCCTGCCGGTCGGGTTCAGCCATAGGTTGGGCCGGGTCGCAGCGGATTAGTGGGTTGGCCCGTAATGGAGACCCGATACCGCTGGAGCGTGTGTGTGTTATAGATGCCGTTCAAAAAAAAAAGTTTTTCATTTTTTTGAGATTTTTCCATGAACCCGACCCTCCTTATCACTACTAAAATAGAAGACTTTCATCTACAAATATTTCCCTAGGAAATCGGTCGCTAAAGGGTGATTAGTCACAAACCGTCACAAAAGTTGGTGGTTAATTTGTTGGTGGGTAAATAAAATCAGTGACAGATTACCCAGGAAATTCCTGTGTAATCCGTTAGTATTTTCTTGAAAACATCGGATTTTACCGGAAACATTAGTATTTCATGGGTGATCCGTGTGGTAATCACCCAAGAAAATTTTTCTAGGTGATTTTTTGTATGTGAAAGTCATTTTTGTTATAGTGTATATAGACTCTCCCTCCTTGTATATATATATATAAGGCAAATTCTTTATCCATGAAATATTATTTGATTAATTGTACACGATGACACTGACAAATATGAGAATTGATCAAGAGTTATACAAAGAGATTCAAGTTGTCATGATGAACTATGTTGAATGCCCGTGACTTTAGATTCTAAGTTTCTAACCACAAGGCAACCGTTTATGATTGTTAACAAAGACCAGCTTTCGGTTTCTTACAACATATAATATCTATATATATATATATATATAATATGGGGCGGGTTCAAATGAGAATTTAAATTTGGTTGTGAACGCGAGGTAAATGAGAGCGCGACACGTGTCATATTCAGATCGAATAATAAAGGAAAATATTGACTGAATGTAGTATTACTATTATTCAGTATTATTCAGTCTGAATATGACATGTGTCGTGCTCTCATTTGTTCTCACGTTCACAACCAAATTTGAGTTCTCATTTGAAGTTTCCTCTATAATATATATATATAGGCAGGATCAAACGAGAACGATATCTATTTAAAGGAATACGAGAACGGACAAATCATGTGCAAAATTATATATGACTTTACATTAACGGTAAAAAAAAGTGTGCTGGTGACTTGTGGCTGCGTTTTCAGGTCGCGGGAAAAGGTCGGCTGAATCACGGGAAAAAGGCCGGCTGAATCACGTGTGATTTTTGTACGTAATGTTAGTGTAAAATCGCATATAATTTGCCATCGTATTCATTTAAATAGATACATTTCTCGTTTTATACCGGTTATATATATATAGATATATATAGAGAGAGAGAGAGGAAAGTTCAAATGAGAACTTTGTATTTCTAAATGAGCAAAGGGACACTTGTGAATCACATATGTCATAAATGATTTAATATTATGTGGGACCCGCATCATATGTGGTCCACAAATTGTTCTTTTGTTCCTTTAAAGAGGGGTGGTTCTCATTTGATCCCTCCCCTATATATATATATATAATCCATGTAGTAGGGGTGTTTAGGTCATTTAATCCATGAGAACAATTGAACTACATACATACATGTTAATGGAGACACCAGAATCTCAGCCATTACCATGCATATTTGATTCCTTTCTTTCCATAAAGACAAAGAAACTAACATGATGCACTTATCAAGGCTGCAAAAACCTTTAATTATGAGAACTACCATCATAAGATTTCAGAAGCTCCTTCATTCCTAATATCCAATGGTGTTGGTCCCACATTAACCCCTGATATTTTTATTTGAAAAAGTAATCAAACTGATATATAGATTTCTTTTTGAAGGTATTTGAACTCATAAGTTGTAGTGATTCAATGTACCATAACAAAGAAGCTTAACTTTTATATAAATCAAATCACTGTAACAAAAACTATAATAAAATTGAGTTTATAGGACACCATCAATAAATAAGCATCAATAACAGACTACTTTACATGACAAAGTTTATAGGACCAAAAAATATGAAACGTCCTATCTAAAGGCGTTGAAATAAGTTTATAGAATGCTTTTGGGTGTCGTAACAAGTTTTTTAGGACGCTTTTATAAAAATGTTACATTAGCTATTTTATAAGACACAATTTGAAAAATTGTCTTATAAACACAAGTGTCCTATAAAGATGAGTTTATAGGACACTTTCTTAAAAGTGTCCATTAAACTAGCTATTACGAAACTTTTTTATTAAAAGTGTCCTAAAAATTTGTTACGGTAAACTTATTACAACGCCTTTAAATATGAAGCTTTATTTTTGGTCCAATAATTTGTGTCATATAAAGTGTGGTCTATTAGAACGCTTATTTATCGTTGACGTCTTATAAACTCAATTTTGTTGTAATGAAAGTTGGTTTTATAGGACAAGTAAGTGTCTATATTCTAATAAAAGATTTTATAGAGATATATATTTATAGAATCAAAACAAAACATGTCATATATATATATATATATATATATAGAGAGAGAGAGAGAGAGAGAAGTGTTGCAATAGATTATATGACGTTTTTGGGCATGTTTGAACAAATATTAATTTTAACACTTTTCAAATAAAACGTCAACTCTAGCTGAAAAATGTCCTGTAAAAACGTGGGTTTGTAGGACACTTCTCAAAAGTGTCATATAATTAAAATAGTTAATATGAAAATTAATTTTGAAACTTTTATATAAATCTATTGTAATATCTTTAGATAAGATGTTTTGTAGTTTAGAGTCTGTTTGTTAACAGTTTAATGAGCATAATGAGATTCACAATGACCGTTAGGTGGTGGCTTTATGATATAGTCATATAGATAGTAGCTTATTCAGTAAACTTTTAGGAGAGAACTTTATGCTCATATAGATAGTAGCTTATTCAGTAAACTTTTAGGAGAGAACTTTATGCTGAAAGTCCAGTTTTTTTCCCAAGTATGTTATTCTCCATAATAATAATAAAAACATGTTCCTCCCATCTAAACAAAAAAAAATCTCAATCTCTATGGAGAGATTAATGCACATAGACAGGTTTATATCCGTAAAAAGATTAATAGAAAACCAACTAAACAACCCCTTAATTCTATACAGTTAAACTCTATAAAATGTTTATTTGGACGTTTAGACGATCAATACGTCCTATAAAAGTGAATTTTATTGTAACGAAAAGGAAAAAGATGAATAGATATATATTACACCATTAGGTAGTTCAATCCTTTTTTTATTTTCTTTTTTATAGCAGAATGCAAAGACATGAATAGAATCATATATAAACACACATACATTCAAAGATAGCAGAAAAAGGATAAAAAAAGAAGAAAGAATTAAAAAGAGGTTTAATTAATTGCTTTGGAAATACTACTAGTCTCCTTCACCTTCTGTTACTGCTGAAGACATGTAACTCAGGCCTATAGAAGTCTCATCAGCTGTAGTGGTTGAAGCTTTATTATTACTAACTGCTTGATGAAACCGTTGCTTACAACAATGACAAGTCATCTCTAAAATGGCTGAATTGACTTTTTTTGTAACTTGTTCTTGCTGAATTCTAGCCCTTTCCAACTCTATTTGAGCTTGTTGTCTGATTCTCTTGGCTTTTGCAAATTCCAACTCTGCCATCTCAATCTGCCTCTTTGCTTTTTGTCTAGACTCTTCTGCAAATGCCATTTCAGCCATAGCCATTTTCATCTTTTCTTCTTCTTCTTTTTCGTTACTACGAAAACTAATTCCGTTTCCAATAGAGAGATTCAAATGGGTTTGATTATTATTACTATTGTTGTTTTCTTCAAATAATGATGATGATGATGATGGTAAGAGCTGAAGTTCTAAGTTGCTGTTGTTGTTGTTGTGTGTGTCTTGTTGAGTTTGTAAATATTGCGGTAATTGGATTTGTTGGAATTTTGGCAATGCTCGAGGCGTGTTAATAAAATTCGTTTCACTTGAAAGACTATTATTACTTGATGCAGTAAGAGGCGAGCATGTCCGTCTGAATGCTGGTAAGTCCGGCTGAACGTGTCTGACCACGCAAGCGTCTTGGTGTTCGATGAAACTCTCGACTCTATACGAAAATAAATGAATGAAGATCATTATGATCATTTGAAACTAAAAAAGAATTAAATAGATGAGATTAATTATTAATTAATTCTTGAATGATCTTCACAAAGGTCAAGTGCAGTCAGTGATCTAGTAATAATGGAAGATGTATTCAAAGGAAGAAATCAAAGCTTCCAACGATAACATATAGCAGATGGGTTTTTAATTAATTTTATGATTATGAATTGTACTGTTTGACAATTAATTAAAATATATATTAAACAAATCCAATAAAATAAGAGAAAAAATTGAACACTCCAACGTTTGAAGAACCAATGTTTGAAGAAAAAGATCGAATAAAATCCTATAAATCTTACAACTTTAAATTATATAAACAAAAACATGAGATCATATATTGTATATATATATATATTGCAGATAGTCAAACTTCAATAATATGGATTCAGCAGACACACACTTTGATGATACATAGAAAGACCCAAAAACATTCAATATTTAGAGAATTTAAATCATTTTTTAATTAATTAATTAATACAGATTTTTTCAGATAACATAACAAACAATCAGGAATTTTGGTTTCTTATTTGAAAATGTTTATATGTGATTAAGACACCAAAACACAAGAAGGAGATAGATGAGTATAAAAAACCTGGAAAAAACTCGACCACAATCACAAGAATGACCTCTAGTTCCACAAGTTTTAAGATGAGCTTTATAATCAGACTGAACAGCATAACCCTTTGAGCACTTATCACAAACCCACTGCTTATTGTTACTATGTTTCCTTCGAAAGTGCTTTTTGATTCCGACAAGATCACCAAGAGCATGGCAAGGATCATGGTGCAAACAGCTCAGCTCTGGGCACACAAAAACCCTTTTTTTAACTTCTGGAGAGTCTCTCTTCAGCAACTTCCATGGAACCTTATGGCGTCTCCTGTGCATCTGCAGATTCTGATCCCTCTGAAACCCTTGGTTACAGATCTCGCAAACGTACCGGTCTGATTCCATTAAGGTCTTCGGTGACAACGACACAACCTCAGCATCTGGATCTGAAAATGAAAATGTAATCAAATTATATATATATATATCTCGATATATATCCGAATAAATAGTTTATTTAAAGTGCTTATTAACTTATTCTGGATACGCACCTGGAGTACCGGCTGGACGTCGTTTTCTTTTGCTGGACAGACCATGATCTGAACAAAGGAAAGGATGATCAGATGATGAAGGATCAGTTGTTGCAACAGTGAGATGATGGTGGTTGGTATCTAACATATGGTGGGTGGGTGATGAGTGGGTTTTAGTGATTATATATCTTTTTATCTTACAGCTACAGCTGATGAATTAAGCTTTGAAACAAGATCAAAAATGGTTTGATTCAGACATTCAGTACAGAAGCTGAAGTGGGAGTAGTTGTTTGTATCAGCTTTATTCAAGAGAGAGAGAGAGAGAGAGAGAGAGAGAGAGAGAGATGAGAAGAGATGAGAAGAGATGAGAAGGGAAAAAGCAGGTTGCTTTGTGAAATCAACTTTCTTTTAAGCTTTAGAAACTTTTAGCTTTTTCGATGAACTTTCTTTGCCTTTTTTTTCCTCTTATTGACCCCTCACCTTGAGCAGGTAAGGTTTAGCCAAGTCTTTATGTTATAAAGCTAGTAGTAACAATGCAAGCTTAAAAAGCTATATATAAACATACACACACCATATATAAGTGTGGGGTTTGGAGAGAGTGAAAGTTTTAATTCCAGTAAAAGGATCTAGATCGACACATGGATTTATAGCAAAACTTAAAGTGTCTTTCTAGCTATTTGGTCGAAATTGATAAAGTTTGTTTGTTCTCAGAAAATAGATCTACCTACGTCTCACAATTTCACTTACTTAGAGACCGTTTAATAAACGCTTATCTTATCTGGGTAAGAGTTTACCAAGTTACATTAGTTATTTTGTTTTGTTTTACGGGATGAATATGATGAGAACCAAAAAATTTATCCGGTAAGAGCGAATGCAATGACGGAGGGTTTTATCTGGTAAGCAAGGACGGAGACTCTTACCACGGTTAGCGCTTAGGTAAATAGTTGCATGCGATATCGTTTTGGTAGACCAAAATCTTGCCTAGTAAATAAATGATATATAGTATTGAAATTTTCTGGTAAATATTTATCTGGGTAAATATTTATTTGGGTAAACATTTAGTAAACGACCCATTAATATGTTAGTTTTGGTTTGTTCGGAATTAATATGTTACTTGTTGAAGGTGGTGTTTCATATAATATATATAGACAATTAATTAGGGTTACATGTAATAGAAGATGATGAAAAAAATGAACTCTAAACTAAATTGTTTTTTTTTAACGACAAGTTAGTAGTTAGTATTTAGTGATTCGGACCCACAGTGACATCCATATGGTATGCGGGACCGAACCTTCACCTTAGGGGATAAACCCCCACTCCTCCACCATTTATAGGAAAACCACCACTCCCAAGGTTCGAACCCGAGACCTTGTGGATGATGTAAAAACTCTGGTACCGCTAGGCAAGAGGCCCTTTGGTTCTAAACTAAATTGTTATTTGGCTAAAACCTTAATTATGTGCATTAAATCTTATAAACTAGTTGGGTCATGAGGTTTTAGAAATCACATAAAATTTAAAAGGAAGTCATACTACCACAAAATATGTTTATTGTTTGACCGTTTTAATAGAATACCTAAGAAAATAAATCATATTAAATAAAATCAAACGAATTCAATATATCTCAAATCGAAGGCGAGGCATGGACGATTGGATATATGTAGATGTGCCCATCATTTGGATAGTAGAACGACAGTTTCTGTGAAAACTTACAAAAACTACGACTTTTATGTTTATAAAATCAACAATTGACATCTTGTATAAATGCATTATAATAAATTGTGAAGTTGTAATTAAGAACATCCAAAAGATTCTTCAATTATTTTTCTAAAATGAAGAATAAAAAATCAAAATAATTTCCAAAAAAAGTTATTTAACTCTAACGCCTTCCCCATCTTAGAGATTACATAATTAGTTATATTATTATAATATAAAATAAATATAGTAAAAGTTTCACATGTAATTTTTTTACAAGATGAAACAAACATATGTGTAATAATATCTTCAATCATAGCATTTGATGAAAAAAAATCATGAAAAAAATTAATTTTTATATTGATTTGTCAAAGTTTCTATAGTTTCTATCATTCGTAGTTTTTAAATGAACCAACATCTATTTATATATATATACATAGGGGAGGGATCATACGAGAACCACCATCTTTTAAAGGAACAAAGGAACAACTTGTGGACCACATATGATGTGGGTCCCACATAATATTAAATCATTTCTGATTTAATATATATTAAATCATATTAAATCAGAACATATTAAATCAGAAATGATTTAATATTATGTGGGACCCACATCATATGTTGTCCACAAGGTGTTCCTTTAGTCATTTAAATTTATAAAGTTTTCATTTGAACCTTCCTCTATATATATATAAACATTCCATTTAATGGCATCTTTGATGAAAAAAAATGTTTTTTTCTTTCTTAAGCAATGATTTTTAAGGAGTTCCTCAAATGTAGATAAAATTGCGGTCTCTCTTTTACTTTTTTCATTTTAGATAATTTATATAAGCAAAAGATTGGCATGAAATACCCAAAATTTCAAGTTTTTATAATTTGAAAAAATTGTTGGAGATGCTCTTAATTATATCACTGATAGTTATGACAGAAGTTAGACTGACCTGATAAAACTTGAATAAATTTTGGTCCAATAAACCTTTTTGAAAGTATTCTAATATAGGAAAAAAAATTAAATTTATTTTAATTTTTCATATCAAAAGCAATATGTTTCACTTCTTGGTTCTATTTATCTAACTTTGTCTAGCATCGTCTTCACAACTTATCTTAATAATTTTGTGACACAAAAAATTACTTTCATCATATAACTTAAAAGTTTTATTAATTACTCTATTTTAACGGTTAAACATTTTAACTGACCAGATTTTTTATATTCATAATATATTGGTCTAACAGATAAAACTTCAAATCTGCTCATCAAAATCTCATTTCAGATAACGCGTCCTATCAACCTTTCAAATATCATATCAATTAATTTAAAAATTAGGAAATTACATACTTATCACAAAAAAATATTTTGTATATGAATAAAAGCATCTCCAACTGCTATATTTTCCTTAAAAATGTGGTGATTTAGGAGAGTTAAGTGCTCAAACATATATGCTATATTATATGGTAAAACGGAAAAAAATGAGAAAAAATAAACTCTCTAAATTTATAGAAATATCTAAAACTCTAATAGTATCTAAATTATTTCCCACCAATAACAGATAAATAAATATATTGAATAGTTTAATAATATAATTAATAAAATAAAATAACTGTTTACATTTAACTTTATTTAGAAAATTAACTTATATTTATAAAAAGTTATAGAATAGTAGACGGAGGTTCTACAGAAATCTTACAAAAAAACTGAAGAACACACTGAGAGTCATCCATCTGGATGATATGCACTTATGCATACAAGTGACTGAATCTATTTTTTTTTCTATACAGTACATGTTATAAATTACCAATATATATATATATATACATACCGTCTAAAAAAACTACCAATGTGTTCTTTTTTTTAAAGTTATTTTTTAAACCCGACCCTAAGTGTCATATTCTTAAAACCTACTATATACACATGAAAGAAAAAAGAAAAAGGAAAGGTATTCGGTATTCCAATCCAATAATAACTCGAAACTTGAGCCAACAAGACGACACAGGAAACCAAAAAACATCCCCACCTTATGAAAAAACAAACACAACAGTCATTTATTAATATTTTCATTTTATAAAAATTAACAAAGTTAAAATGTACATATTTGCATGAATTAGTGCAGGCCATGAATTGACCCTCTTACTATACACGTGACTTTCGGTTCTTCTCACGTGACCTCTAGCTCTCTTTAATTTCCTTCACTGTTAAGTTGAAAAAGTGTTTGTGAAAAGGTGATTCAATTGTCAAAAGTAACATCTTCTCTACTCCTACTGTTACAAAGCAAAAGTGGAAATGATATTCGCCCAGTGGAATACTAAGTTACTGAAGTTGTCGCAATGAAGAAAGGGAAACACCACAAAAGGGCCTTTAGGTCAACAAGTCTAGTTATAATTTAGGTTGAATTATTTTTTAGTCTTCTTTTTAACCTGGTTAAAAATATCAAATAAGTAGGGGGAATTTTCGTTTTTTATTAATTTTTTTGTCATTTACTTTATAAAAAACCTAAGAGACCAATCAAAAAATCGTTTTTTTATTGCGTAAAGATAAAAATTCGATTTTGATTGGGTGAAGACAAAAAATCGATAAAACGATGAAAATATCCCTCACTTAATGAAATTTTTAACGGCTGTTAGAGGAATGGACCAAATCTGGATGTTTTTGCAAACCACGATGGCTATATTGTAATTTTTGAACTGCAGGGACGAAAAATATTATTTTTGACGAGCCTCAAGGACCAAATTTGTAGTTTATGAGAAAGATCAATGATTTTATTTATTTAAAAAAGAGTGAATTGTGGATTTGGTGCCTATGGTTTGATAATTTTTTGGGTTATGGTCACTATAGTATGTTTGTTGTGGATATGGTACTTGTGATATTTAATTTACTTTTGTTATGGTTCCTCTAGCTAACGGCTCACTGACTCTGTTAAATGAAGGGGTCATTTTTGTCATCTACTTATTCTTTTGTCTTTTTCATATAAATATAAAAACAATATTTTCATACACACACCCATATATAATCAAAATAAATAATATATGACATTATTGTAGACATGATTTGTTTAATTTAGAAAAAATTTAACTAATATTAAATAGATTAAATTATATTGATTTAAAAAATTAATTATATTAAATTATATTAATTATATAAAAAGATTCAAAGAATTAATTATATAAATTAGTTTTAATACAATTAAAATTTTAAATTAAACCAATTAAATTATAAATAGGATGGTTTTATGATTGATTTATTTAAGTTAAAAAATATATGTTAAATACGATTTAATTTTATTGTTCTTTTTTATCATTGTAATAAACAGTTTATCATCGAAATTTTAACCCCAAAATTATTTAAAACCACTAAGATATGAACTCCAATTTTATCATACTAAAATAAGGTTTTCGATTTTCATATAAATTTTCATTCAAAATTTCAATGTCAACTATTTAAATTTTCACCAAATGAAAAATTATATGTACTCTCATCTTTATAACTTAAAATTAAACAAATTCTTATGTAAATTCAACAAGTTTTCATATTGAAATAGACAAAAATATTAAAATGATAAAATTGTATTGTATTTAATTTTTTAATTTAAACAAATCAAATGATAAAATAATATTTTATTTTATTTATTTTTATATCATTATATATAGAATGAATTTGATATCGTATTTATTTTGATATCATTATATATTAAATACTATATAATTTTATCATTTTAATATTTTTGTTTATTTCGGTATGAAAACTTGTTGAATTTATGTAGGAATTTGTTTAATTTTAAGTTACAAAGATGAAAGTACATATGAACTTTTCATTTGGTGAAAATTTAAATAGTTGACGTTGAATTTTTGAATAAAAAAAGTAATTTCAAAAAGCTCGGGAACAAAGATGTACGGAATCGAAAGATTCCGAAGCAATTGGATGTCCAATTCGGGCCTATAACCTGGCGAACTGAAACATCTTCAGCAGCCGCGGTAATACAGAGGATGCTGGACAAATTCCTTTTCTTAGGAACACATACAGGATTCGTCACTACAAATTATATGAAAATCGAAAACCTTATTTTAGTATGATAAAATTTGAGTTTATATCTTAGTGGTTTTAAATAATTTTGGTGTTAAAATATCGATAATAACCTTGTTCAATGATAGAAAAGAACCATAAAATTAAATCATGTTTAACATAATTATTTTAATTTAAATAAATCAATCATAAAACCATATCTTATTTATTCGCTCTAAATAAAATAAAATATGGTTTATGATTTGATGTGTTTAATTTAACATTTTAATTGCATTAAAAGTTAAAACCTATTTATATAATTAACTCTTTGAAAAATTTAATATAATTAAATCCAATTTAATATAGTTAATTTTTAAAACAATATAATTTAATCTATTTAATATAGTTAATATAGTTAAGTTTTTTTAATTAAATAAATCATATCTACAATAATATCATAATTTATTTATTTTGATATTATTATTATTATTATATATATATATATATGTGTGTGTGTGTGTATGTATAAAAATTTGTTTTTATATTTATATGAAAAAAACAAAAGAATTAGTAGATGGCAAAAATGACCCCTTCATTTAACAGAGTTAGTGAGTCGTTAGTCAGAGGGATCATGGCCAAAGTAAATTGAATACCACAAGGATCATATCCACAACAAACATACTATAACGACCATAACCCAAAAAACTATCAAACCATAGGGACCAAATCCACAATTCACTCTTTTAAAAAAGAACGGATTCTATCATGAGAAAGTTTATTGGATTTTTTTGAACTTTTATCTTATTTTAAATAACTATAAGAAATAAAATGTATTTGTATTTGTATTTGATTAATAATAAAAATAATTTTCAAAAATATTCAATATTAGGTTCGTTTTGAAGTTACTGATGAGATCATCCTAAATTTGTAAAAAAAATATATGTTTTTTTAATGTATTTTAATTAATATATGATTATGTATATTTGTGAAAACTGGTGGAATATGGGACCCCTAAACTCGGTGGAAAATAACCATATTCCTACAGAATCCATATGAAACAGAGTAAGATGGGTGTTTTAAAGTTTTACCAAAACAAGCAGCAACCATTTGATGTCGTATCTGAATCTAATTAAGCCAATGAGTTTAGCTTGTTGCCTTAACGGTATCAACGTGAATGCTCTGAATCCAATTGACGTTCTAAGCCAGGAAATGATATCTCCTTTCTTCCTTAATACTAGATACGAACTCCAACTCTTTGGAAGAGCGGAAGAAGAGCTTGTGGTTAACTTATATATATATATATATATATATATATAGAGAGAGAGAGAGAGAGAGAGAGAGAGAGAGAGCGCATTGAATCGAATGATCAATTTTTGCAACCAGCTCATCTAGTGTCTCATAATGAGTGCCTATTTATATAAGTGTAGTGATGGTCCTAATAATAAGCAAGTATTATAAGTACTATGTTTGGAAGGGTAGTCGATGCTTTTAGAAGATATCATATCTTCTAAATACATGTTTGTCCTTTTACACATATATTATATTTGACAACTCACTACTTGTCACTTCTATTCCACGTTAGTTAAATAAATTAGCTTTTATCTAATTATAATCAGATTAAACATCAAAAATCTGACATGAATAACAATTTAGATCAAAATAGTTTATAAATGGAAGAACAATATGAAGATAAGATATTTGGAGATGGAGTGTTTGTAAAAATAACTCACATTCACAAATTACAAATGGGAAAGGGGACTCCTATTTATAAGGAAATACAAGAAATATTGATTTTCCTAGTTTACGCTCAAATTTTTCTTTTCACACTTTTAACACTAAAATTAGGACTAACAATCTCCAACTAACCTATGATCGATTTAACACCTTAATCAACAAATGCAAGAGAAATAGGATTACTAGATCAAATGAAGAAGAAGATGAAGAGGAAGAAGAAAAGGAAGAAGAAGGTGAAGAAGAGGAAGAGGAAGAAGAAGACCTCACTAGCTTTCAGATTCTTATAATAAATAAGTTTCTCGGGGAGGATCACAATGATCTCCATAGTGTTGCTTGTGTAGAAGAAGATCACCTCCATACTACTGGTAAAGAATCCGGTTCAGATCTATGATACTTATTCAGAAGTTAATTTTCGCAAAACTTGCACATGCTATATTTTTTACCCAAGACTTTCCCGCTTTTTGCTAAAAAGAGTTTTTTTTTCTTTTTCTACTATGTTCAACTCTATGTATTACCCCTCCTAGTGGTACCAATCGAAATGCCTTATTTGTCTTTCCAGGAGGTCATGAATTAGTAGTTGCATCCAATTTCTAAAAATAAATCCCAAATGTTTCCCTAAGAATCAGAAGGGATATTTCAATTATTTTTTGTACTTTTGGAACACCAATAGACATTAAAAAAAGACAAAAAAAAAACAAGTACTAGAAATATCCAAGCCCACTTGAGCAAAATTGTTCAAACCCTTATTCTTATATATTTTTGGTTTAGAATAAAGTGCATTTAATAATAACAACAACCGGTTGATATAAAATAAAATAATTTTATTTTCTTGAATCCTATTAAACTTTTCCGAATGATAATTTAAAATAAATAAAAATATTAAGTAAATCGATTAATATAAAACTATTAATTTTTAGTAGATTTCAACCTCAACGTTTGAAAAAAATCATTTACTTATCAATAATTTTAATTTAATAATTTCATTTATTATATTAGTTATAGTTTACTATTAATTTCATTTCATTTAAAAAAATATATCATCTATTATTAATTATAGTTTACTAATATAATAAATGAAATTATTAAATCAGAACTATTGATAAATAAATAATATTTTTTTTTCAAAGTTTTATATAGAATTATCTTAAAATTAATAGTTTTTTATTTTTTGATTTTACTTAATCATTTTATTTATTTTAAATTATCATATGAAAAAGTTTAATATGATTCAAGGAAAAAAATTGTTTTATTTTATACTAACTGGTTGTTTTTATTGATGCATTTTACTCTGAATATTCCATATTTTTCATTTAAACTTTATTTTTTATTAATTAATTAAATTTGTTTAATATTTAAATTAAACACACACATATATATGTGATATGTGTAGATCTCATCTTACGCTTTTCTCACCATATCTTCTCTTGTCACCGGAAACTAACCCCTCCTCCCCCACAGATATATATACACACATATATATACACACACACACACATAGGATTGGATTCCGGTGAGAAGTAGAGTTAATATGAGAAACATAATAAGTGATCTTCATCTTTGGATGCACATTATGATGAGATGCACCAAATCAATCCCCATATCAAATGCAATTCATGGGTGAGTTTAAGATTAAAAGTGATCAATGGTCCAGATCCCTTCTTATGATTCTCACCTTAACTACCATTCTCATACGTAGTATTAAATACGTAGTATTAAAATATGATAAAGAAGAAAAAAGTAAAAAAAAAATTGATTATATATATACATACCAAATTTATACATACCAAATTTATACTTTACTAGTATAATAAATGAAATTGAAGGATAAATATTTAAAACTTTATACACTACAAGGATTAGAAATGTAATTTATCAAATCAATTTTCGACTTCTTAACGGTTATTCTTAATCTTTGTACTGCACACACGGGGATCTCACAATTCCTTTACCGTTTTCATGTTCATGAAAGTCTGGAACATACCATCACGGAGTTCCATGAAATGGCAGTCCTTGCTTTTGTGTCCAGAGCCACTTTCTTTATATCTTCATCTGACTAGTGATGGACTTGTTTTGCCACAACAAGTTCTGGATTTTAAATGGTTGGAACAGATTCAATGATGACAAATGGAACAAAGGGTTGCCATAAAGTGTGAGATTTGAGGATCAACACCTTCAAGAAAGAGAGACATACGATTTTTATAAAGAAGGAAGTTTTCTCTACTGAATCTGGTGGGTTTGACAAAAGATCCATTATCATGTTATCTTTAATATTTATATATGTTAGTCTCGTTTAAGGTAATGACAAACACTTAAGAAGTTGTAGAAGGGTGTTGAATACAACTACACAAAAAAATTAACTTTTTAAATTCTTATTGATAATATTATCAAGAATTACACTTAGAAAACTGATTGTTGCGGAAAATAACAGATAAATCTATTCTAACAATCTAACACTTAGTAAAACAAGAGTAAAACTTAAATCATAAAGAAAGTTATAAAGCTGATTTCAACAATGTCGAATCAAGCTGATCACAAAGAAGATATATTGCTAAAAGCGTGGTTTGCATGATAGCTCTTATCCTCCTTTTATAGTGCACATGCATTAAATGCATGAGGACACTTGTCACAATATTATCTGATGGTTGAATTTCCTTTGGACAAAAGATGGGTGCCATTCCTTATCGTACAGATGAAAGAGTGTTTATCTTTTCTTCAAGTCTTTAGTTGTCACATCAAGCTTTAGATAAGGACAAACAAACCTTTTTGAAGTTTAAGAAGAATGTTTATATTTAAAGCTTGGATGACAAGTTCTTGCAGATATTGAATTCAAGGAGCATCTTCATAAATGTCCACCAATGAGTTAAGATCGGTGGATGGACACCGATGAGTAGATATTGGTGGATGGATCAGCTGTAAAGATCGACGCTTAAGTGTCTGGTAGTAGATCGGCATTCATATCTTCATTTTCCACAATTGTTGACATGTTTCCTTAGGTATCAGCTAGTCTTCGATTTGCTGAGGTTGTTGAGCAAGACCAGACTTTTGAAAGAACCCAAAATACAAAATATTTTGACTAAGGAAGGATTTAAGGAGTCATCAACAGATCACCGGTGACCCAACAATATAATTATCTTAAATTTTAATATAATTAT
Source organism: Silybum marianum (assembly GCA_036898165.1). NCBI lineage: Eukaryota > Viridiplantae > Streptophyta > Magnoliopsida > Asterales > Asteraceae > Silybum > Silybum marianum. The sequence goes on along the minus strand of CM072537.1, from coordinate 18,500,748 downwards.
ACACATTTACAGACAACACCCTGTAATTATCATAATGATAGTTTAACACATCTTTAAAACTATCCTCTAAGAATAATTATTTTCACAGTCCACATGATTTAATTCGAGTTTCTGAAAATAGAGGTAAATGTCTTCTTTGTATGCGACCATATACCTTTACATACTCCTTAGAAGTAATTATGTGTGACAAATGACATGCGCAGATAATAACTTACAAGGATCTTGAGTATTATGAATCGATTCCTCTTCATGAGATTGAGGTCTGTTATGATTTGAGTTCAGAAATGGTGAAGATGTCTTTGCTTGCTCCTCCTCAAAAGGATATCCTTCATATATAGGATGCGGCTAGAGAAACAGGAGGTGAACTCTTATAGAAATCAGAGGAAATAGTACCTTCGGGTTGTGAAACCTCTAAATTAAGATCAGAGACAAGTTTATTAGGATCTCTGATTTGATTGATTTGTTATAAAGTTTGTTTAGAGATGACCTCTTCACCAAATAAGTCTTCAAGTAAAATATTAGATTCGGATTCTCTGAACTTAGAACATGAAGAAACAGAAGTTGACAAATTTTGCTTGAGTTCTGAACGGAGGTATTCAGAAGTCATTGTTGTTTTGTCATCAAAGGAGACATTTATGCTTTCAAGTACCATCTGGGTTCTCTTGTTAAAGACTTTGGAGTTTAAAGAGTAACCAAAGAAAATTCTTTCATCTGCCTTATTGTCAAATTTTCCAAGAAGATATATGTCATTTAGTATGAAGCATTTACAACCAAAACATGAAAGAACTTCACATTAGGCCTCCTTTGATTTATAAGCGCATAAGGAGTTTTAAGAATTTTTATTGATGATTTCATTATTTAATGTGAAGCAAGTTGTAGATACTCCTTCTGGCACGAAAGAAACTGGGAGTTTAGAGGATGCTACCATGGTCCTTGCAAGTTCAACTAGTGTTTTGCTTCTTCTTTCAAAAACACCATTTTGTTGGTGTTCTTACTATAAAGAAGTTCTTAAAGATTCCTTCATTGATCATGTATACATCAATTCTTGCATTCTTGAATTTAGTTTCATTATCACTTCTCAATTTCTGGACCTTGAATATTCCTTAGTAACATTATGACTATCCTGGGACTTCATATTTTTTCTTTGCAAATTCCACCTCAACTATATCTAGTGAATTCATCAACTAGATAGGTTATGAGAAGAAAATTGACCATTGAGATCAACATGTAGCATTTCGAAAGCTCTCAAATGGGATGAATATGTTTTTGACTTATGAGTTGCTCTTTTTAGTTTACCTAATTCACAAGCAGAGCATAGATGATCTTTGTTGATAGTTCTCGTAGATCAAGATATAACAAGAATAATAGACAAAGAATAAGATTGGAGCAACGAAGCCAGATGTATTATTGATATGAACAAGTATTACAAACTGTATATATGTTATGAAAGTACAAAGTATGATTACATATAACAAACTAACTGACTTCCTACATATAGAAAAGGAGAGATACTAAACTAACAGGTAGTTACAAGACAGACCTATAACATCTATACACGTGTAAGCCTTCACTTCATAACTGCTTCTGAACTTGTCTTCAGAACTTACTTCAGAACTTACTTCAGAAGTTCTTCAAAACCACTTCAGAACTTCTTAGGAATCTTCATAACTTCTGAAGTTGCCACTTCTGAAGTTATGCCTTAGGCTTTTCTTCAAAGTTTTACTTCTGAAACTCTTCTTAGACTTCTGTCTTTTAGACTTCTAAGCTTTACTTAAGTATTTCTCTGTACAGCACCAGTTCAGAAATTCTGAATTGTTTCACTTCTGAACCCAGTCTCTTTTAAAGCAATCTTTGGATACTCAACATTTGTCAAATTTGAAATCTGGAAAGATTTTCACTAATTGATTTGACAAGCTTGTTTAGATTGGATAAGTTTAAATGAGAAAATATTCTATGCCATATTCAACTTTCTTCATTTTTGTAAAAATAACTCACATTCAACTTTCTTCATAATGCCACTAGGTTGGAAGTTTTCTGACATTCATGGTAGACAACGTCACAATGGTGTCACTAAGATTAAACCATGTAATTAATATAAGTATGCAAGAAGGAATCAGTTTAGTGGTATCCTTTGGATTTAAACCTTGAACCTTGTAATCACTTCGGCTTACTTACACACATCATCTATCATCCTTGCTTTCTCACTGAGAGCGAGTATGGCCATGTGCTAAACCCTGTTTCATGGCTTATTAGAAGAGAAACCACTACTCTTTATTTAAGGTGGCACCACCTCTCAGTCATATAGGCAAAGTTCTATAACATTTTCGTTGTTAAGATGCCTCTAAACTTTGTTAAGAGTTTTAACTCAACCTCATTCTCGGCAACGTCGTACCATCTTTTACCTTACATGGATCTATCTGTCGATAGTACCTTCTATCAATTAGTGACTTGTTGTTACCCTCTAAACTTGATAGATAAGAGCACTAAATTCAAGTTGGGTTTCAATCACTAATTGATTCTACGTGGTTACAGACCCATGTCTCTGGTAATTGATCCTATCAAGTCTCTCGTCAAAGGCTTGGTTAATGGATCTGTCAAGTTCCACAAACTTGACGAACACAATACTAATTAATGGTACCATTCTCATTAGATATCTCGCTTAATTATGTTGGAGAAATATGTGGTGATTTCTCATTCTACACTGTATTGTCAACTTTTAAAAGTGTGGCCACACTGTGACAATACATGGAAATCAAATTATTTAGAGAATGTTATAAATGAACATTCATCAATAATCCATCAGGCCTCTTTGCCTGTTAAAGCCAATAAATTTGGTTATCTTAGTCAAATGGGATATATACACTTGTTTCTTACGTCTCCAAGAAAACCATCACACAAGTGTAAATCCACCTACTAATTGTGGGTTTGGAATCACTTGGGTGATCTAAACAATTGGTATCAAATATCCTTCTCGAAAATCAAAGATATGTTGTGTATGTCAACTTGAGTTTCATACTTCAAACGAATATAGTATGTGACTCCTTTATCCCAAGAATGATGACTATTTGTCCAAGAGCTTTCACCTTTAAAGCTTGAGGACACGTTGTTTCTTGTATCACGAATACTAGTTCAGATGATCAACGTATCATCTATTAAAGGATAGACAAATACACCAATCATCAATATGGTGCTGAATTGAAGAAATGATTGTTGTATCAAATCTTTCATATCACTATTGAAAATAGTCTTCTTTTTAACAAGTCTACACATCTCTTGTTCTTGTTTGGAAATTGAATCTCTCAGTTTCCTTTATATAAACCTTCTCGTTTATATTTCCATAGAAAACTGTCTTTCTATCCCTTTTAACAAATATACAGTCATTCATGACTGAGAATGACATAATAGTTCATATAAAACAAATTATCAAATTTAATCGATTCCTTTCGATTGGGTGTGTGAAAGAATGATCATCTTCTATAAATTTTCTTTCCACACTTTTGAACTTCTTTTTTTCCAAGTTTTCAACAACTTTTTGAAAACTAGTTGTCAAAGACTTCACTTCTTTAATACTCGTACATATACTAAGTTTTCAACATCTTTTGAAAACTAGTTATCAAAGAACTTCACTTCTTTGAATTTAATACTCATACATGATTCCTTGTTATTAATTTTCACAGCTTACTGATATGATAATAAAGACACATACTTTTTACTCTAAAAAGGAGGAATCAAAGTACAGTAATACAACATATATTTAACATGATTAAGATTAGGTTACTTGTCGTTTCACGACTGATAATGACCAAAGGAAACCACATAACTAGTGATTAGGTTGTGAATGTGGGAGATGGTCAACGATAAACTCACGCTATTTAATCGTAAGCTTGACCCGTTCAACTGACCGTTTCAACAACGAGTTTAAACTCATCCTCATTTGAAACCCTAAGTGATATCATTCTCTTCGCAAAATGTATCTAATCTCTATTGAGATATTCTTCACCTCTCAACTATTTTAAAAAATGTAGATTCGTTTTAGAGTTGAATTTCTTCCTCAACATTACTGATTTAAGTGCATCAAAGCTTCATCTTTTGAGCGTAATAAATTACAAGTATGAAAAGAATGTAACACCTTCTAGTCACAAGTGTTTTCAACCACCACATGTCTAAAATAAAAGAATCCAAATTTGTACATGTTGAAATTAATCAACTCCTATATTGATGTGATTTTATAATCTGAAAAGAAAACTTTAGAACAATAGATTTACCCATATTTCACGATTTCCAAATCTTTGTTAACAAATTAATTCTTTATTTTGCAATTCAAAACTTTAAGCAATAATATATATATATATATATATATATATATATATGCATGCAAAATTCACACCACAAGGAATATTGAAATGCAAAAAATACCATAAAATTAACTTAGCAAACGAGTTTGGAAATTACATCAATTATTTAAAAAAAATAGAATCTAAACTATCACTAGCCATTGTTTAATCACTATCTTCAGAGGTGGAATAATCAATGAGAAAAGGGACTCCAAGCTCGTAGACATCATCCAGATCAAGGCGATATATCCCTCCTTGGATATATTCTTTCCCTATGCGTTTCTTTCTTTTATTAATGATTACTTTTTGATCCTTAAAAACCATATTAAAACCAGACATAGCCAGATTGCTCAACGACACATAAAACTTGTGGATGGATGACACATGCAACACATTTTGTAGGATGATAGCATCCCTAGTGGTAAAAACCAAGTTCACCGAACCGATGCAGACTACTTCGGCTCTTTGTCCATTTGGCATGACCACTCTCCTGTCTTGAACCGTTTCATATGTCACAAATTTCTCTTGAGAGTCACATGTATGAATAGAAGCTCCAGAGTCTAGAAATCATCCTCTGGCTGCTACTTGTCTAGTCTCCTCAATGATCATATTGACCGAGCCAAGCTGCGTACTGTTCATAAGGTCAGCAAAGTGTCTTGTCTCTCCACAGACTCGACGTTTACTTGGATTCGATCGTAGACTAGAAGACCTCTTAGGACCTCTCTTGTGTGCACCCAAGAAACGATTGAATTTCACAAAATTCATGACAGGTGAGTTTCCGGATCTCATTTGTTTTTTTTTCTATTTGTTAAGACAACAACAAAAACAAAAAGAAAAGTTTAGAATTTTAGTTAATGTATATGGTATAGAAAATAAACCTTTAACAAAATTAAAGATATGAACTTTAATAATAAAAGTTTCATAAACTTAATAAAGGTCAAACTTATTCCAATATTGTTTAAAGTTTCAATTGTTAAGATGCAAAACTTCTTCATAACACAAGTTTCTTTATCAAAGTTAGAAACTTTTTCTTAACAAAATAAATCTTAAACAATCCGGAAAAACACGAGCCAACAATCACAATCCACACTACATTGAGCTTGATCTATCCTCTGCAATAGACCTAAAAATCGGAGTTTGGGGTCGATTAGTATGTCTCATTCGATCACAATTTTGAACACATGCAATTCCTTATGGAATTTTACTTAAACCGGAAATTAAACAACATTTTATGACCGCATTAAAAAATGTTGTTTATCACGGGAACTCTTTATCGTATCCATCAAACAAACATTTAGAAAATTATGTTTTCTATAGATTCTATCATCTCATCCAAGAGTGACGAGATTAACGAACAAGAGGCTTCGTCCTCCATTTTCTAAATACGGATATATTTAGATTATAGTCACATATATAGAGATAATAAATCTTTGTTCAACAAAAAAAGCATATCTTTATTTAATAAAAATTGAGCGTAACAACAAATATTCAATCTTTATCCATATTACTTTCTATATGCGACAAAACATATCCCGGATAGAATTCTGAAACCTTTAAGATTGCTGATTTTTTAACAATTCATAGAATAAAAATCAATAATTAACATTTATAATGGTATTATAAATGAAATTTCTTTTTCTTTTGATTAATGCATACATGGATTAAAACATAATCATATCCAAATATACACAAAATAGATGCATATTAATAAGACCAATTGCAATTTGTTATTTATTTAATCAAACTAAACACAAAGATAAGGATTATATTTTATTTAAAATAAACTTTATACCATACAGAAAGCACATTCAATATGTGATCCACAACACTTGATTTTAACCTTCGCGGCAAAATCAATATACATAAAGGGGTAGAAGCAGACAAATAAATTGCGATACACAAAGTTAAAACCAATCTGGTAATCAATCACGATCTGAAATAAACTGCATGGATTAGATCATATCCTTGAAGGTTTTATACGTCTACTCTTGATGTTGTGAGTCTCAAAGTCACAAAACCTCAGGATTTGATACAATTAAAATATTTTAATTGCCAACAACAATGACAACCAAAATTAAAGCAAAGTAGATGCGGAAATCGTAGGTAGAAAAAATTTCAAATGTAAACAGAGAGAGCTATGAGAATTAGATTTTCACTGGATGGTTTTTTCATAAAGTCTTAAGCTTTAATTTATATTTGATAAAACCCCAAAAAAATAAGCTACCTCCCCAAGTTTAGGAACCAAAAGAAAGGGGTTGGAGACTAAGTCTCCAACTAATTTTCTTGATTAAATAAAAATGTTATTTAAAACTAAAATTTCTAAATATTTAATCACATACGTATTGACATATTTAATTTCCAAAAAACGAAATTAAATATTCAAAAATCTGAAAATTAATTAATAACTTCTATTTAAGTAATAATTGTCTTAGGCCTTGTTTGTTTTTTCATTTTAAGCTCTTAATCACCACTTATGTCTGATTCGTTTAGATGTTTTATAACCATTTCAGAACTGAAATCAGACTTCAGACTTTAGTACCTCTTAAAAAACAAACGTCCCCTTACTCTCTCTACAATCTGAAAAATAATGAGTCGTGTGAAGTACGTCTCCTCGCGCTACACCGCGAATTGTTAGAGTTTCCACTCATGAACCCCACCATGGGTCCACTACACTACAAAAAAATGACTTTCACCCATAAAATAATACCCAGGGAAATTTCCGTGGGTGATTACCACGGATCACACAGGAAATACTAATGGTTCCGACAAAATCCGATGTTTTCAAGAAAATACCAACAGATTACCCAAGAATTTCCTGGGTAATCTGTCACTAATTTGATTTACCCAGCGACAATTTAGACACCAACATCTGTGACGGTTTTGTGACGGATCATTTTTTAGCGACGGATTTTCCAAGGAAATGTCCGTAGGTGAAAGCCTTCCATTTTAGTAATGCTAGCTTGTTCAAAACCCACTTGGTAAGAAAAGCTTATAAATTTTTTTAATATTTTATAATCCAACCAATATAAGATGAAAGAAAATTTCCAATCTTACTATAATTTCCAATAGTAATTCAATGTAGCAATGACCACATTATTATTGATAGGAATATATACAAAGATTGTGTTGTCTCATGTTTTTACATTGAAAAGTATTAAAAATTGAAAAAAGGAACGAAAAAAGTGTGAGAGTATGGAAGGATGATGGGAGTTAGATTCTCAACACATGCTGTAGCCAGAAAAGGAGTATGCAAACCTAATCATATCTCCAAGTGTTCTCGATTCGAATCTCATCATTATTTGTTTGTTTATGAGTCTCGTTAAACTACCATTTTTCCCTTTATTTATTTATTTTGACTTTCCACTTTTATATACATCCTTTTTGTTTGTTTTTAGGACATATTTATCTAAAAGAACTCACAAAAACTAACTATTTAATGGTTTATTATTTTATCTTAGGATATATATTTACAAGATTAAATGGAAAGCACCTTTGTTATTAAAATAATGTCTTTACTGGTTTGGATAAATCCAATGATTTCTTTTATAGGAAACGGAACACTATTAAAAGACTATCAACGGACAAATCTGTCGTAAAAAACCCGATTCGTTGGTAAAATCCGTCGGAAAAACCACCGTAGGAAATGTTCTATTCTAATAAGGCCCTTATATTAGAAATGTGTTTTATACTGAAAATATAAAAGATAATTGGCACCAAAATTATATTCTTTCCAAAATATCTACTTCGTATTTTCTGTTTCTGACTTCAAAATGTTAAGCTTTCAATTCCTTCCATCTAAACCCCTTTCTTTATTTACAACTCAATAACGTACTTGCTACAAGTTAGATACTAAATTTTATTCTAAATACTATGTCATTACCAAGGATCTAGGTTTTTTTTATTGATTATGAATGTACAAATTTTTTATGATGGTCGATAGTAATTCTATAAAAGATCGATAACAGTTCAACGTGCATAATAAAGTTCAATATTCGTGGATCTTCATGATAACCTTTGATACATACTCAAGGGAGCTCAATAGAGTTAGAAACATACTATATAGTTGTAGTCAGGGCGGAGCCAGGATTTTAGGATAGGGGGGCTCGGTTGTCGATGTCGTAGTTTGTTTTTAGAATATTAGCGATAAAATATTGTATTTGATAAAATAAATTTTCTTTAATATAAAAGAAACTTACATATTAGATAACACATTATTTAGTAATGATGCTTTACTATATAATATTGATATTGTCCAAGTTTAATATATGCTCACCTATATTCTCTAGGTTAGTTACATGGGATGCTTAAGTTAAAGCTTGTGCTACTAGATCACGAATAAAATAATCTATATTGATATCCTTCGAATTTAACTCATCAAATTTTGATGTTCAACCGTAATGGTCTCTTCCATATCAGCTATATTCTCCACAAGATTGTCACTATTAGTATGTTGTTATGGGTCATTATTTTCACTTGAAAAAAGAATCAGTAGTTTGTTTTCTATTCATGATTTAACTCGAGATCGTAAGAAATTAATTAAAAACACCATATTTGATGTAGAAGATTCAAATATATATATATATATATAGGTATAAGATCGTGTGAGAAGAAGAGTTAAGGTGAGAAGCGTAAGAAGAGATCTAGACTCTTGATCATTTTTAATCTCATACCCACCCATGAATTGCGATTTAGAATGGAGTTGATCCGGTGCATCTCGGTTCACGTCATCTTCATGCATCTCATCATAATGTGTATCGAAATCGAAAGATAAAGATCCCTTCTTACCCTTCTCACCGTAATTAACTCTCCTTCTCATCAGAACCCAACCCGACACACACACATACATATATATATATATATGAATTTCTAATTTCAAATTTCAAAGCAAATTATAATATCTCAATATTAATATTAATATTTAACTAAACGAGGATATGTGTTTTTTACAATAAATTTTGATAAATAAACATTTTATATAGATTATAAATATCATATTTATATAATTACATTTAAATATATAAATATTTAACTAAACTACTTAAGAGTTTTTTTATATTTTGTTATTTGCCTAAAAATTAAGCAAATACTAACGAAATCATTAAGCAAGACACCTGTAGTCTATTAGAGACGCATCATCTTTTTTTGTTATAAAATGTGGGCCACGTAACAATAAAGGTTTAAGTATGTATTTTTTTTGTTGAAGTTTGGGGGTGACTCGCAGTTTGAGGAGGGCTTTAAATCTTCAATATCAAAATTTTAATTCTAATTGTGTGCATGGATGGCCAAGGGTTGGAGGGGATTGGGCACCGGCCTGTCCCCCTATTCCCTACGCCTCTGGCTGTAGCAATTACGAGGAAAGGATAGAACCTAGATTCAATATGTGCTCAATAACGTTCAAATGTTAGAAACTCGGTTGAAGTTTTATATTTAATGTCGGAAATCCTAATCATTAATGCGAGGTAGACAGGTTAACATGAGAGGGTTAAAGGTTGATAAGGAGATTGTAAGCAAGAATCAGTAAGCTCAAAAAATATAACAAATAGTAAATTACGATTTTCGTCCTGTGATTGTTGTATATAAAGATTTTCATCCTTGGTCTTTAAAAATTTCTTTTTTCCACACTATGGTTTATAATTTGTTGTTTTTTCGTCCCTCGGACTAACTACGTTAAATAAGCCTGTTAGATGAAGAGCATTTTGTTTTTTTCTTAGTACTATTTTATCTAATTTTGCATTAAAAAATTAATAACAATATATTCTATTATATTTTAATATTTATGTATTAAATGCTAGATCAAATATATTGTAACCGAGTTCACAAGGCTTGATTGTACGAAGTGATAAAGTTTGGCCAAAACTTAAAGTCAAGATATCAATTAAAGTCTAACAATATATTCTATTATATTTTAATATTTTATATATAAAATGTTGGATCAAATATATTGAATTGAGAGCACAAGACTTTGAAGTGATAAAGATTGGTCAAAGCTTTAAGTCAAGATGTCAACTAAAATCAACAAGGGAAGAGCTTAAAGTGTTTTACATGCTTTATTAGTATAGTTATAAATACCTCGTTTGTTTACTTTGTAAGTAACTTTCAGTGTAAGCTTGTTCATGATTATAATATAAATCGTACAGTGTAAAGAGAGAATTAAGCATCATTCTCATGCAACCTTTCTCTCTCTAGAAGATTAATATACATATGGTGATTTCTACATTGGTTCACTGTTAGATTTCATTGTTACTTGTTCAATCTGATATTCACAATTAGTATACGAGCAAAATCAGTGGACTAGAAGAAGATCTTAACAACAAATTTGAAGACTTTTGAAGATTTCTTGAATTTCTTGAAAACTTGAAGAACACGAGGGTTTGTATTTTGATGATTTGATCTTATTTGTATTTAATTTGAAGTCTAATTGATTCGGTATTCATTAGTGGATGAATCTGAAATGACTTATTTCCCCGATTTCAAGTTTTAACCAAGATTTGGATCGAATTGAAGTTTTTGGAGTTCTTGATGTTATCAGACTGTTCTTGATTGTCTTAATCAATTTGATCAAATTAGGTGTTACATATCTTCTTAATTGTGTTTGTAAGCATAAATCTATCTTGATTTCAAAGATTTATCAAGTAAATTTATGTCTGGAAAACTCAAATTTTGAACAGATTGGTTTTATTGTGTCTTTTTAAGCTTGTCACACAACATCCTGTTTCACTTCTCTTGAGGTCTGCGACATCCTTGGTTTATGATGCAAGCCTCATGCACCATCTAGGGTAGTTGTCTGCAATATATGTGTTAAGTATACAAAAGCTCTACGATATACTGGATGACTTACAACAAGAACTTTGCGATATACTTGGTGTACACAACAAAGAAGTCTGCGATTTATTGAACATGTATCCTGCCACATACTTACAAGTGACCTGAGACATCCTTGTTAAATTGATTTTATGGTGTACGACATCTTGTGTGTCACAAAGTTGGTTGTAGTTTCAAGCTATATATAGGTTCACTCCATGCAAGTATCATGCAACATATTTGTTCCATTATCCTAGTATTGTGTGACATCTTTGTTCCAATTTACAAGCTTTATGTGACATCTTTGTTTCATAATACAAACTTTGTACGATATCAACAAGAGGTATGTGATATATAGGATAATATCTTCAAGTGGCCTATGACATATTGTGCTTAGGGGCGGAGTCAGGATTTTAGGATAAGGGGGGCTCAGGTTGTCGGTGTCGTAGTTTGTTTTTAGAATAATTGGGACAAAATATTGTATTTGATAAAATAAATTTTCTTTAACATAAAAGAAACTTACATATTAGATAACACATTATTTATTAATGATGCTTTACTTTATAATATTGATATTGTCCAAGTTTAATATATGCTCACCTATATTCTCTATGTCTATGTTAGTTACATGGGATGCTTAAGTTAAAGCTTGTGCTACTAGATCACGAATAAAATAATCTATATTGATATCCTTCGAATTTAACTCATCAAATTTCCAGGTTCAACTGTAATGGTCTCTTCCATATCAACTATATTCTCCACAAGATTGTCACTATTAGTATGTTGTTATGGGTCATTATTTTCACTTGAAAAAAGAATCAGTAGTTTGTTTTCTATTCATGATTTAACTCGAGATCGTAAGAAATTAAAAACACCATATTTGATGTAGAAGATTCAAATATATATATATATATATATAGATATAAGATCGTGTGAGAAGAAGAGTTAAAGTGAGAAGCGTAAGAAGAGATCTAGACCCTTGATCATTTTTAATCTCATACCCACTCATGAATTGTGCTTTAGAATGGAGTTGATCTGGTGCATCTCGGTTCACGTCATCTTCGTGCATCTCATCATAATGTGTATCGAAATCGAAAGATAAAGATCTCTTCTTACGCTTCTCACCTTAATTAACTCTCCTTCTCATCATAACTCAACCCGACACACACACACACACACATATATATATATATATATAAATAATTCAAATTTCAAAGCAAATTATAATATCTCAATATTAATATTAATATTTAACTAAACGAGGATATGTGTTTTTTACAATAAAATTTGATAAATAAATATTTTGTATAGATTATAAATATCATATTTATATAATTACATTTAAATATATAAATATTTAACTAAACTACTTAAGAGTTTTTTTATATTTTGTTATTTGCCTAAAAATTAAGCAAATACTAACAAAATCATTAAGCAAGACACCTTTAGTCTATTAGAGACGTAACAATAAAGATTTAAGTATATACTTTTTTTGTTGAGGTTTGGGGGTGGCTCGCAGTTTGAGGAGGGCTTTAAATCTTCAATATCAAAATTTTAATTCTAATTGTGTGCATGGATGGCCGAGGGTTGGAGGGGGTTGGGCACCGGCCTGTCCCCCTATTCCCTACGCCTCTGATTGTGCTCCTTATTCAAGTTGTATGCAATATCTTCATATGTCTCACATCATTGTCTGCTTTTTGTGATATCTTGATGTATCAAACTAGTTGTCTACATTATAAAGGTTTATTTCACAAGTTTCATGCTACATATTGATTTTCCATGCATAAGCTTCATGCAACATATTCTTTTTCAAGCACAAGCTTCATGCAACATTAGTGTCTTAATATATTAAGTTTGACTTTCAGAGTTGTAATTTAATGTTTGATTTTCAAAAACTTGACTTTTGTTCAAAGTTTCATATCTTCCTAAAGACAATACCGATTAATGGTCATTTCAATCAGGTAAATATCATGACTTACAACTGCAAATTACTAATATGAATAACAGGATTACAGGTTTTGAAGACAGATAAGCAAACACAAGATTATGGATTTTGAAGACAAATAAGCAAACAACATGCACAAGTTAAGATGCAGATACTCCTGATTCCTTAACATTTGGGGAAAAAGTACATGAAAAGGAATTGGTTTTACGACAACTTTGTTTGAATGTGTTGAACAAGATAGTCCTTTATACCTTGGATTTTGTTTTCCTTACTCTCTTGTGGGTTGGTTGGTGTCACCACATTGGTCTTGGGGTTTGCTATAACATCAATTTCTACTGCCTTTTTCGTAGTGGTCTCTTGAAATAAGTTATCTTGGAGTTTTGAAAACCGAGTTCAACAACGATAAATTTTTTGGAAAATTCAAAGAGGTAATTGGACTTTATCCAATGTAATTATGACCCGTTTTATTTTCTAGAGCTTATGGAATACCAAAATTCCCTTATAATTAAAGAATCGGTATTTTAAGCAAAACTTAAGTATTTTAACCTTATAAAATTTCAAAAATGATCCCCACTTGGGACTTGTTGTTTTAATTCTTTATTTCCAAAAAGGTGATTACAATAAATCATTTATTTATTTACGTGATTTAAAATGGGATTAAAGTGTCGTCTTTTGGTTCAATAAATATTGGGACATTTTAATCCAGAATAGACTTTATACAATTAGACAATGGGTAATTTTACGTTTTGAGGCGCCATCAAGTTTGACTGAGTTGATTAAAGGTTGACTTTTACCTCGCTTAACCCACAAGGATCTTAACAATGAGATCGAATGAAGTATTTGAGACATAGTAAGGAACTCGTGTTTAGAGTTTGACTTTAGGTCAGGTCGAGTTTGACCATAGCTGACTTTTGCATAAATTTAGTCATTAATTGGATATGATGATATGAATGTGTAAGTCATCATTCATGAGCTATCAATAGTCGATGTACATGGACATGTGAGTCATCATGAAACTTACAATGGGGTGCATGCATACATAGAAATTTATTTTGAGCATATTATGATTTGTAGAGTGATGTGTGCATATGCATGATGTTTTAGCTTACATACATGTTACAATATATTTTAGATGTATGTTATTTATGATTAGTTGCAAGCTATATATATGTTGTTTTCAACCAACTCTAACATGCTATTTGATACGACATATTTATGATCATTTTTAATGGGTGGGCTTTTGATGAGTAAGTTACATGACAAGTGACACGACCTAGAAAAGTGGGTGATTAGGTCAACCTAGGGAGTGTAGTAACTAAATTTGAGCAAAAAGTTGATTATCCGCAACCCCAACCAGCCCCAGCCACTACCCGCTTCCAAGGTAACCAAAGTAAGGGGGCTTTTTTTGGCTCACTCAACAGTTGAGGCTAGTGGGGGGACCTAAGATAGAACCTAAGACCTTTGTATTTGAGCCAGTCGGACCACTCGTTTTCCAAATGAGCCACAAGTTAGAGATGCGTCAACAACTAAATGACTCATGTACCCGACCAGACAATTAATAAGATCTCATTTCTTTCAGTGTTGCGTGTTCTCAGAAATTGCTTACTATTTGACATAAAAGTTACAAGTTGAAATCGTGAACTCACTGAGCTTTATAAGCTGACTATAAATGCATCTCAAGGACGGAAATTTTCAGGTTGGACAAAGGAAAATTGTGAAAACATAGAAACTTGTCCAATCTATTTAAGTTCATCATTTATGTTCGTTAAATTTTGTAACTTAACTGAGTTTAGGGCGGATTAATATTTAAGTTAAATATTTATTATATTAAAGGGAAAAGTTCTAAAAAACTCAACAAACTATCACATTTTGAACGATTAAGTCCTTAAACTATTTTTTTAAATGAAAAAAACCATTAAATTTTCTCATTTTGAATGATTAAGTCTCTGAACTATTCTTTTGAGTTACATGTAGATTATTTAAAAAATATATATAGGTAACTAATTTTTAGAGACTTTGTCATTCAAAATGAGAAAGTTTAATGATATTTCTCATTCATATCAATAGTACAGAGACTTAATCATTCAAAATTAAAAAGTCTAATGGTTTTTTTATTTAAAAAATAGTTTAAGAACTTAATCATTTAAAATAAAATTATTTGTTGGGTTTTTTTAAACTTTTCCTTATATTAAAATCTATTGTTTAAATGATTTTCATTAATTATCAATTGTTTTGGAGATATTTATGAGAAAATTACTTTTGCTCGTTATGAAATAAGGGTGCCACAATTGAAACTAAAATAAATTACTTTTTTTTAAATGTAAATTATTTCAAATATTGAAATACATAAAATAAGATTTTTCGAACAACATAACCTGACATTCATATCGATATAAATTTTGGATTCTTTTGATGAGAAATTGTATTAATATTCATTTTTGATTTACAATAAAACTTTACATCTTCTACATTCGTATATACATACATAACTAGTATATTTATTAAGTATTTGCGTTAATGATATTTAGACGAAGGATCATGTGAGAATGAGTGTTACGGTGGAGAAGCGTAAGAAAGAATCTGCATCTTTGATTATTTGTAATCTCAAACTCACCCATAAATTATGTTTGATACAGGTATTGATCTGGTTCATCTCATTCTAATATGCATCCACCTAAGAATGGAGATCATTTCTTACGCTTATCACTTTAACTTTTTTTTTCACCCAAACTCAACCATGATATTTATATGCTTATAAAGTTACGATTTGATATTAATGCTATTTATATAATTCTTGTTTCACTTTTAAGTAATATCTAATTATTAATTATATTATGTTAATTAATTTCTGACGCATTAAAATTTCTGGATTCACCTTCACCATATGATGAGAGTAGTGTCCGAACATCAGGAATTAATATCTATGCATCATGCATGTGCATATCAATAATTCTATGATGGGTACACTGCAAAACATTAACGACCCATTTTAGTGCACCTAATACCTTTGTGCATTTGTCCCGTTTATTTTGTTTCTATCTATGTGTGTGAGAGCATGAATATATATATATAGGGGCGAAATGAGAACTCAAATTTTGTTGTGAACGTAAGGACAAATGAGAGTGCGACACGTGTCCAATTCAAAAAAATATTATAGTACATATTCAGTCTCAATATACAAAGGAATATTCAGACTGAATATTCCTTTGTATATTGAGACTGAATATATACTAGACTGAATATTCCTTTGTATATTCAGACTAAATATATACTATATTCAGTCTGAATATTCCTTTATATAACTATTGCTTATTTTGACACGTGTCACGCTCTCATTTGTTCTCACGTTAACAACCAAATTTGAGTTCGCATTTGAACTTTCCCCTCTCTCTCTCTCTCTCTCTATATATATATATATATATATATATATATATATATATATATATCTAGAGGAAAGTTTAAATGAAAAATCATTTCTTATTATGATCGTGAGGACAAAGGAAAACACGACACATATCTCATACTCCCATTCAATATGTACAACGGAGGGCATTCAATATGAATGACGGAGGGTATTCAATATGAATAATGAAGGTGAAGTTCATATATTGTTTATAATGAATGATACAACATTCGGTATGAATAACACAACATTCAATATGAATAACACATGATCATTATGTATTGAGGATGAATAACCCTTGAGCGTAGAGGACACGTGTCACAGTCTCCTTTATCCTCACGTGCACAAAGAAAGATGATTTGTCATTTGAACCCGTATATATATCCAATATCATATATATATATATATATATATATATGAAACAGTAGAACCCATGGCATCTCTTTCAAGAAAATACTCATAACAATCATATATACCTCCATTCAGCCATTCAGGTCTCTGTCTTATATCTGCCTGCTGCCAAATATAAACGACACATATATACAAACACATAAGATAGTTAATTATTGGTATAAATAGTAGTATTTCTTTGTATGCGATTATAGTTGTGGAAGTGGAACAACTGATGTGATAGCTTGATTCCTAGTAAAATAAGAGAGGGGTGACATGCATGGCTGTCACGAAACAATAACTAAGGGCTGTATGGATTAATCTGTTTATATATGCTGGGAAGGTTTTCTCATACATGAAAAGAACGTGTGTTTTAATTGCAAGGGACAGGTTTGGAAAGTTTTTGGCTTTGTACACAAAACTCACCCCTGTAAAACTTACTACTTTTTAGATGGTAAAAAGTTTTATAAAGATAAAAGGTATGCTAGATTAAACCAGTAAACTGAATTAAGATCCATTAGCTAAGGAATACCCAAACAGACGATTTTGAACAAGATCGATATCAAATTTATCAGAAAATGCTGCTAAAAAAAGAACAAGAACCCTAGTATGTTTATTAGCAGCTTAATTAGCTTAATGGGAGTCATAGCTTATTCGGTCGGCTACTGTTTGGTAGTGGCTTAATGATATAGAAAGTGGTTTAGGGGCTGTTTGGTTGGTATTCCATTAAGTCCTGTATGGATAAAGCTGTCTGTGTAGATTAATCTGTCTATGTAGATTGAGAAGCTTTTGTTTAGGAGGTTTTTGTCTTCATAGTTGAATGTGCATGTTTTTAGTTGAGAGGGGCAGGTTTAGAAAAAAAAACTTGGCTTTTTGTATAAAGCCCCCCACCCCCCCCAAAAAGCTTACTGAATAAGCCACTTTCTATATCATTAAGCCACTACCAACAGTGATGTATAGCTGAATAAGCTTTGAGTCCCATTAAGCTCATTAAGTTGCTAACAAACAGACCCTTAATGATATAGAAAGTGGCTTATTCAATAAGTTGTTAGGGGAGTTCCATGCAGAAAGCTAAGTTTTTCTTTTCTAATTAAAGAAACACTTTCACTATATCTTTGAGAAAACCCTCCAAAACAAAACCTTTACATATTAATTCATACACACAGTTTTATCCCTACAAAACTTAATGAAAAACGGTTACAATGGATTTCCAAATATTGGATGCCACTCTCACCAACTCTGTCAATTTCCTCCATCATGGAGGGTGTAGTAACTAAAGTTTTCTCTACATCATGCAACAATCAAATAAAAACATCATCAAAAACTTAATTGATTTCACCTCTTTCAGATGCATGTGGATTAGATTAATCATGTCTTAACAAGTTTCCATGCATTCACATGCCTTAATTGGAACAAATGATTCCACGTACCCTCCAAACTTTTTTGTGGATGCATTAAGATTAACGTGTTTTCTCTCACAGGGGGCTGAATAAAAACAAAGGAATTTGGAATCTGAGACAAAAAATGGAAAATGACGAGACTTTGTGTAGTCATTTATCAGAAAATGACACTGATAAATTCAGTGGAGATGCATCCAAAAATAAATAAATTATACTACCTGCAGCAGCAGTACTGCCTTTATTCCTAAAAATATCCTCTATCAATACATTTACTGACTTTTAGTGGCATATATTATCATACAGTATCATCACTGATAGCTCATGACTTATGCTTATCCAAGGCAAGAAGACCCCCCACAAAACCTAACACTTTATGGACATAAACTTGGAATTTTTCAAATGATATATATATATATATATATATATATAGAGAGAGAGAGAGAGAGACAAAGAAAGGGGGAGGAAAGTTCGAATATGAACTCAAATTTGGTTGTGAACATGAGGACAAATGAGAGCACGACACGTGTCATATTCAGACTTTATATATATATATAGGTATGAGATCGTGTGAGAAGTGAAGTTAATGTGAGAAGCGTAAGAAGGGATCTGAACCCTTGATCGTTACACCCACCCATTAATTGCCTCCTTACAAAAATTGATCTGGTGCATCTCGGTGTATCTCATATCAGTGCATCTCATCCTAATATGCATCCAACGTTCGAGATCCTTTCTTACCCTTTTCACCGTAACTTCATTTCTCACCGGAACCCAACCTTATTTATATAGGCAGAATATCGTGTGAGAAGAAGAATTAAGGTGAGAAACGTAAAAAGAGACATCTGGACTCTTGATCACTTTTAATCTCATACCCACCTATGAATTGCGCTTTAAGTGAGTTGATCCAGTGCATCTCGGTGCATCTCATCTTAATGTGCATCCAATGGTGGAGATCTCTTCTTACGCTTCTCACTGTAAACCAACTATATATATATATATGGTTGGGTTCCAGGTGACAAGCGTAAGAAGAGATCTCCACCATTGGATAGGTGGGTTCAAATGAGAACTCAAATTTCGTTGTGAACGTGGGGACAAATGAGAGCGCGACACGTATCATATTCAGACTGAATAATCAAAGAAATAAATATTCAGTGTCAGACACGTGCCGCGCTCTCATTTGTCCTTACGTTCACAACCAAATTTGAGTTTGTATTTGAACTTTCCTCTATATATATATAGAGGGGAGTTATTATGCAACCCTTTATATTCGTACAACCAAATCATGAGCGTCAATTTGATCATCTAATGGTTAGGATTTAATCGGTTGTAACTACCTTTAATTAAAACAAAAATGAATCGTTGCATGGGTTGTGAGATTTAGGGAGGTTGTATTTGAACACCATCCCCCCCTCTCTCTCTCTCTATATATATATATGGAGTATATATATATATATATATATATATATAGAGAGAGAGAGAGAGAGAGAAAGGGGTCAAGCTCAACCCTATATATATATATATGTGGCTCTCATTTTTCCTCACGTTTACAACCAAATTTGAGTTCTAATTTGAATCCGTCCCTATATATATATATATATATATAGAGAGAGAGAGAGAGAGAGGAAGGTTCAAATGAGAACTTTTTAAATTTACAGAAATAAAGGAACACCTTATGGACCACATATGATGTGGGTCCCACATAATATTAAATCATTTCTGATTTAATATTAAATTAGAAATGATTTAATATTATGTGGGACCCACATCATATGTGGTCCATAAAGTGTTCCTTTATTCCTTTAAAAAGAGGTGGTTCTCGTATGATCTCTCCCCTATATACTTTGTGGACCACATATAATGTGGGTCCCACACACTAAAAAAATCATATCTGATTCAATGGGGCCTACCATTGAATCATATATGATTTTTTAATTTGTGGGATCCACATCATATGTGGTCCACAAGATGTTTCTTTAAATTTACAAAGTTCTCATTTGAACCTCCCTATATATATATATATAGAGAGAGAGAGAGAGAGAGAGTAAATTACATACGTCGTCCTTAGGGTTCATTGATTTTAACACTCTGGGTTCCTAAAGTGAAATATCTACGACTTGCATCCTCATGGTTTCAATTTCATAACGTATTGGGTCCCTAAAAGTGACTCCGTTAGTTTTGTGTCCGTTAAAACCCACATGTGCAAGGCACATGATGGGTACTTTGGTCATTTCATTGTTAATATTAATTTAATAAAAATAAAATAAATTCAAAAATTAAATCGAACATCACTTCCCTTGAAACCCTCCCCTAACCTCCACCCTCCCCCCCCCCCCCACCCATTAATTTTTCCTAGAAACTCTCAAATCACTATTACTTTCTTGAAATCCTCTCCACTACTTCAGATTTCTTTTTTTCCTTTCAACTCCCCTAAAAATTTTCCCTTCAAACCACAGTTAAGATCTTGAAAAGGTGGTGGTATTTGGTGGTGGCAGTGGTGGTGGGATCTGGTGGCGACGGTGGTGGTGGTGGGATCTGGTGGCGACGGTGGTGGCTGCGGGATCTGGTGGCGGCGGTGGTGGCGGTGGGATCTGGTGGCGGCGGTGGTGGCGGTGGGATCTGGTGGCGATGGTGGTGGTGGTGGGTGAATCATCTTCATCTTCATCTTGGTTTTTTTCAAATTTAGGTTATAATTTAGGGTTCTTTTTGTATTTAGATTTGTAAAAATGTTTAAGATTTATTTGAATTTTGTATGAATAATCATGGGATTTGGTTTGTAAAAAATGTTTAGTTTTTATAAACAAAAAGTTTATAAAAACAAATTATGGATTTGGATTTAGTGTTGTGAGTTTGTGTTTGGTTTTTAGGATTTTTGATTTTGTTATTGATTTTGTGGTGATGATGATTAAATGGTAGTTGTTCATGGTTTTCTTCATTCTTTTGTTATTGATTTTGTTGGTGTTCTTCAAGGTGTTCTTCATCATGAAGGAGATAGCAGGAAAGGATAGTGAAATGACCAAAATACCCATTATGTGCCTTGCACATGTGGGCTTTAACGGACACAAAACTAACGGAGTCACTTTTAGGGACCCAATACGTTATGAAATTGAAACCATGAGGATGCAAGCCATAGATATTTCACTTTAGGGACCCAGAGTGTTAAAATCAATGAACCCTAAGGACGAAGTATGTAATTCACTCATATATATATATAGAGAAGGAATCAAATGAGAACCACCCCTTCTTAAAGAAACAAATGAACAAATTGTGAACCACATATGATGCTGGTCCCACATAATATTAAATAATTTATGATTCAATCACACATTCACACTTCCACACACACACACCCACTCACTTTCACACGTACACACCCACTCACTTTCACACACGCGCGCACACACACACACACACTTTCATTTTCATACACACACATACAAACTTTCACACACACACACACATAAGCCTATTTTCACACACACACACATACTTTCAAACACACAAACTTTCACACACACACACACAAACATACTTTCACACACACACACACTTTCGCACAGACACACACACACATTCACACACACATATTTACACACACACACACTTTCACACAGACACAAAGAGACACATACACACTTTCACACACGCGCACACACACTTTCACACACACACACCCACACTTTCATTTTCACACACACAAACATACTTTCACACACACACACACACACTCGCATAGACACACACACACACACATTCACACACACACACACATTCACACACACACACACATTCACACACACTTTCACACAGACACAGAGACACACACACATGTTCACACAGACACACACCCTTTCACACTTTCACACACACACACACACACACACTTTCACACGAATGCACACACACATTTTCAAACACACACACACACACACTGATGCAGCGAATAAATGGAAAACTAGATTACCACGTTGATTCTTCGAATACCGTGGACAACCTCTTCTAAGATTCGTTGATTCGTTCGACGAATTCCGAATCGTAGGCTTCAAATATCGAATTCAACAAAGAACTCAAAATTTGGGAAGAAAATCGAAAGTCTCTAAATTTCAGTTGTGACCATCCAAATTACACAAGAACAATTTAAAAATGAAGGCCAAAACAAACCGGGCCTGAAAAAGACAATGGGCCAAACAGAAAAGCCCAACAAAAAAAGCCCAAAATAAGGAAAAAACAGTAAAACGTCCAAAAAGTCCACTTAAACAGCTTTTTCGGGGATCAAAAGTCCGTTAGGCCCCTTCGGACAAAATTACCTTTGTACAAAATCACATATGAATTACATTAACATTTGTACAAAATCATATATTATACTGAAACCATATGTGATTTTGTTGACATATTGGGCATTGTAATCATGTGTGAATATCATTTGTATAAAATCATATATGATTTTACATTTACATTTGTAAAAAATCACATATTATTTTACATTAACATTTGTACAAAATCATATATGATAGTGAAATCATATGTGATTTGTTAACATAATTGGCATTGTAATTTATCTTGATTTTATATTTATTTAAATAGTTTAAACAATGGGGCTCTATTTTAATTCATGAAAATTAGCGAGATTTTGAATTTTGTAAAGATATTTGTGAGATCTTAATCTAATGTTTATTAAATATATTTAATATTTACATTGTACAATCTGACACATGAATACTAACTTTCCAAAAGTAATTATTTTGACAATAATACCCTTCCCCTAACTATATTAATATTAATTAATTTATTGATTTCTTAAATTATATATGTGGTTAGAAGGGGTTCCTTTCTTTTTTTAAATGGATAAAGTTCTCGTTTGAAACTCCCTCTCTCTCTCTATATATATATATATATCTAGGTGGAGGATCAAACGAGAACACCTGTGATTTGCGAGAATGCGAGAACAGTTGTGGGCCTCAAGTCTTTTTTTATAATATAAATAATTAAATAAAATCATTAAGGTTAGTATTGTAACTTGGTATTTTTCCTAATTTTTATTTTATAATAATTAGTTATAATTATCCCATGTTTATAGATAGATCTGATCGTTTACTAATTCCCTTGTTTATCGAACGCTCCTAATCATAATATTATCGATTTTCATGCAATTGTTTCACACTAAGCTGTGTTAGTAGTCGATTATATTGTGAAGATGAAGGATTCAAATGTTTTTGGTAAGCGACCCATTGATGTTCCTGATGAAGTAATTGAGTATCATGATGATTAAGAAGAGAATGTAGGGGATTTTGAAGAATTTGATTCTGAAAATAGTTTATCTGAAGATGAAGTTGATGATGATAGTTCTGAAGATCATGACGGTAGTTCTGATGATGATGATGATGATCATGATGATGATGATGATGATGATGATGATCATGATGATGATGATGACGTAGGTAGGGTTTTCTAACGTTTTTTTTGTAAACATGGTTGTTTCTTCTCACATGTGATAAATTGTAAGTAGAAGATTTTTATGTTTGATTGGCTTTTTTTTGTTTAAGTCTAATGTAATACTATTGTTTTTTGAGTATTTTGTAGTTTGAAAATTATTGTTGTCGAACCCAGTAGGAAAGATTTCGAATGTTATCACATGTGATAACATTGTAACTTAGAATATATCCTTATGCGATAAAGTTGTGATTATGTCTGATAGTTTCTTTGTTTATCAAATGCTTACTACTTAATCATATGTGATAAAGTTGTGATATATGTGGTTGGTGAGTTTCATTCAAGGTTTTTGATAATTGTATTTCAAGCATGTTGTTGTGCATTCCATATTTGGTTCGGTTATATTAAAGTGGATCACATGTGACATCTATAATTTGATTTATTTAATAATTATTTCCTTGTTTATAATATGAGTAAAATTCTCCACAGATGATGGATTAATGGAAGTTCCTTGCGGTGACAAAGATATTATTCCTTCTGTACCAGATGATATTCAGCCAGTTCTTGGTACGGTTTTTGGATCGTTAGAGGAAGGAATTGAAATGTATCGTAAGTATGGTAAAATTGCAGGTTTCGACGTTCGACTATCAACACAAAAGAAAATGAATAGTCGTTTAATCAAACTGAAATATGTTGTTTGTCATAAGCAAGGAAAACCAAAAAAAAAGGTCGGTTGACTCTATTCAACTGGATGGACGTCGTAAAAAAGAACGGAATACGAACTTTAAAGTTACAGATTGTCAGGCGTCTGTTAGGTTTCAGTACATAGAGGGCACTCTATCATCTTATAGACTATATTATTTTTTCTCCAACCATAACCATGATTTGGTTGGTTCTGCCGATAGAAATTTGTTACGTACCAATAGGCAACGTAGCTATGAGGACCAACGTATGTTACATCGATCCGCGAGGGCAAATATTGGGCCAGTAAGAGCTCATAAGTTGCAAGTTTGCCTGAAAGGGGGATATGACGAGGTTGGGAGTAGTGTTGTGGATTATAAGAATTTCAAGAGGGATCTGAATAACTATGTTGGTGATGGAGATGTACAAATGGTGGTAAACATGTTGAATGATAGAAGACAATATGGGACAAACTTTGCATTTGAGTATAAAATTCACAATGGTCGTTTGGTATCAATGTTTTGGGCAAATGAATTGATAAGGTTGAATTACGTTGAGTTTGGTGATGTTATGTCTTTTGATGCCACATATTTTTTCAACCAGTAAGTTAATTTAAACGTTACTTTTTTATGGTACTAATTGTAATGTTTCTGACATATTAATTTATTCATTTTTGTAATCCTAGGTATAACATGGTTTTTGTACCATTTACCGGTATTGATAACCATAGGAGGTCTGTTGTGTTTGGGTCTGGATTGATTAGTGAAGAAACTGTCCAAGCATATACCTGGTTGCTGGAGTCGTTCTTGAAGGTTCATGGTCGTCAACCAACTCTCGTTCTGACAGATCAAGATGCTTCCTTGAAGGAAGCAGTCCCCGTCATTTTTTCGGATGCAAGACATCGACTTTGTATGTGGCATATCATGAAGAAGCTACCGAAAAAGGTATTGAATATTCATTTGGTCTTGTTTTATAATGTTTTCTTTTGTTAAGGTTGTAGTCTAAGTTTAAGCAAAGTATGTTCAACCTAGGTATGATTTCTTGATATATATATATATATATATATAGTTTATCATATGTGACACTCGTGTGTTTCTGATGTGATATGTGTGGCTCTTATCATCTAAGTCAATGTTTGTATCATATGTCAAATTATGTTACACTTATATATGTGATTATTCGTTAGATACTGTTTTCTGATATTCAAATTTGATTTTCATAAAGCGATTTTATGTTGCAGTTGGGTGGTAAGTTTATCAAGCGTACAAATTTTAGAAAACGGTTATTAAAATTAGTCTGGAATGTACACCTTGAACCTGACGAATTCGAGGTTAAATGGGATACTTTGTTGAATGAGTTTAACCTTCTAACTCACCCGTGGCTGCATGACGTATCTGGAATGCGAACGAGTTGGATTCCTGCTTACTTTAAGGACATACCTTTGTGTTTCTTGATGAAAACTACTTCTAGATCTGAGAGCACCAACTCGTTTTTCCGGAAATTTTGGTAAACATTCTAATATTTTGTTAGAATTCATCGTATCACATGATACCGCCATAGACAAACAAAGGAATAGGCAGCACCTTGAGGATCATAAGACGAACACGACTACACCAACATTTAAGACATATACAATGATTGAGTATCATGCCGCAAAGGTGTATACGCGTGGTGTTTTCTTTAAGGTCCAAAAGGAGATTTTCATGGGATATCGATTTTGTTCCCAATGGCATGTTCATTCTGAAGCGGGTTTCACAATTTATACAATAAGGGAGAAGAACAAATACTCTTCGTATAAACCTGAGTTTAAGGTACATTATTGTCACAATTAAAGTATTAGTTTAACTTTATTATTCAATATCATGTTATAATCTCGTAACATCAATTATTGTTTATTTCAGGTTGCTCAATCAGATTCAGATGGCTCAATATATTGTGATTGTCGCCATTTTGAGTTCTACGGAACTTTATGTCGACATGTGTTCACAATGTTATTTAACCTTGATTTTGATGAAATTCCTCAACAGTATATCCTTAGGCGTTGGATGAGAGGGGTCATTCCTGCTGATGTTGCGTAGTCGACATTTAACAATTGGAAGTAATAGTCATGTTGACAAATTAACCAATGATGTGTATCTTGAGGTTGGTGAATGTTTGCTCAATTTAAAAGATGATGAGGAGAAGGTAGATGCGTTTCTTGACAATATTCGTACCTTGAAGTCAAAGTTACTAAGTGGTGTGACTAATAAATCCGATATTACTAAGAAAGGTAGTGTGATTCAGTCGTTGGTTGGAGTTCCTCGTCCGGAGAAAATTGATATTCTCCCTCCACAAGGCATTCGTAACAAAGGTTGTGGGACTAGTATCGGGAGAGAAAGCCATAACAAAAAGCAAACGGCCAAAAAGACTGTGTCGAGGATGCAATGAGTTTTCTAACCATGATATACGAAATTGTCCAGTGAAGAAAGGCATTTCCACTTGATTTTTTATTTGCTTGATTCATTTTTTAGTTGTTTAATAGATTTTTTTAGGTTGGATAGTATTATTTTATTTAGATCTTTTGATTTTGGATTTTAATTATGATTTTTGAAAAACATTTATCATTGTTTGATATTGGTAAATCCATTGAATTTATACAATTGTGTTTGAAATATAGATTCAATTTGATTTGATATCATATTTGATTGCATTAGTAGCACAAAATTTACATGTAGAAATTTTTAAAACATACTCAACTATATATTAGTTGATACAACTATATGTTAAAACGTCCTCACTTGCACTCCATGTGTAACAAACTTTGATTCTATGATAAATCGTGATAATGGCGTAATATAAATTGTATAAGTTTGTATATCACATGTGATACTGTGCAAACTCATGCTTTTTTTATGTCCTGTGTGATTACACATGTTACTTATTTCTTCATTGGAAGCACAAACCTTACAACTAGAAATTGTTAAACATATTCAACTATATAATATATGCTATAATTATAATGTACTACAAACTTTGTAGCCAATAATAATTTGTGATAATGACAATATAAAGTTATCAAATAGTGAATTTGATTACGCAAAAACCATTCGACTTAAAAATAAAAGTTGCAACCACATGTCTAGTAATCAATCAACCAAAATGCGTCTATCTATTCTTTACTTCTAATAAAAACTAAAAACTGCTAAAATTCAAACCACACCATTAGTTATCGGCCTACTTATAACTTTCTATTTACCTACTCTTTCAAGCGCAACTCCCTGCTATTTTGAATGCATGTGTGAGAATTGATTCTTTCAGACCATCACCCAACTTATCAAATGCAAGTGCTTGGTTATACAATGTGTCCTTTAAGAGGTTATCGTCTGAAAGAAGAATCTTTGTAAGGTATTTTCTCCTTGAACGCTTTATTTGAAGTTCTTGTCCACTTTCCTCTTCGAAACCACAGTCCCAGCGATTTATAGCTTGTCCCATATAATGTTCCATGTGCCGCATCACGAAAATTCCGCAATCCTCACCATTGTTTTCAGTACTCCATTTCAGGTGGCAAATTTTGGGGGTGACTTTAGCCATGATATGTTTTTTAGGATGATTCACTGAATGAAAGTAATCACCGAGTGCCCTGTGCTGCATTTACGAAATAATAATTATTTATCAGTCATCGTGCAATTGTACATATGCTTATTTTTTTATCACATGCGACAAAATAACATTATCAAAATTACCAATATGTGCGCCAATTCCCCATACTTGGTTAATATGTCAACCTCTGTTTTCGTGTTATCTAAAATTAAGAAGGCAGGTTGTTTGAGGTTGAACACAATTAAGTAGAAGTGGCGTCTCCTTCTAAATGGAAAAAAATCTGCATATGAAATCCAAAGTATTTATTATTGGTATCGTATAATTTAATAATTGTATAATTAGTATTATAGTTAAGAAAGTATACCATATCTACTTTCCTTAGTGCTACTAGCTCCATGTCCCCTTTCATTATTGCCTCCAAACTTGTATCAAACATTTTATACATGGCACCGTAGCTGATTTTTGGTGGTATCATGTCGTCGGTCATTTTGGCCAAGTGAAAACATTAAATTAGTCATCTGAACAAACAAAATATATTACTTTAACAAAGGTTGATATCACATACCATTGTTGTAGAATCACAAAACAACCTACGGGGGGAAGACTTGCTTCGTAACCTTTCATTCTTGTTTAACAAGGTTGCCCATACATCTATCACTCCTGCGTACATATGTGTCTTATCCACCATGCTTTCAAAAACATAACGCAGTGCAATTGACCCTCCAGGGTTAAATACACCGGATCCCTTTGATGAATGGAATTATATAAGTAGTAGACTTTTAATACTTTGATAACAACTACGGTGGTAAAAGCGTGATAACATAGTGAGACAAAGTGTTTTATAAACTATGTTATTAGAGTGTTAGGAATTTGACAAACAATTACTGTGATAAAAACGAGATATCATAGTGAGACAAACTGTTTAATAATCTATGCTATTTAAGGGTTAACAATTTTATAACATCTAATATGATACAAGTATGATACCATAGTGAGGCAAAGTGTTTAATAAACTACGCTAATAGAGTGTTAACAATTTAATGTAAATACTGTGATAATGTCATTATAAAGTGTGTGATAGTATGTGATAATGGTGCGAGAAAATGTTAATAAGCTTACATTTGAGCGCCATTCATTGCAAATATTAGGTTCGATAGGATTGTCTCGACTTTTGTGTTCGGCCGACGTAAGTCTACTTTTCTATCAACGTATGGTGAACATGCTTGCCCTCCTGTTTTTGATTGCCTATCTCGTTGTGGTCGAGTGTATATAGTACTTATCTGTTTCACATTTGGAACTATCGCATTTTCTTCTTTGTTTGGTTCTTTCCTTTTTGGATCGGCAACTTCTTCAAACTCTTGAGTAAGACCTAGGTTGAAATCCGGCATCTTCATTCTCTCATTTTTTGTTATTAACTTGTCAACCCCCTTAATTGTATCCGGATGTGTGAAGTATTGTGTTGGTGTCTCATCAACATTTTGTCCTACACCGATAAAACCACGCCATGGGTCACTAATTGGTACTTCTTTTGCTCCACAACTTTGAACAATTGACATGTTTAATAGGGTATCACATCCAATATTATCATTCTGTATCAACTCCACCACTTTATGTTGCCATATTTGGAAGTCCACCTTTGACGAGGGGAATTTGGTTATTGCGTTCTTCAGAATCTCATCAAAGTCACTCTTGACTGTTTTTAACTTATTGAATGCATGTTCGAGATCATCCAAATATTTCTGCGTCAAACATCCAAAGAATTATAAGTTTATATCGACAAAGTATGTGATTATATTTGTTAAGTTACGAACATAATGTAATAATATTCATTGGAATATTTATAGTTAATATGTGATAAATATGCGATAATAATTTCTTTCTTTTGAATATTTGATTTTCTTCTAAAATACAAAACCAATGCAAATTAACGTGAGTCGTTGTCTTTACCTTCATGTCACTCTCTTTGCTTTGTTTTATTGGTTCATCACGATGTTTGGGACCAAATTGTTCTTCAATCTCACCAAGCCCGAAGCCACCGGTTGATATTTCTATTGCTTCCCGTCTTCTTAGAATATCCATAGACTAGTTTCCAATGCACGGTCTTTCACGTATACTTTGCACCGACTCACATCTTATGGCATCGACGTACAAAAGCTTCATTTAATAGTTCATGAAAAAAAACACAACTAAATTATTTTAGTGTACATTTATAATATATAATTAGGGATTGAAATAGTAAAAAGTGATGTATCGTCAAGGTAGTTAATGGACCACTATAGTAACACTCGACAGGCCCTGCCTTCCATGTGTTCTTGCTCAATTGTAAACACTTGTAGCTGTAATCACACAAATCAATTTCCTTAAAACTAATATCTTGTGATAGCTTTGATAGGACGCTTAGGTCAAAAACACCATTCGTTTTGCATTGCCCCATTACATTGCAAAATACCATTATGAAGTCTAGCATGAAATTCCAATCTGCAACTTCTGATGTCATAATCTCACTTACGATGTCAGTTACACATAAGGACTGCTTTGAATAACGACTTTTCCATTGTGCTTCTATACTAACGTTGTCATCACCCTTATTTAAAGAATCCAAACGCGCTCCGCCTATCTGTACACCAATCATCTCGTGCATTTTTTTTCCGCGTGATAGGGATGAGACCATTTTGTATCTTAATCACCATGTGTGTAGAATCAAATGAATCAACTACATAATACCCAATCTTTGCAGGTATACCATTTGTCTTCATGTTAAGCAAGCCTTCAAACCCCATTTTCTTTACAGACTCTTTTTGTGAATCGGACAGTTCTTTCATCATTGAGTAAAGCGGCTTGGGAGATGTTCTGGTTCGGATAGTAAGATGTGTTTTTCTAGTAGCCGTGACACTCTCTTTTCTTCCTTTATCTCCTTCTTTGTCACAGGTTTTTGTTTTCTTTCCTTTCGATGCCTGGATCTCAAAGTCGTCATCACTGTTAGTGTCTTCTCTAAGATTTGTTGCTCTTTTCTTGATTCTTACTGCATACAAAATATTATTTGTTAACTACTAAATGTGTGTTAATTAACACTTGGTATGTGATAATAATAAATGAATTTAGCATATACTCATTTTACCTTTTGTGGATACACTATCTTTAGCACCATGGCTACCTTTATTATTTTGCAAAGCCGGTACTATTTTGCTGCTTCTCCTCATTGTACTACAAACAAAAAGCATTAACAATGTCAATGTTAAATCAAGCCCTAATTGAAGTGATAAAGATGTGATTAGTAAGTATTACAAATGGTTGTGTCATAAAAAGTTGTTATAAACATGGTAAAATGTTTATAAACATTGTTAAATCAGAAGGGATCCAATAAATAATGTGATAAAGGTGTGTGTAACATCCAACTTACTAAACTTTCTTAAATATAGTGTTTAAAAGAGAATTTTGTGTATTACTTGGATAATATACTGTTTTGAGTAAAATGACATGTTGATTTTGCTAAGTGTGAGTAATAGAGTATATAAGAGGGCCCATAGGTAGGATGATTTTTGGGACAAGTGACTATTACCAACACCTCATAATTAAGATGATTAGGTGATGTAAAGGTTCAAATTACAAAGTACATGGCCTAAATGGAAATTGGGTAGGTAACTAGAATGCCTAAATAGGAAAAATCTACCCAAAACTTGAACGGATGATCTAAATGGTGATGTAAAAGTTGGAACACCTTTTGAATAAGTTAATGGGAAGTGTTAGAATTGACGGAAATCGAAAAAGTCGTGTAGATTGCACTTTATGCAAACTTTACAAAATACGTTGCTATTTCGGTAACCTACGTGCGCAAAACTCAAATAGTAGGTGTTTGATGAGATTTTAAGCTTTGGAACTAAGTTTTGGACCTATTAGGAGTTGTTGAAGGTGTCGGAAAATTTTTATGGGATTCCGAGCTCAAAATCACAAACGCAAAATTACAAAGGAAAGCGTAATACTTACAAATGTGTAAAACTGCTTTTATTGGGAAATCTTTACTGAAATATTTTTATTGGAAGTTATAGGTAATCTTATTAGGAACGCGTAGGCGAAAATCTCATCGAAAACGGAGGTTCGAGCAAAAAGTTATGATATTTTTAATGTTTAATGGTCAAATGGGTCAAACCCGACCCAGCTCGGTTTTAATGGGTAAAAATGACGAAAATTACCCAATTTTCTCCCCAAATCAGTTGCAGAAAGTTTACACACACTCAAGGTGCGATTTTCACATAGTTAAGCTGAAATCATCCAAATCTTGATGATTTTGGAGATTAAAATGTTAGATTCTTGAAGATTATATGTTAATTATCAAAGGTATGCTTCTAACTTCAAGTTTATTCCATGTAAATAATGATAATCAAGGATGTTAGGGTTTGCATTTGAAGGATTTCATAAAGATGATGCTAGATTAAGGTTTCTTGATGATGATTATAGTTTAATATTGAAAGAAACTTGGAATAATTGCATGTTTTGGTAAGAAAGTCATGAGATTTAGCTTTGTTAGTAATGTTAGTGATGATTAATGTAGGAAATCATGTTTATATGCTAATAGTAGTAGAGTTTCTAAAGTTTTGTCAAATATATATATATTAAGAGATGAAATGCAAGACAACAGTCACTATAATGGATAATATGGGTGAATTGATCATGGAAGTGTATTGTTGCAGCTCTGTTTTTGAAAATTCATAGAAAATCGAAGAAAAATCGTATGCTTATGAAATCAGTGTCCTTGAAAAGATAACAAAATGAACTACAATTCATCTTCAGACCTGAAAATGTGAAATTGAATTTAAGATGGGTAAAAACAGCAACAAGTACTGTGCTGTTAAGCTGAGTTTTGACAGCTTTGAGCTGCCGTGTTGTATAATGCATAGTAAATCACAGAAAAATCATAAAAATGTGAGGTCAGTTTCATTAGAAAGATATGCTAGTATACTTTATTTCATCTTCAGAAGTCAGTGTCTAATTTTGAGTTTAAAGGAGGTAAAACAGGGGCTGAACAAAGGGTTATGCAAAAGAAATTGAAAGTAGGATAGTCAAACTTTAAAAGTGTATAACTTAAGATTGGTTTATAGATTGATAATGATATTTGAAATGTTTACTCCAGGGGTTATATTAAGGATATTTGAAGCTTGTGAAGGTCTAATTCTATTGTTGGTTAAAATTGGATATTGTCGCGTTCGGTTGTTTACATTGAAGCACTGTGAGTTTATATCGAACGTACACTTATGTGTAATATATGTATATGCTTTCTTACTGTAAGTTAGTTTAATTTTCATATTTTACTGAGTATGCTGAGTCCTCTGGCCTAGTATTGATATTCGTTGTTCATTTCGTATTATCATTTGAGTCCGGATCCGAGACTGTTTTCTTTGGCCTTTTGGTAAACCATGATCTACGGGTATCACTTCGGGTGATATGTTGTAGCATGGATTTTGACCACGTATCCCAAGGAGAGGGTGGTTGGGTGTGGCATATTGGTTTTTCGTACTCACGTATCCCGATTGGTAAGGAGTCGGGTGTGAGTACTTTGCACGGGCCCTGTAGACGAAGAGAGGGTGTGGTGCACATGTATACCCTATTCGAGATAATGATATTTCTGTTTTGATATGTTTGTTATGCTTTAGTTGATGCTGGCATGATATGTTGATCGTTCGGTTTGTAGTTAAACTACTCTTTATGTTTTGTTCCGGTTAATATATGTATTTTACATCATATTTATACGCTTCGATATAACCTCACTAAGCCTTGTCGCTTATTCTATTAGAACAAACCTTTTATTTTCAGGAAGAATGGTAATGGGGAAAGGTAAAGATAAAGCGGTGTAGATTCAGTAGAAGGTTTTAAGATCCCGGACGACATTTTGGTACTTGTCATGTAAATATTTCGTCATGGGTTGTAATTATGTAGTTTTTGAAGTCGGATAGTTATAAATATTTTGTCCCGACTTTTAGTACAAAAATCGTTGGTTCTAACTTTCGTTAAACTTTTGGATTGACATGTTTATTTTGTTCGGTTGAACCAAACTTCACTTTTTGGTGAAAATCTAGAACTTATATCCCGTATTTGTTTTGAAGATTATATTTAAAAAAAAAATTGGGTTTATAGTAATGATCTTAGTGTAACTCCGATGTTACAGTGTGATATGTTTGTTTTTGGGTAACTCTTTCGCACATTGACAATCGAAGTGATAAATATGTGATATGTTAAGTAGATGTTAACCATATAATCTCCAGGTTCATAACTGAAAGAAAGATAAATCAAGATAAATCAACCCCTAATTGCAATCTTATGCGTACCTTCTGATGGTAACCAAGCCCTAATTGAAATCCTTCCTAATTCGCGTCTTTATAATCGAAGTGATAAATATGTGATACGTTAGTAGATATTAACCATATAATCTCCAGGTTCATAACTCAAAGAATGATAAATCAACCCCTAATTGCAATCTTATCCGTACCTTGTGATGGTAACCAAGCCCTAATTGAAATCCTTCCTAATTCGCGTCTTTATAATCGAAGTGATAAATATGTGATATGTTAGTAGATATTAACCATATAATCTCCAGGTTCATAACTCAAAGAATGATAAATCAAGATAAATCAACCCCTAATTGCAATCGTATGCGTACCTTGTGATGGTAACCAAGCCCTAATTGAAATCCTTCCCAATTCGCTGTCTTTCCCATGATGTGATAAATATGTGATATGTTAGTAGAATACCATTAATCTCCAGGTTCATAACTCAAATAATGATAAATCAAGCCCTAATTGCAATCGTATGCTTACTTTGTGATAGTAACCAAGCCCTAATTGAAATCCTTCTCAATTCGCGTCTTTCCCTGACATGTGATAAATATGTGATATGTTAGTAGAATACAATATATCTCCAGGTTCATAACTCAAAGAATGATAAATCAAGATAAATGAAGATAAATCAACCCCTAATTGCAATCGTATGCGTACCTTGTAATGGTAATCAAGCCCTAATTGAAACCCTTCTCAATTCGCGTCTTGCCCTAATATGTGATAAATATGTGATATGTTAGAGATGTGCTATGTAGAGGAATCGAGCCAAATTGAAATCTGACAAAAATCTGAAGTAACAGTTGCGATGGTAACCTTCTTAATCACTTCTATCGATTCCAATTGTTTGAAATTATAATCTGATATCACGATATCAGTGGTGTTAAATGCAGGCGATAGCTCGTGATATTAGAATGTGATATCACGAAATCAGAGGATTGATATTAGAATGCGATATTTATTCAATCACTTACCTTCTTAAATCGACTCGTTCTTCAGATTTTCGTATGTCTTTCAACTGCAACTGTTTCTTCTCCGTGATAATTCGATTTAAATTTCATCACCATGAATATAGGAACCGTATTTGATGTGATCTTGTTATTTCAATCTTATCACACAAATTACAATTATGCCCTCGGTCGTATTACATATATTTGGATTTTGTTTAATATTATTTTTATTTTAAATATTACATTTATTTGCATTGTTATCACATTAATTTCTACTTTACTTGGTTGTTAGGTGTTCTCGCATTCTCGCAAATCGCAGGTGTTCTCGTTTGAACCCTTCCCTATATATATATATATATATATATATATATATATATAGGGGAGGGTTCATACGAAAACACCATCCCTTTAAAAAAACAAAGGAATGTTCTTCTAGCCACATATTTTGTAAAAACAAATGATGTTATATTAGATGACATTATAGTAATTAATGTATGATGATATATGTTTTCCACAAAGAGTTATTTCTTTTAACGGTAAAAATGGTATAAACAAATATTTTCAAATTATATTATAATATAATATATATATATATAATAACATAATTGACATTGTAATCATGTGTGAATAACATTTGTACAAAATCATATATGATTTTACATTTACATTTTACAAAATTACATATGATTTTACATTAATATTTGTACAAAATCATATATGATACTGAAATCATATGTGATTTTGTTGACGTAATTGATCTTGTAATCATGTGTTGTTTTTACACGATCATATAAAAACCAATGGAACTATTCTGAGTTTGGTGGGGTTTAAACAATTTAAACAATGAAGCTCTATTTTAATTTACGAAAATTAGCGGGAGTTTGAATTTTGTAAAGATATTTGTGGGATCTTAATCATATATTTATTAAATATATTTAATATTTAAAACATATTTGCTTTCCACATTGTACAGTCTCATCATGAATAATAACTTTCCAAAAGTAATAGTTTGCCAATAATACCCTTCCCCTAATTATATTAATATTAATTAATTTTTTGATTTATTAAAGGGGGAGGCTAATGACACCCCAACCCTTACTTATGACACCCCTAAGCTCCTAGCTAATCATTTTGTATTTTTTGTTTTATTATCTTTTTTTGTCTTTTGTTGTTTTTATCTTTTTTGTTATTTAAATATATTTATATTATACTTTAATTAATATATTTTAATTAATTCATTTTTTTGTTTTATTTATTTATATTATATTTTAATTAATATCAATTATAAATAAATATATTTAATAACATTCTATCATCTTATTCTTTAATATTTATTTTTCTAAGGGTCCGATTTCACAAGTTGAGGTCTTTTATCAATTTCAAAATTTACATTTATTAATTTGTTTTATTTTAATTTCTTTATTCTATTTTATTTTTATAAAATCCATTATAATATTTAATTAATATGAATTCACTAACATTAAATAAAATATTTATATATACACATCCAATATTTTTTTAGTTTTTCTAATTTAAAATAAATAAACTCTTAATAAATAAGAGTAACATATATGTGTATAATATTAATAATAATAATAACAATAAATATGAATATATAATTAATAAATATTACTGTTTTTTAAAATAATTAAAATTATAAAATAAAACACAAACATTAAGATTTTTGACTTATAAATAACTCTTTTTATTATTTAATCAAAGTTTTATTATTTATTTAAAAGCGGTTGAACTTTTTTAACATTTCCGTTAACTCTGTTTAATGTAAGGACCAAAATGGAAGTAAAACAAAACCACATGAACCAAAATCGTTATAAATGATAAAGCACAAGGACTAAAATTGTAGTTTACCCTAAATAGAATTACCTCTTTGTATGTATATATAAATATAATTTTATTTGTTTTAAATATTTATTATCTATATTATATTTATCTAGAATAACTTTATATACATAATTTCAAATCTTAATAAGAACATATATTTGGGACCTATTCAATAGTATCTACGTATAGACATGCTATTGTTATATCTTTTTCTGACTTTTAAAAATTTCCTTAATCATATTTTGATTATTTTGACATTTACGGTATCTATATTTTTAAACGTATATAAATATGAAATTCGGTATTAATCCGATATTTCTATATTGCAGAAAAGACATATTTCTATTGTTTTGATCAATTGACCATAAAATAAAAACTTTTTTCTTTTTCGAATCTGAAAACGTTATTACAGTCTATGCGAATCACTGAGTCCAAATATATATGCATTGTATAACTTCTAAATTCTTTTGAGCACTAAAAATGATAAAAATAATAAATTTAATATCGAATCAATCTTATAAGTAAAACATTGTTAGTTTCAAATTTGAAAGTTTCATTGTGATTGTTATAAGTTATTAATCTCAAAAGTAATAAATTCGCATTTCATAAAAATCACTACGACCAACTTATTTAAGTAAATGATAAAATCTTTTAAATAAATTTAATACTAAAATATCAATATATAATATATATATATATATATTATTTATTTAAACATCCGGATGCTATTAAATGAGATATAATATTTATATATATATATAATAACAAAATATAATATATTAATATGTAATAATTATATAATTAATAACAAGTAAATAATAATTATTTAATATATATTATATTATATATTAATCATTGGGTTTTAATTTCCAAGACAATCAATTATGTATTTAAGGGTGCCATAAGTATTTTAGGGGTGCCATTAGCACCCCCTTATGGGGATAGAAATTGTTCATTTAGATCTTTAAACTGAAAAAATTATTATTTGAACTTTCCTCTATATATACATATATATAGGGGACATTTCAATTGCAACCTTAGTAATATGTACAAACAATGCAACATCGATCTTAGCCATCCATAGTTTAATGAATAAAAATAATTAAACTAATGAATGAGGGTAATATAGTCATTATGTAATATATATGATATTTAAATATATTTAATATAATTTTTTTAATTTGGTAACCGCATTTTTGATGGGAATGTTCTTAGAATGAATAATATTATCATTGTTTGATTGAAAGTATTTATGGTATTCAGATTTACCAAATCGTTTATAAAACAAACAAGATTAACGAGGATATTTCACATTTCTTCAAAATGAATTAGGTTATAAGAACCTCTGAAGTTGCATTCAACGATAATCAACATAATTCCGATATGTCTTCGTCCATGAGTGAAGGAGAACAAACAACATCATCATTCAACAAAGAGGAGAATCAATCCGATGATGAATCACTTCGGGTGGCAGACGAAGAAGATGATCATGGAGGCAAAAGTAACGGAACTGGGTCGTCGAAGTCCAACTATCAAGTCATGAATGAAGCATCTAATGATTCTATTCAGCCGTCAGACGACGAAGGCGAAAATGAATGCATGGATCATTCTGAATGTTTTAAAAAGTTTGATGATGAAGGTAATAATATTAATATAATTTGCACAAATGCATTTTTTTTTACAGTCATTCATGAATTTTATCAGTGATTCTTGGTAATGAAAATAATTTGAAAATTAGCATAAAATAAAAATGTAAATAAATTTGAAACATGGTAGTTATTGTAGTTCGTGAATGTTATTAACGAATGTTATTAATATAAGCTTGATTGTTTATTATGAATAGTTTTAGCGAATTCATATCATTCACTGTAATTTATAGGATCATATGTTATTAATGAAATATTATGAATAGTATTTACAGGGGGTCGACTGCTTTTTGTTCTTGTCCATTACCCGAGAGCTTCGCCTACAGCCTAATGTAGCAGCTGTTAGAATGCAAAATAATATCAAAAATTGTTTGAATGCTCAAAATTACTCGTCTCAACCTCGATTATTTATATTCATCATTGAGATGCTCGTGATTCCCTAATATCTTGTGTCTAAAATAGAACGATTCACCAAATAAAATTAGTCGCAAAAGAAACTATATAATCAACGCTAATCAAAGTAAGTGAATCAGTGAATGTGTTCACTTGTAGAAATTAAAATCGTATCAATGAATGACATATCTTGAAGAGATTCGATTCGTGATACTGAAGTCGGTTTCGCCCGATTCCTCTCCTCTCAAGCGCCGCCGTGAAATTAGGGCTCTAATTAGAGCATGAATATCTGATAGCAAAAATAACACACCTAAAAGGTGTCACAAAAATGGTGCAAGTGTACACCACTAATGCGTTCGCGTACAAGTAATATACCGGTTTTTTACAAGTAATATACCGGTAAAAACCGGGATCGTCCAAGGACTGGTCTTACTAAGAATCAGAGATTATTCCGAGCCATCGGTGCAAAGTTTGGTTTTTGAAGTTTTTAATATTGGTTTGTTTGTTGGAGAATTTAATATCTTTTATAAAAATATAATTA
The DNA here is from genome assembly GCA_036898165.1 of Silybum marianum. Lineage (NCBI taxonomy): Eukaryota > Viridiplantae > Streptophyta > Magnoliopsida > Asterales > Asteraceae > Silybum > Silybum marianum. The sequence goes on along the minus strand of CM072537.1, from coordinate 18,461,093 downwards.
ACGACAAGTGGGCATGGGTGTAAGTTTTCCTCCGAGAAGATTATTGTAACAAATATGTTTAATAAAGCCGGTCACAAGTGGTCCTATATAACTTTCTCCTCTCGAAGTTCCATTATATAGGTTGCGAAAAACGGTTTTGTTATAAAGTACTACTCATGCTAACATTCGGTTTACCAATCGTAACTAAGAAGATCTCGAAGATCTTAGCTCCGTCGGATGTGGAGGGATGCGCATATCTCTATGACACACCCACTCGACCGACATCTGAACATTAGTACGATTATGCAAAAACCCATATCTCTATGCGATTATTGAAGATTCTCTCGAACCTCCTTGCATCATTCAAGCCGTATTTCCGATCCGCCCCTCTCGAGGTCTAAGATCTAATATTAACACTTAAAGTGATCAGCTTGTCCGCGTTGAGATGAAGTTTCGACTTGAATGACTAAACCGAAGAGTTAGCAAAAAGTAGTAACTCCCAAGTGTTACATTTTTTTCTCTCGGGTTCGTCTTACACCCACACCCAAGGGGGGGGGGGGGGTTAGCTACTGCTCATAATCAATTGCATAATGTAAAAACAGATGTAAATAAACAAGAAGTAAGTAAATAGAAAGTGCATTAAACTGAAAGTGGCCACAGTGGTGTGTTGCCACAGTGCGTACAGAAATGAGATTACAGCAGAAAATTAAATTAAACTAGAAAGCAATAAGATAGTTCTTTCTATTTCGGGATCTAGAGGTAATAGCTCTCCGTGTTGTAGCCGTGGCATACAACACGGAAAAATACAAAACTCGCGACACGGTCTCAAGGATAATCAATATCTTAGGATTTAAAATCGCGCCAGTCCCCGGCAGCGGCGCCAAAAACTTGATAGCAAAAATAACACACCTAAAAGGTGTCACAAAAATGGTGCAAGTGTACACCACTAATGCGTTCGCGTACAAGTAATATACCGGTAAAAACCGGGATCGTCCAAGGACTGGTCTTACTAAGAATCAGAGATTATTCCGAGCCATCGATGCAAAGTTTGGTTTTTGAAGTTTTTAATATTGGTTTGTTTGTTGGAGAATTTAATATCTTTTATAAAAATATAATTAACGACAAGTGGGCATGGGTGTAAGTTTTCCTCCGAGAAGATTATTGTAACAAATATGGTTAATAAAGCCGGTCACAAGTGGTCCTATATAACTTTCTCCTCTCGAAGTTCCATTATATAGGTTGCGAAAAACGGTTTTATTATAAAGTACTACTCATGCTAACATTCGGTTTACCAATTGTAACTAAGTAGATCTCGAAGATCTTAGCTCCGCCGGATGTGGAGGGATGCGCATATCTCTATGACACACCCAATCGACCGACATCTGAACATTAGTACGATTATGCAAAAACCCATATCTCTATGCGATTATTGAAGATTCTCTCGAACCTCCTTGCATCATTCAAGCCGTATTTCCGATCCGCCCCTCTTGAGGTCTAAGATCTAATATTAACACTTAAAGTGATCAGCTTGTCCGCGTTGAGATGAAGTTTCGACTTGAATGACTAAACCGAAGAGTTAGCAAAAAGTAGTAACTCCCAAGTGTTACATTTTGTTCTCTCGGGTTCGGCTTACACCCACACCCAGGGGGGGGTTTAGCTACTACTCATATCAGTTGCATAATGTAAAAACAGATGTAAATAAACAAGAAGTAAGTAAACAGAAAGTGCATTAAACTGAAAATGGCCACAGTGGTGTGTTGCCACAGTGCGTACAGAAATGAGATTACAGCAGAAAATTAAATTAAACTAGAAAGCAATAAGATAGTTCTTGTGTTCTCAGCTATTCACCACTGATGCAAATGGTTCTCCAAAGATCCCTTTATATAGTTGGAAGAGGAGAGAAGGCTTGAAAGTGACTTGAGATGGGGAAAGTGACATGTGAATGAGAAAGGGACTTCTCATTCTTTGTCTTCTACCACTCTTTGTCTTCTACCCACCTCTTGTCATCTACCTACATGTCTTCATCCAACATTCTTGTGCAAGACTTAGGTTGACCAAGGATGTTCCAGAAAATGATTTTCACCAAATTACCCACAAAATCCTCCAAAGAGCTATTTTGAATACTTCCCTGCTGACGTCACAGTGAGCTGACGTCACCATACCAAAATCTGACTTTTTGTGTTATTTCTTAGCTTTGAACTAATTTTAGACAAATAAAGGGGAAGTAGGCTCAAATGGGTATTTTGGGTTGGGAAAAGAAATAAAAACGGGTGAAAAAGTGGTAAATAATACTTAAGAAATGACGGTTATCAATATCATTGATTGCTATATAAATTCATTCCATATTAAAGTTAATTGAAGTATGACCAAATTGCCCCTCATCGCCTAATTTATTTAATTCCTAAAATTTGTAACTTCTGTTTATTTACTTTTATGCCACCGTGAATCATGAATTAAATGTTAACCGAATTAAATGTTAACCGTAGATTAGATTAATTAGTGGTGTGGATGAGGTTTGTAGATTTTCTAAGAATTAAGGAGGTTGTCCTTGAAACTATCTATATCTATACTATATATATAAGCATGCTAAACGGTTGGAGTTGGAATCTTAAAAGGTACAAACATTTATGCATGAGGTACAACACTTAAAAGCATCAAATTCTTCCACCAACCTCCACTATCTATATAGTTTTATAAATTAAGTTATTTTTAAAATTTAAGTTACACTTTACATCCTTGTAATTAGTTATTTAATTTCTTTTATATCCCTTACTTTTTCATTTTTCATTTTATACCTTTACTATATTAACCTAAATAATTTATATGAATCAAAAGACAATTAAAAAATAAGTTTCTATTTTTACAAATTATACCATTATAATCGTGTCGTCAATACTTTCAAAATAAGCACAATATTGAATAATTTTCGATTTAATGATATTATTATATACATGAATACGTATCGGGTTATTTTAAAAAAATGTACATTTTATGCCCTATAGTTATTTATTTAATTTCTTTATCTTTTCATTTTACACATTTATCTATACTAGAGTTATTTTTATAAAATGTACATTTTATGCCCTATAGTTATTTATTTAATTTTTTTATCTTTTATTTTACATCATTATCTATATTATAATTAGTTTTTTAATTGAGAAAATTATTGTTTTAACCATTTTAGAAAATTATATACCCAAATTATCCAAAATCTCTCCCAACTTACCAAAATAACCAAAATTTTGAATAAAGCATTTCATATCATACGAATTAACTTTTCCATTTCGTATGGAATCTCACACACACACACACACACCATTTCGTATCCATACGAAATGGCTTTATACACACACACACACTTTCCATTTCGTATCATATGAAATGCCATATCATATTCCTGAAATGGAAATGGAAAGTGTGTGTGTGTGTATAAAGACATTTCATATGCATACGAAATGGTGTGTGTGTGCGTGTGTGTGAGATTCCCTACGAAATGGAAAGCGTGTGTGTATAAAGCCATTTCGTATGGATATGAAATGGTGTGTGTGAGTGTGAGAGAGATTCCATACGAAATGGAAAGTGTGTATGTGTGTGTATAAAGACATTTCATATCCATACGAAATGGAAAGTGTGTGTGTGTGTGTATAAAGACATTTCATATCCATACGAAATGGAAAGTGTGTGTGTGTGTATAAAGACATTTCATGTCCATACGAAATGGAAAGTGTGTCTGTGTGTATAAAGGCATTTCATATGCATACGAAATGGTGTGTGTATAAAGACATTTCATATCCATACGAAATGGAAAGTGTGTGTGTGTGTGTATAAAGACATTTCATATCCATACGAAATGGAAAGTGTGTGTGTGTATAAAGGCATTTCATATGCGTACGAAATGGTGTGTGTGTGTGTGTGTGAGATTCCCTACGAAATGGAAAGTGTGTGTGTGCATAAAGCCATTTCGTATGGATACGAAATGGTGTGTGTGTGTGTGTGAGATTCTATACGAAATGGAAAAGTTAATTCGTATGATATGAAATGCTTTATTCAAAATTTTGGTTATTTTGGTAAGTTGGGAGAGATTTTTGATATTTTGGGGGTATAATTTTCTGAAATGGTTAAAACAATAATTTTCCCTTTTAAATTTCATTCATATCCCTTACTATTTTATTTTTTATTTTACATCGTATCAAATTAAAATAAATAATGGTAAATCAAATTACATTAAGAAAAATATGTTTCTATTTTTACAAATTGTATCATTGTAATCGTCTTGTTAATACCTTTAAAATGAGCCAATATTGAATATATTTGGTCTTAATTATATTAGCAAATAACATAAATACGTAGTGAATTATTTTTAAAACTTATAGTTTATAAATTATAGTTATTTAATTAAATTTTTTATCTTTACTTTTTCATTTTTCAATTAACACCATTTTAGTATTAACATATATAATCGTATGTTAACTAAAACATATTAAATAATTAAAAACGTTTTCTTTTATAAACTATACGCTTATAAATAGTTTTCTTCAATACCTTAAAAGAGCTCAATATCGATATTTTTGGATCTAATAATAATATTAAAAATGATAAATATGTATCGAGTTATTAATTTTTCATTTTTAATTTTCATTTTACACATTTATCTATCTATATCTATATTAATATATTATAAAAAGTGATAATTGTTTAGATTTTTAAAAGTTACAAATGTTTAAAATACTTGTTTCCTAAAAATCAATTAATAATAAAATTTTATTTTATTTCAAAACCTATACCAAACACAAACAAAATTTCCAATTTTCTAAAAAAGTCGTCAAATCAAATGGGTCTTAAATGTATTAATTTGTTCTTTTTATATTACGATTATTCTTGAGTTTTGTAAAATAATGAATGTGGCTTTATAAGTTCAAACGATAGACAAGTAAAAAAGTCTGAAAGTTCTAAAGTCTTAATTACAACCATTAAAGCACAAGGTACTCCTATTAGATGCATGATTTTGAAAAATTTAAATACAAGAGTTTTATGCAGAGGATTTTAAACCCATTCTACCAAAACCCAAATAGGAAACTTCCAGACGCTCTTTCTACCTTTGTCCCTCCTCCATGATGTTTTGATGCAAGGGTTTAAACCAACAATGCCAAAACCCAAATTGGAGGCTTTCTCCCTCCCTCACCTCGAACAGATTAATCTTGCGGTTTTGATTTATCACCTCGAACACATGTCCGATTTGCTTTCTGCCTCACAATCTTCAGAACGATTTGATGTATCAGAGCTCATCGGTACATATAACTCCCTCCTCCATGATGTTTTGATTTCACAGGTTCAACAGATTTCTTCTCTATTGATTTCGATTTTGATTTTGATTTTGATTTTGATTTTGATTTCTATATCCATTTCAATTCTGCGTTCCTTTGTTCATTCAGATTTTCCAGTTCGAGAACCGTTTAGAAGAAGATCAAGGAATACGGTGATCAATTTGTGCTAACTTCATGGGTTTGTTCCAACTTCTGTTTTTTCTTATTGCTATTTGGTTTTTGTATGTAAAAGATGAGATGCATATCACATTGTTTATGAATAAGTAGTAGTTCAAATTTTTCAGAAGAGTGATTCTTGTTTCACTTTGGAATCCTCAACTCTCTTTATAGTGGCTTAATGATATAGATGGTGGCTTATTCAGTAAGCCTCTACGGAGAGCATTATGTAGAAAGACAAGTTTTTTTGCAAACTTGCCCCTCCCAATTTAAAAACACACCCTTTATCTACTTAACTTAATTAGGGCTGTTTGTTTATCTCTTAACAGTTCCATTAAGAGGCAGCCTCTGAATCTCTTAACAGTTCCATTAAGATGCTGATTTGCCTGGCCAATTTATGTTTTTTGAAGTTTCGTGTTTGTGGGATTCCAAAATGTATATTAGTTGGCTCAGGGCATGCTATATCATAAGAGCCTCTTAATCATTCTGACCACTTAATCCACACAGACAACTTTATCCATAAGGGCTTAATGAAAACCAACCAAACAACCTCTTAAAGTTGCCTCATAAGCCACTTTCTGTATCATTAAGCCACTACCAAACAGTCATGTATAGCTGACCAAATAATCCACACAGACAGCTTTATCCATAAGGGCTTAATGAAAACCAACCAAACAACCTCTCCGCTTTATGTATCATTAAGCCACTACCAAATAGTCATGTATAGCTGACCAAATAATCCACACAGACAACTTTATCCATAAGGGCTTAATGAAAACCAACCAAACAACCTCTTAAAGTTGCCTCATAAGCCACTTCTGGTATCATTAAGCCACTACCAAACAGCCATGTATAGCTGACCAAATAAGTTCTGAGTCCCATTAAGCTCATTAAGCTGCTAACAAACAGACCCTTATGTCTGTTTGTTTACCTCTTAATAGTTCCATTAAGAGGCAAGTTCTGAATCGCTAAGTACTTATTCTTATATTATTACTAATAATGTGCCCGTGCAATGCACCAGCTAAACATGGTGTGAAATTTATTGAATTCGTAAGCGTTTATGACGGTAAATGTTTAGTAAATGACCCTAAGTCATAAAAATGGGTTTCTGAACAGCACCTCAAAATTTTTGGTTGTGATTGGGGTCTTGATTTACATAGCTTAATCTGTGAACCCAACACAATTAAGATTTAAGACCAAGTAAGGGGATGCTGGTTGGGGCGATAGGCGGGGTTTTTTGCTGTATTTTGTAATCTGCACATAACACTCTAGCTGACAAGTTTGTTGCTTGCAAACTTAATTGTATGTTGTTTTTTGGCTCTATCCTCTTTTGGGCCCTATTGGCTTTCTGGTTTCTATCCTTATTGGTTGGTAATAAAGGTTTTTGCTGGTTCAAAATAAAAATTACCAAGTACCTATTGAACCAAAAGCCAACTTAAATTGCTTCAATTATATGCATGGACAGACCTAATATATATATATATATATAGAGAGAGGGGAAGAGGAAAGTTCAAATGTGAACTCATTTTTGGTTGTGAACATGAGGACGAATCTCAGCCACTTATCCGGTCAATAAAGGCGGTTTTGACCTGATTCCCCTACTTTAATAATCTCCACCCTCCCTTGAATCGCGTCAATCCTCCGTGATTGCGTCCACCATAACCGAAGATGTGTGGCTGAGATTCGTCCTCACGTTCACAACCAAAAATGAGTTCACATTTGAACCTAACCCTATATATATATATATATATGGAGCACATCGAAACACAAATCCCTGAAAATCAAATAAAAAACTTAAAAATTCCTCGAAACAGTAGAAACACATGGAGCGATTATTGAACGTTAGTAAAAACATGTCGATAAAAACCCTACTTTTTGTAATTATTTTATATCTATCAAAAATTCTAGGTTCATCCCTAATTATATATATAAACTACTAAAATTCTACGTAAAATAAGAATGCAATTCTTAATTCTAATATTGACAAATATATGACATCTCCACTTGTATGCCATTCCATTTTGAACACATCAGCTTAACAAAGCCCTCCAAGAAGCTTCATCATTTTGAGGCATCCTTTCAAAGAGTTTAAGACTTTTTACCTAAACCAATATTAAGGTAATATAGATTATTATTATTATTATTATTATCATCATCATCATCATCATCATCATCAATTGTAATAGAACATAATTGTTGTCCAAAAGATCCTTCTAAGATCTCTTATAGTAAGGTTAAACTTAGAAAGGTCATTACATTAGAAGATTGGAATCAGACCCCTTATTCAAGACTTATTTTTCCACTAATTCTAGTTCACCCATCGAACTTGGTCTCCAATTCTCAATTGCGTTCAGGATTCCATGGATCATGACCTGGACATATAATCATAAACCACATGAAGGAACTTCGCCTTCAACATTAGTAAGACATTATAGGGTTAAATGGTGGGACAAGTATTCTAATGATAGAGCAAATGTCAAGGCTGTTGAAGAATTTTACAAAAAGGTGATAACTCCTCCATCACCGGAGCAATCATCTCCATCTCCGGTACACGAAAATTATCAAGAAGAAGACAAGGTCCTAATTTCTAGGATCCAAGCCTGCTCATCTCTCGCAGATATAGCAAAGATTATCAACGAGATAAAGAATTTTCCACCTACCTCTACACCATCAGAGAATTTTGAATTATTTCAAGATTCTCAAGATCCTTGTGATGATTTTAAGGATTAAGTTAGGATTAAGTTATTATCAATGACTGAGTAATTATTATCAATGTGAGAATAAAGTTTGAGTGACTATTATCAATGTGAGTGTTTAAACACTCTAGTCTCTATATGTGTGATTATTATCAATTTATGAGTAAAATTGAGTCTGTGTTATTATTATCAATGTGTGAGTATACACTGAGTAAGTGGTATTATTATCAATGTGTGAGTATACACTGAGTCTGTACTATTATCAATGTGTGAGTAAACACCGGGTATAATCTCTTTTAGAGATTTTCTATTGTAACTTATGTTTAAATCTTTATTATCAAAACTCGAGTATAATGACAAGTTGTGAAGCAATGATGGCATCAGTTCACTTTAGCAAAGATCGAAAAAGAATTCTCAATTATGTCAAAAGACGATGCACGACATGCAGTCCAGCACAGAAAAGATTCTCAATTATACTAGAAGACAATGCAAGACAGGCAGTCTAGCATAGTGTTATAAAATCAACTTTTCAAGAGCAGTATTTTCAAGATGGAATCACAAAACCGACAAAAGAAGATTATTGAAGATTCTCCAATATCTGTTACCGACAAAATTGTAATAGTTGAAATGATAAAAGTATTATCACAGTGACAGAAGATTCGAATAAATTATTAAGACCAATAATTCAAGGACGCGAACCGGCCAATTCTCATGAAGAATTCAAGACCACACGACCTCTATATAAAGAGGCTAGCATTCTCAAGAGAATGATATAGAATTTTACACATACACACACATTCTCCCGTTCTCTCCCATTCTCCAAGTAGGTTAGTTTATGTCTTAAGTGTTCTAATGAGAAAATTGTAATCTCCACTTCTCGATGTTCAAAGTCCCTCGATCTTCAACTCATATTCTCTCCTATTGTCAATTCTTCTTCCATCGATTGTAATTCTTCATCTTCCATTATAAATCAAGAAGGTATTATTCTTAAATTTTGATGTTAATCATGTTTACATTTTCCAAATTTTTGATTTTTATCATGTTTATGTTTTTTAACGTTATAACTTCTTGCCATCTATTATCATTAATGTTTTTCGTTCTAACTAATTGTTATCAATTATCATTTTACTTATTATACTCACCCTCCATTATACCTATTATGACTTAATTAATTATACTACTTATAATTAATTAACCAACGATCCTCTCTTCCTTTGGTATCAGAGCCAGCGGGGATGGTGAGTGTCTTAATTTTTCCGGTTTAGTAGTATCAAAAAATTTATCCAAATGAAGATGGGTAATTTATTTCTTTCTGAGATATATAAGAAAGTTAATCTTTCTATAATCCGTTGGAAAGCTTCTGCATTGGTAAGCCTTGAGCGTTGGATTAGCGTAAATGCCGCAGTAAAGTGTAAGACGGCTAGCCGGACCCGCTCGGTAACAAGGTGTTCCTGTAGATAAGCCTACCAATAATTATAGCAACAAGAAACTTACTTTAAATCTCATACGGAAATATATTCTTATCCTAATGGAAAAAATTTCGAGACTATTATCTAGGAAAGATTTTGATAAACACCCTTCTTCTACGTCTGATATTGACTAAGAAAGTGATCAAATTAATTCTATAGAAACAAATATTTCTCAAATTGAAAATAGTTTATTAGATTGACTATTCCCAAACTTGATGTTAAAACCATTTATAAAATTGGAATTTTTGATTTTATGGAAGGATATTCTATTAAAACAACCGAACGAACTATTTCTATTAATAAAGATCATAGAGAAAAACATTATAAGTTCCTACACGTAGGATCAGTTCAAGTTGCTATAAAACCATGATTGATAGCGTTTTGTTGACATGATACACTAATTACTTGGTAAAAACCGCTTCTTGTCCGATGTTTATTCCTTTGGTGGTAAGCTCAATTTCTTTCAATCAAGTTGAACGTGGTAAAATTCTGTAAAAAACTATGAAATATGTGTGTATTCTTAGCACTATGTTCTCTTATGTTATCTGCTTTATTGTTATTGTAATGGCAAGCAAGGTAGATAACAAAAGATTTTATGATATATATATATATATATTGGACACAATGTATTACCAAACAGACATGTATTCCATAATATATAGATAATTGAGATTGAAGCAATAGCTATCATTCAATGAAAGTAATCTAGGTTAATCTGTTGTTGACATCCATTTGAATTTTAATTTCTCTCTTTTTATTCCTTCATTCCTAAGGAGGATATTATAGTGTATGTATTTAGAGTTAAGATGTTTGGTAATACATGATTTGCTGCTGATGATCTTAAAACAAAGTCACATCATCAAATATTCAATCTCTAAGAGTATCTCCAATGCAAGGTTATTCTAAGCTAAAAGTGTATGTTTTTACAAGAACTATCATTGTGAAGTTGTAAAGAGCTTCTTATAAGAAGCTAACATGCCATAGATGCTTGAATAAGAACCCTGGTTCTTATCATGATTTTTGTGAGAAATGACATTTTACTTATATTTTTATTTTATTTTTTTTACTTTATATTAACTTATTTAATTATTATTGATGTTGAAAGAATTTTGTTGGATTCTTAATTTGATGAGGTGGACTTGAGGTGGCTATAGAAAGTGCAAAAAGAAGGTTCTTGTAAGAACCTTCATTGGAGATGCTCTAAAGAAGCTTGAATAAACCAAATTAACTAAAATAGCTAGGTGTTTCGACACATAGAGTTTATGACATTCACAGCTTAGAGAAAGATGACAAATAACGCCTCAAAATACTGGTCATACACTCATACTTGTACTTGTTGGTATTACTTACTGAACCATCATGACTCCAAGTCGCATGCTTAATTAATCCTTTTGGTTCTTCATTTTTTCAGATGCCATTTTTCCATCATTAATCGCCATGCGAAAAGTTGGAGAGCATTCTCAACACTATGGATATTGGAGATGCCATTCATGTATTATGTATATATGTTAACTGTTTGATTTTATTTTCTTATAATCCAGCATTTTCATGTATGTTAACTGTTTGATTTCATTTTCTTATAATGAAGCGCATGTTGTCTGTTTGTTTTTATTTTCTTATAATGAAGTATTTTCATGTATGTTATCTGTTTGATCTTATTTTCTTATAATGAAGCATTTTCATGTATGTTATCAGTTTGATCTTATTAATTTTCTTACAATGAAGCATTTTACATGTATGTTATCTGTTTGTTTTTGTTTTTGTTTTCTTATAATGAAGAAGCATTAATTTCATGTATGTTATCTGTTTGTTTTTGTTTTTTCTTATAATGAAGCATTTTTTATAATCGTAGAAGATATTAGTTTTAATAGTTTGAACTAGTCAATTTATTAGTTATTTTCTATATTTTCTTGTTTAGTGTTGGCTAGAAATTACGGAAGTGGGCAAGTATTTTTGTCATTTAATCGTGTATTTAAGGTACTGTAAACCTTAAAGTAGAGTAAGGATGGTATTTTCCCAAGGAGAAAGGAGTTTAAGAACTCAATATATTAACTCATGGATTATATGGTTTTGTTAGGGGATGTTTGGTTGGTTTTTCATTAAGTCCTGTATTGATAAAGCTGTCTGTGTGGATTAATCTGTCTGAATAGGTTGGGAATGTTTTTTTGTTTGGACCGTTTTTTCATAGATGGAAAAAGCGTTTTTATAATTGGGAAGGGCAAGTCCTGAAAATACTTGGCTTTCTGCATAAAGCTCTACCCTTGAAGGTTACTGAATAAGCCACTTTCTATATCAATACGCTACTACCAAACAGTCATCTATTGCTTAACTGAGTAAGCTGTGACTCCCATAAAGCTCATTAAGCTGCTAACAAACAGGCTCTTAGACAATCTTCACTGGATTATATGTTTTTGTTGTGTAATCTTCACCCATGGCTTATATATATGTTTTTGTTATGCAATCTTCACCCATGGATTATATATGCGTTTTTGTTATGCAGTCTTCACCCATTATATATATATATATATATATATTTGTTATGCAATCTTCACCCATGGATTATATATATATATATATATGTATAGAGGAAAGTTCAGATGCAAACTCAAATTTGGTTGTTAACGTGAGAACAAATGAGAGCGCCACACGTGTCTGAATGAATGTAGATTATTCAGACTAGACTGAATAATCAAAGAAATATTCAGATTGAATATAGTATTTATTTAGTCTGAATATATATTTATTTGATTATTTAGTCTGAATATGACACGTGTCGCGTTCTCATTTGTCCCATCTTCACAACCAAATTTGAGTTCTCATTTGAACCGGCCCCTATATATATATATATATATATATATATATATATAGAGAGAGAGAGAGAGAGAGAGAGGTTCAGCGAAAACGTTAAAAAAAGAGAAAACTGAAGAACACCCTGAGAACCCGCCATCTGGACGGTATTTTTTTTCTATGCATCAATGCATATATATGCATTAGTGGATATGCACAAATGGATACAAGCGATTGGAGCTCTTTTTTTCTATGCATATATATGCATTAGTGCATATGCACAAATGCATGTTAGTGCATACCGTCCAGATGGAAGGCTCCCAGGGTGTTCTTCAATTTTTTTTTTAGCGTTTTCCCCTAAACCTTCCTCTCTCTCTCTCTCTCTATATATATATATATATATGTTTTTGGTATGCAGTCAGGGATTAAGTAGAGTTTATATACTAGTTATATATTATTGGTATGAAGATGTGCATCTATATGCAATGACATGTTGCTTGGAATTTCATTTATTTATATAGTTTCTTTTCATAGATAAAGTTATTATTACTTAGTTTAGATAATCATTTGGGACAAACATTTATTAGATAGGTACAAATCAATTGGGATGAACAATTCTACTTTAATTCCTGGAACATTTCTCCTAGAATAATAACTACATTCACACCTGCCCTTTAGCATTACCAAGATCTTGTTTTAATGGATTTGAGCTACTACTACTACTACTTGAAAAAACATATTAAGAAGTGAGTTAATTATGAAGCATCTAGCTCAATTCAATCAGCTGATGTCCATCTTCCCCTGTGTCAATCTGTATACACTTAGATTGTTGCCATCTAACTCATAACCTACCTTAATTAATCAATTAGGGGCTGTTTGTTTAGCTCTTAACAGTTCCGTTAAGAGGTAGTCTCTGAATCGATAAGAGATTAATTCTGTTGGTCAATAAGTCTGCCTCTTAATGATTCCAAAACCCTCTGAATCATTTTGTATCAAGGACCTCCCTTAACCATTAAGAGCCCTGATTACATCGTGAACAATTACCAAACAATAATATTTCATTTTGGACTATATCATAAGAGCTTCTTAATCATTCTGACCACTTAATCATTCTGCACCAAACCATTCAGTAACTGCCAAACAGCCCCTTAGTTTGCATTCTACACTCGCTCTGATAGAAGGTATTATTCTTAAATCAAGAATAATACACTACTAGTACATAGATTTATCACCCTCTTATTTTCTTGGCTGCATATACACTACTAGTACATAGATTTATCAATGAACATTGTAGGTATTTTTCTAGATATTTCCATCATCTAAGTATTTTATTTAATAAAGAAAGTGAATTTTACTTGTTACGGTAGGAGATCGAAGAAAACTACTTCTACTTGTTAACTATTAGATGGGTCATCCAAGTTTTGTGTATCTCTCAAATTGTTACTTATATATTGTGCTTTCTTCATCCGACCCATCTTCTGCACTTGTTGTATCATATCAGCCTAAGGGGCTGTTTGGTTTGTTTTCCACTAAGTCCTCTACAGATAAAGTTGTATGTGTGGATTAATGTGTGGATTAATCTGTCTGAATAGATTGTGAATGCTTTCGTTCGAGAGGGTTTAGGAGTGTGTTTTTTGTTATGAACCAAGCAGATTTAACAATGGAAATGGAACCAAATGAGAAAGAACACTGCTAAAAGCTTACATTAACAATGGAAATGTATAACAAACTAGCTTTCGAGAGGCTAGCACTCTCCCAAATACAACCGATTAATTTTATGCATGCCTCTACTCTCCTTAATACCTCTATTTATACTACATTTATTATAGGTAACTACCCAAAATACCCCTTTCTTAACTGTTCTAGAATATTCTTAGGAAAGGGCTTGACCTTCTAAATGGGTGCATGACATTTAGGGCTGGCAATGGGTAAGGGTAAACCCGTTACACGTTATGTTTCAACCCGTTGGACAAGGGTATAGATAAAGAAGATTTTATCCACTTATCCATTACCCGTTTACCCGAACCCGAATTTTTAGTGGATAGGGTATGGGTAAACGGTTTTTCGTTATCCATTTTACCTTTTTAGCCGTTACTAAATAATATATATATATATGTATAATTATATAAAGTTAAAAATTAGTATATATATTCATAAATATATTAAGTTACATATTAATATTTTTATAATGATATCATATATGTCATATATTAATATGTAATTTAATTTACTTTTTATACTTTTCGAGTAAAAGAGTTAATGAAGATTAAATGAGAAATAATTAGACGAGGTCGGAAAATTAAATACTACGAAAAGCGTTGTTTTACAATTTTTATATTGTTTTTAAAATTTTATATTATGATTATATTTGAAGTAATATTAAAATGTTTACTATAAACGAATTTGATATAAAATGATTATTATATTTATGAATTTATGCCTTACATATATGTTTGAGGTTTAACAAATTTATTATAGTTCAAAATGAAAATTTTGTTTTACCATTTATCCATTACCCGTTTCGTTACCCGCTATTTTAATGAGTAGGGTAGGGTATGGATAATAGGTTTATGAGATGGATAATTACCCGTTTCGTTACCTGCTATTTTAAATGGATTGGATAACGGAATAACCCTTACCCTACCCGTTGCCAGCCCTAATGACATTACCCCGCCCCCGAAGAACCACCTTGTCCTCAAGGTGGGTAGAAAAAGTAAAACCAATTGCAACCTCTCCCAAACCAAGAGCCACTTAAGTTCAATCCTTCCAATCATGCTCCACACATTCACAAAAGGACCACATTATGTCATTACTAATCCTTAATGTCACATTTTGTTTTCAATGCTACGGTCAAAGTCACAAGAATATACTCATGTTCTCAGCCACATGCCACCGGGTATGATATGAGGGCTCTCAATCTTTAGGCCCAGTCTCGCAGCTGAAAACCATTCTAACAATTTTGTTCCATGTATTGAGTAGTATGTTGAACTCCACAATAGGACATCTTCCCCACAGATTTGATATCAATCCCTCTAGAGACTGGGTTAAAAGGACCTGAGTTTGACCCTCAAAAGGTGAACTAATTGGATCTTCACACCTCGCCACTAACACCATCGTTTTTTTTACACTTATACCCAAAATTAAACTTCTCATCGTGGCAACACAGCCCTTGCGCTCTTCTATACCAAAGTTTCAGAACGACATTATCTACAATTCCTAATAAAACCTACGAGGCTATAAACAAAAACCTAAACATAACCATGGATCCAAAGCTAGCTTTGGATTCGAACTCAAAACCAGACCCAAAACCACCAGATTATTTCCTTCTGCCGACTCTTACTCCTACTTCTTTGTATTTGTCGATATCTTCAGAGGGGGAGTCTCGTCGATTACTGGGCACAATACTCCAGTACAAAATGTGAAATGGAGCATGATTGGAAGGATTGGACTTCAGTGGCTGCTGGTTTGGGAGAGGTTGCAATTGGTCAGCAACAAGCAACAGTTTCTTTACTTTTTCTACCCACCTTGAGGACAAGGTGGTTCTTTGGGGGCGGGGTAATGTCATGCACCCATTTAGAGGCCCAAGCGCTTTCCTAAGAATATTCTATAATAGTTAAGGGGTGTTTTGGGTAGTTACCTATAATAAATCTAGTATAAATAGAGGTACTGAGGAGAGTAGAGACATGCAGAAAATTAGTCGGTTGTATTTGGGAGAGTGATAGCCTCTCGGAAGCTAGTTTGTTAGTCGTTTTCGTTGTTAATGTAAGCTTTTAGCAGTGTTCTTTCTCATTTGGTTCCATTTCCATTGTTAAATCTGCTTGGTTCATAACATTTTTCAACTGGGAGTGACAAGTTTGGAAAAAAAAAACATAGCTTTCTGTATTAAGCTTCCCCCCAGAAGCTTACTAAATAAGCCACGTTCTATGTCATTAAGCCATCACCAAACAGTCATGTATAGCTAACAGAATAAGTTGTGAGTTCCATTAAACTCATTAAGCTGCTAACAAACAGACCCTAATTCTTCAATCCCATGAGTCTCAGTTTTAGTAACGTCGACAACCAAATTCTTCCCATGAGTCTCAAATATCTCAAATTCAGCCTCTCACTTTGTTGACGATCTCAAAGTTTATAAACCAAGCCTTTGTCTCTCTAGAAGAATGCAGAGGCATTGTCGGTCGCTCCTGTAATTCATTTTTTGTTGTTAAGGTCGTATTCGGAAATGTACTAGTTGCTTAAAAGATTGTCGACATCATCATTGGACAACATACACATGACACCTTTACCTTTTCAATTCTGGGTTAGAGGTAGGTATAGTAGTACTTAAAGAAGAAAGACGCATGGATCTAGCAATTAAAGTTATGCCAAACATAATTAATGAACTTAAATGTTGTTTAGCAAATCAACCCTAGCATGTCCATTTAATTAATTGCTTAGAGAGAGTGGTTAAGTTTGCATTGGGTTTTGATTCTAATCATAACACACACACACATATATATATATATAGGTGGAGGTTCAAACGAGAACACCTCGATTTTACGAGAACGCGAGAACACTCTTATCACATGTGATAATACACCCGAGGGGACTAAGTGATGTGCGGACGTCGTGCCCTGCGACTTAGGCCGGGCTAAAGGTTGTCTATTTCTATGATTTAGTATCACATGTGATGGTATTGATGGATTATAGTATCACACCAATAACACCCTTATCACATGTGAGGGGGCTTAGTGGTGTTAGAGCGACTTGACCCGCAACCTAGATTGTGCCAAAAGTCATCCGCTTCTCTAATTTAGTATCACATATGTATCATATGTGAAGGAATGATAGTATGACATGTGATTGTCTATGTGAAACATCGATTTTTTTTTACCTTCACAGTGATTTGCTGTGAAGTTTTAAGTGTAAAAATATGGTCTCACGTGAACCCAACCCTATATATATATATAGGAGGGACCATACAAGAACACCCCCTCTTTAAAGAAACAAAGGAACACTTTGTGGACCACATATGATGTGGGTCCCACACATTAAAAAATCATATCTGATTCAATAGGGACCACCGTTGAATTATATATATTTTTTAATATGTGAGACCCACATCATATATGGTCCATAAGGTGTTTATTTGTTCTTTTAAATTTACGTTCTTGAGTAAATGGGCTAATGGTAGTTCTTAGCAAAAAAAATGTTAACATAGAGGAAAATAACAAAAGAACTATTTTTCCCCTACATTTAACAAACCCAAAAACGGCCAAATCCCTGAAATATAGCATAATAAGTTAAGTGATTCCATTAAACACCGCATACCATAGAGACCAAGGCCTTGTTTGTTTTTTTCATTTTAAGCTCTTAATCATCGCTTATGTCTGATTCGTTTAGATGTTTTATAACTATTTCAGAACTAAAATAAGACTTTAGACTTCAACGTCTCTTAAAAAACAAACGCCACCCAAATCTCTTTTATGAATATCCTAAATCATAAGAAATTTCCAGAAACTTCATTTACTATTAGAAATATATTTCTACAAGCTAGAGGTTGTGTTGTAAATTCCAGAAAATGAATCATTAAGGGTGCGTTTAGTTAGCGAAAACAGTTTTCATTTTCCAAGAAAACCTTTTCAGAAAATGGAGTCGAGTTTTCATTCTCAGTTTTCTATGAAATTTTTTCAAAACACGTTTAGTTGAAATGGGAGTTTTCATTTTTCATTTTCAGATCTTTAGAAAACGCGTTTAGTTGTGCATTTTCTACCAGTTTTCATTTTCCATTTTCCATTTTTTTTCAAATTAGAAAGTGTAAATTTCTAATTTACATACACACACTTTCATACGGACACACACACACGCTTTCACATACACACACACACACACACGCTTTCACATTCACACACACACACACACTTTCATACGGACATACACACACACACACATTCTAATTTGAAAAAAAAAATGTAAAAATGGAAAATGAAAAGTGGTAGAAAATGCACAACCAAGTTAGTGTGTGTGTGTGTGAAAAAGTGTGTGTGTGTGTGTGTAAAAGTGTGAAAGTGAAAGTGTGTGTGTTTGTGTGTGTGAAAGTGAAAGTGTGTGTGTGTGTGTGTGTGTGAAAGCGTGTATGTGTATGTGAAAAAGTGTGTGTGTGTGTGTGTGTGTGTGTAAAAGTGTGAAAGTGAAAGTGTGTGTGAAAGTGAGTGTGCGGGCGAAAGTGAGTGTGTGCGCGAAAGTGCGTGAAATTGTGTATGAGTGTGAAAGTGAAAGTGTGTGTGTGTGAAAGTGTGTATGTGTATGAAAGTGAAAGTGAAAATTAAAGTGAAAGTGAAAGTGTCTGTGTGTGTGTGTGTGTGAAAGTGTGTGTGTGCACGCGTGTAAAAGCGTAAGTGTGTGCATGTAGAAAATTATTTTGAAAATGAAAATTCTGAAAACTCCAAAAAGTTGTTTTCTAAATCTAATATAAATTTAGAAAATGAAAATGAAAAAAAAATTGGAAATTTTTTGAAAACTAAACGAACTAAACGCGTTTTCCAAATTTTCATTTTCTGTGAAAAATTTTCCTAGAAAACAGAAAAATTTTCTGTAACTAAACGCACCCTAACCCATTTTATGAATACGTTTTCTAGGAAAATGAGAACAACTTTCGCTAACTAAACGCACTGCGTTTAGTTACATATTTCCTGTTTTCTAAGAAAATTTTCCAAAGAAAATGAAAATTTGGAAAACGCGTTTAGTTTGTTCAGTTTTCAAAAAAATTCCAAGAAAACGAAAATTCTCATTTTCTAAAATTATATTGATTTAGAAAACTATTTTGACCGCTTTTCCAATTTTTTGTTTTCTAAAAACTTTTCCACATTCACACACTTATACTTTCATACACATTCACACACACACACACACACACACATTCTAATTTGAAAAAAAAATGAAAAATGAAAAATGAAAAGTGGTAGAAAATGCACAACCAAACACGTTTTCTAATTTTATAAAAATTAAAAGTGAAAACTCCACCATTTCAACTAAACGTGTTTTCTATAAATTTCATAGAAAACTGAGAATGAAAACTCAACTCCATTTTCTGAAAACGTTTTCTTAAAAAATGAAAACAGTTTTCGCTAATTAAACGCACCTTAAGTTTCTTTTAAATAGCTAATCCAAACACCTCCTAAAAAGTATTATGCGGCATTTGATATTCAAGAATCCTAGTTACCTTTATTAATTCAAACTTATTTATTTTCTAAAATGACTGATGATCCATTCCATTGCCTCGTAGAAGCTTTTTTTAAAGTTTTGAATATGACAAATCAATCACGTTTTGAATAAGAATTAAAAAAAAGGTGGGAATCTGAATTTGTTGGAGTGCAATCAAATTCTTTTGTTTCAATTCTCTTTTTTTGTCTTATATCCAACAGAAAATCCATCCCAGTCGCTTAATCGGTCGGATTCTGATTCTCATTATCCGTCACTTCTTTTAAGAACCCTAAGGGTACGATTTGGTTTTAAGGGGTGTTTGGATTAGGAAAATTCTCCATTGCTGCCTATCGTAGGAGTCTGGGCCGTGTCTCAGTCCCAGTGTGGCTGATCATCCTCTCGAACCATGTTTAGATTAGCTTAAGACTAAAATTACAACATACCAAGAGCTATGATCCGGTGACCGTGAGATGTGAGAAGCAAGAGACGCTAATGAGATTCTCTTATTCCTACGACCACCCACCGCTATGGCATTTGAGAGAGAGGGTACGAGGGAAGCGTCGTCGTTTTGAGTATTCGACACTCGATAGGCAGTCGAGAGAAGGCGGCCTCTTCTTCTTTTTTGGAAAATTGGCTAAAGCGAGCGTACTCCGGGTCTTTTATAGAATGGGCTCTGATGCCCGTCATGGGCAAAGGCCCATCTAGGCCACTAGTTGGAATTTATTATTGAGTTAAATGTATGAAATAGCAATCTAATTTCATAAAATTCTTTATTATACCATTGTACTTTCAGTTTTACTTATTACAGTAATGTACTTTCAAATTATTTTTTATTAAAGCATTAACTGTGAAAAGTTTACCCAAAATAACAATGAGTAACTTGTTACCTTTTATTAAGTTAACCCGATTTTTTTTTCTTACATGGCTTAAGTGAGATGGCATGGATGACATGTCATTTTGATTACATGATATTAACAAAAAAATTCTCTTGCAATTTTTTTTTAAAATTTTCTCATTTTACTCTTTATCTCCCTGTTCCGCCAGTTCCATATGTGGTTCCCCCCATCCGTTCTGATGATTACCTTGGTTCTTCGAGTTTTACATCTGTAGATCTACTATTCTAACTCTTGCCTCTTTCCTCCTCGATTTCTACCCATATTTCATATTAGTTCTTCCACTCCTTGGGTGTTATGCATTTTCTATCTAGTTGATTTGTTTTTGATTTCCATATTAGTTTGATTTGGGACTTGTTTATAGGTTTTAATTAGTTTTGATTCTATATATAATTCAATTTCTACTAGTGATTTGTCCATTTGAGGCTTGTTCTAAATTCATGAAATTGCCGCTTTTCAAGTCTTCTAAACAACCTTTTTTGTAGGTTTTAATGAACTTGGATTTAGATTATGTTAAAAACTAAGGATGTCGGTTTTGAACATTTGTAGTTGAACTTCTTCCTTTGATATAAGTTGTAGATTTTGAATTTGCTAATGAACTTGAAATTATGTCTTTGATACAAGTATTTAAGTATTATACTTTCAGCTTCGTGCAATCAAATTAGTGATGATTTTTTGAAAGCGTTTGTAATTTGTGCCGTAGAAAAAGAACGGCCAATTACTGTTAGAATTGAAGATGTAATTAATGACTTGTTTTCAAAAGATGGAAACTTGTAGAGAACAATTTTATAATGTAACTATTTCTTATCTTTAATGATATGGTTTAGTTGTTATGTGCCTCCACTTTATGAAATTTCTGGATCCGCCACTACACATAACATAGTTGTAGTATAATCTTTTCCACTGCAATAAAGTTACCTATAATTTTCTCAAATTTTATAGTAATTTCCTTACACCGTCACTCTTTTAAAAAAACACTTTTTATAAATTGTACAAGTTAAATATTTTAGATTAACATTTTTAACAAATATGATATTTTTATTCAAGATAAATATTTTATTTATAAGAAAACATAACACTTGTTATTTAATTTTTTGAATTCAGAAAATACTTAGTTTGTACTTTTAAAAAAAATAATTATATAAAATGTGTCTTACAAATTTTCTTAGTATTGTTATATTTTAATGAATATTTTTTAAATAATCTAATTAATTTAATACATTTATTGAATGATATATCATTCAATTTTTTTAAAAATAAGTTGATATATTCTTTTCAATATAAATACTTTATTTGTAAAAAAACGTAACAATTCTTAGTTAAAAAAATATTTTTTAAACATTTTTTTAATATAGGAAAATAAATTGTGATCTACAAATTTTCTTAATATTGTTATATTATATATGAATAATTTAGTTTCGTTAAATTAATCTAGTATATTTATCAAATAATATGTAAAATTAATGTTTTGAAAGAAATGCCACATTAGCGATATATTACATGTGGACAATCTACATGGACGATATTAAATAACAAGTAATAAAAAGCGGGTGACAAAAGCGGTCACAAAATAATCTCACATAATTTCCTTTTTTCTAAGCTACGTCATGTGGGATATGGCTATGGTCTCGCCACAAAGTGGCCATAAATGCTAATTTTCGGTTTGGCAACCTTACTACGTAGATCTCAAAGATCTTAGATTCACGAGATGCGCATATCTTTATGACACACCAACTCGACCGACATCTCAATCTTAGTCACGATTACGCCACAACCCATATATGACACCCAAAATTGGGTAAATAAAAAAATATAAAAAGGAAATGAAAAAAGAAAGAAAAGGAGAACAAAATAAAATTGGTTTTTATTTTATTGGACCAAAAATGTAAAGGAAAACGTGAAAAAGAGCTAACCATATCAATTAGTGAAAGTGAGAAGTGAAGAAAAGAGTTTATGCTATCGGACTAAAAATGAAAGAAAGTATTAGATTGGGGTGAAAAGTGTAAAGTTAGCCAAAGTATTGAAGCCAGAGGGCCGAATGTTATTTTGAAAGTTCATGGGCGGTGTCAGACTTCAATTGAGAAGGACCTGTGATGTATATATGACATATCTGAAATTTGAAAGCAACATGTCGATTGTCCATCTTCGAGGCATCTTATTAACTTGTGCAGTCAACAAAAAAAAGAATATAGGTTTATGTAGACCACATAGCCCTCTTCATTTTTTATTCAGGAAATTTCAAAAAAGGTGGAGAACCGCGGATGCAACCGGAGCTCAAAGTTCCTATCTGAAAGCTCCGTTTATCGACGATTGGAGGTAAATACTCAACCGAATTTCAAGTTCCTTATATTGTTAGCTTTGTTTTTATATCCTCTATCAAATTAAAATCCTAAATCTTATATTTTAGTTTTGAAGGTTCGATTTTCAGTTCTTAACTGATTTTCGAGTGGTTAGAAAGCTGAAAAATGACAAAATGGGACTCAATACTTGATGGTTTTCATTAACTTTTGTTGTCATGGTTGAGGAAAATCATTTTCTAGAGTTTTAGCAAAAAGAATTATCGAAAATGATCGGAAAAAACGGCATCTCAAACCTACTTCCGACAAAGGTGTTGTTGCCGGTGGTTGGACGCCGGAGTTTGGGCCGAATGTGGCTGGGCCTGTGAGATGTTGGGCTAAGCTTTGTTGTTTAGGTGAATTTAGATTTTAGACATAAAAAAGGAAAACTCTACATTGGGTCTTTGGGGTAACAAAGAAATATTATTTTTATTTTACTCTTTTATTAGTTGGGTACTTGGTTAATTGGATTATAGAAAGAATTATTAATTAGGTAAATTTTCTAAATTTATTAGTATATTAATTTTGATTTTTATACAAGGTTCTAAATGATGTAAGGCGTAGCCTCAAGCCTTAGGACTTATGGCGAGGCCATGACGTTTTTGAAGGCGTGCTCTAAGATGGCATATACACACACATACACACACACACACAGAGACACTTACCAATCCTTGTATTGTTAGCGTTTTGAATACTTTAGAACATATTAAATTCATATAAAGTAATAAAATTAAAAAAGAATGAAAAACCATTGATATCAAATATATAGAGCTTATAGAAAATTATATCAAGAGTGCAAATTCGGGATTAAATATCTTGAATCCCTACTCACTACTTTTTCCTATCTTTAAAGACTTTGTGTTTGACGTTTCGTGTACGAGAATGTCATTAAGCATTTACCTATTTAAGGTTTTAGTTTTTAGATTTCTTTTTTATGTTTATTTAAGTCCTAGATCTTGTACATAATTATCATTTATCGTTCACATTATATATTAAAGTAACCCCACACCTTATAAAATAACGCGTCGTAACGTGCCATAACATGTCGTAACGAGCCATAACGCGTTACAATGCAAGTCAAGCCTTAGAGTGGAGCCATAGGGGTTAACGCGGCGGCGACCCCAAGCCCTGACGCCATAAGGCGCCATAACGAGGTCATAACGAGTTATTTAGAACAGTGTTTTTATATAATTAATATATTAAATTTTTTAAGAAAATTTATATCATCTAATTATTTCTAAGGAGATATTGTTTATGATAAATCATTAAATTATTTTTATGATTTAATAATAGATTAAAGCGTTATAACTGGTTACCGAGACGCTTTAATTTAGAGAGATGAGTTTATAAGCTTATAAAAGGATTATTTTGACGTTGGGACGTCATAAAAATTTAGACTTACTTTTGACTAAAGTTAGTCGAGGTTAACCGAGTTGACCAAGGATTGATTTTTAGCTCGTTTGACCCACATAAGATTTTAAAGATGAGATATTAAGGTACTCAATTTTAGGGTTTGACTTTAGGTTGAGTCAAGTTTGACCATAGTTGATTTATTGTTGATTTTTTGATAAATTAAGCCATTAATTATATATTTTGGTACAAAATATACAGGTCTTCAGTCAAGAGCTATCAGTAGCCGATCTACACGACCAGACGAATCTTCAAGAGATTTACAATGGGATGCATACCTACATACAAATTTATTTTGAGTATTATATGATTTATATGGTGATACGTGATGTTTCAGTTTACATACATGATACCATCCATATATTTTACATGTATGTTATTTTATGACCAGTTGTAATTAATGAATAGTAACCTCTCCTCCTTTTAATAGAAGAGGCATGTAATCTATGATGCCGTTCATATATACACTAATGTTACACGGCAAATAAACTAAACCGATAAACGCAAGTTGAACACTCTACACTTTGGTTCTCAACATTGTCCTTGAGATCCACATATATTATAGGTCTTATTGCCGATTTTGCACACAATGCTACTGAATTTGCAGGTAAACATACATCTCGTTATATTGACGTATTTCCTTATTTCTACTTCGACCACTCTCTTCAGAGATTCACTGATATCATCTGCCACCCAAGCTACGGATATATGAGGTCGAGGATCCTGTTACATAACTTTCTTATCAATAAATCACATGCGAAAGACTATATAAGTTAAGAGGTGGAAAGGGTACAATACTAGCATTTAAAAACTTAGTAGCATTTCTGACCCTCAAAATCTAAAGGATATCACTTTTAGGTGTTGTTTGTTTACCTCTTAACAGTTCCATTAAGAGGCAGCCTCTGAATCGTTAAGAGATGAATCTTGTTTGGCAAAAAATAAGTAAGTCTGCCTGCCTCTTAATGGTTCCAAAACCATCTGAAATCATTTTGTATATATGGAACTCCCTTAACCATTAACAGCCCTAATTATACATCCTGAATATTTCAATTTGCACTTATATCATAAGAGCTTATTAATCATTCAGCAACGAGATTAAACCATAAAGTCTCCATGAACACTAACCTTGTAAAATTCGGGAAGATTGTGCAATTTATAAACCTGATTAACAGATTGAATCTGTTTCGTTACCTGAATACAACAACACTCCAAAGTGTCACAACTTCTTACTACAAATAGTTAAAAAGTAATATTACAACATTAAACAAACATACCTCAGCTAGACCTCCTGATGTATTTTCAACCGAAAGAAATGTGCGTGTCCGATCATCATTCACAAAAACCTCCCACTTGTTAAAATCAATCAAGTAACTGTTTTCAACATCACCAAAAAAAAAAAAAAATGAAAATGAACTAATTCCATCTTAAAAAACTTTAATATGGAATTAGTAGCAAATTGTTATGTATAAAAAGGGTTGGGTACCAAAGGGCCTTTGGCCTAGCGGTATGTGAGCCCCTTGTTTTCTAGGAGGTCGGGGGTTCAAACCTCACCATAGGTGAGGAGGGTGTGTGAGTTTGTTTGTTTATTCCAATTGCCGTATATAAATATTATATACTTCAAAAAAAAAAAAAGGGTTGGGTAAGTTCAAACCGGTTTTGAAACTGAAGCTTTTGTCGAAGCATTTTGACCACCGAGTCTATTTGATGCACGCGAATAGGAACAGTTCTTCCAAGACTTATGTGAAATTCCCTCCCTAATGCAACTTGTATTAACTTTTCTTCATCTTTTAGCAGCATAAGTAATGGAACATCAATATCGACAACGTGAAGATCCGGTACAATTAATGCGATTTTCTTCAAAAACTGAGCCAGTTCCTTCTTTCTTCCGGATGGTATAAAGACTATTATTGCATAAGTGGTATATGTCAGCCGGTATCAAGAAATAACCAATTGCATAATGTTAATGAAGCAGTCGATAGTTTTAATATAAGTGTGTTGTGTAGCCTAAAGAATATTAACAGGTAAGTGTGTTGGGCAGCTAAAAAATATTAACAACTAAAGAATATTAATATTCTTAAGGCCCATGGTCAAATGGGCCCAACCCTTTGATATATTAGTGTAGAACGATCAGATGAGAGTTAAGAGTGAAAAATCATAGCGATAAAAGAATATTTATCTTGTAAAGGGATAGGAAGTCGACTCTAAACCTAATACAAGAGAATCTCTCTTCTCTTCTGGGGTGGATGTAGGCAAGTTTGTTGAACCACATAAATCTCTTTGCATTGTCTCTACTTTTTATTTCCTTTAATTGCTTGGTTATTGACATTACTTGTTTCGGTTTTGAGTACGATTGTGAAATCGGGCTGTTTGGGTTTGGTTTCTTCTACTCTGTGTTCTCCGCCGACCATATATTTGGTATCTGAACACAACATTTAGGATTACAAGTTTGACATCACATACATGCAAAAATCAAAATTATTAATATTATTGATTAAACAGAAGCTACATACTTGCATGTTATCATTCTTACAAATTACTAATGTTATTGAATTCCATCCATAAAATTCCCTTTCTTATTAGTCCAACTATTCAGTCACAGACATCCATCAATTGTGATTTCAAAATGTAAAGATAGTACCTCAAAAACGAGCACAAATAAATGAAGAAGTTGTAAAAATGCTGCAAATTGTAACGCAAAAACAGAGGAAATGGAACCTGGGATGTAAACATGCAAAGCATAGTTGCCTTCAATGTGAGGGAAGCTGCGAATTCTACTAGCTGTATTGCGTTCCAAATAATCAAATGTTCCTGAAAAGAACCAAAACTTATCGTAAATGGTTAAAAAATAAGCTCACAAATGCATCGTGTGTGTGCGTTTATAGGAAAGACTTACCGAGTGAATTGGGAGGGTTGAGAAGTTCGATAGGCGGTGGAGGAAGAGCGAGTAGCGGTGGTGGTTCAGAGGCGGCAATTGGCGGTTGAGTATCTGTTTCTGAATCAGAAGAAATGTCTCCTCTGTATGATGCAATCAGTGCCTCCATTTTCTATCTCGTCGTTGATACGAGCAATCCTGCATTTAAA
Source organism: Silybum marianum (assembly GCA_036898165.1). Taxonomy (NCBI): domain Eukaryota; kingdom Viridiplantae; phylum Streptophyta; class Magnoliopsida; order Asterales; family Asteraceae; genus Silybum; species Silybum marianum. Next base: position 18,433,783 of record CM072537.1, on the reverse strand, counting down.
TAAAACCCTTTTTAGCCCCTCTAATGTTTCCCCTTTTCACAATTGGGTTTTCGGTGAGAAATGAAGTTATGGTAAGAAGGGATCTCCACTCTTGGATGCACATTAGGATGAGATGCAGATCAATCCCTCTAGTATCAAGTGCAATTCATGGGTGGGTTTGAGATTAAAAGTAATCAAGAATCAAGATCCCTTCTTACGCTTCTCACATTAACTTCACTTCTCACATGATCCCATGCCTTCCGGTCACTTTATGTCTTAATATTTATTTGGGGAACATGAACCAAAACCCCGAACAACAAAACAAATAAGATCACCTAAAACAATGTCTACATGCATTTCATGAAGCAAAATCTTCAATTAATTTATCATCTAAGAGTAAGGGATTACTAAAACTAAACCCCCAAATCCTAAATAAATATGTAGAGGATGGAATCTTTAAATATAAGCATAAAAAAACAGAAACATTAAAATAACTAACATTTAAGACTCTTGGTCATTGTCTTTGCTCTTCTAGAATAAGATTACGATATCCATCAGGTAAGATAACACGACTAAGGGGTTGTTTGGTAGTTGTTGGATGGTATAGAGGCTCCGTATGATATAGTGCAGAATGAAAAATGGTTGTTTGATAGCTGCTCTGAATGGATAGTCTGAATAAGAACAAATTACCATTTTAACCCTATGTGTAACACATCGATTTTTAGAGAAATGATAAACCAGCAGCTTGGATTACAACCCTTTTCCCCCATTTCTACAAAAACCCTTTTGCCATCACTCACTTTTCCATCTTTTAAATTAGTGTATATATAAACATCAGGAACAATCTGCAACTCAACCATTTTCTCATGAACTTTCCAAAACAACTCTTTTTTATGATATTTCAGTAAATTAGTCAAAATAGAATTAACACAGGCTGAATCTGGAAAATTGATTCGTAATATAACATGAACAGCTTCATTCAACATGCCTTTGTTCTTATCAGCATCAATAATGAACCCATATATCCGAGACCTAAACTTTAAACCCTCAACCTCCACAGAGAGAAATTAGCAATTGAATCAATAATATCTGAAATTGGCTTTCGGGTTTCAATCATGTGCCCTAATACAACACTAGCGTCTCTTGACTGATTCGAATTACAAAGAATCATAGCCAGAATTAGGAAGGATTTTAGGTTTTGAGGAATACCGACCAATTGAAGAAGTGGGTGGAGGAGACGATTAGGGTCAGCTTGCTGGTTTTGGTGAAGAACAGATTGAATAACATCTGGGTTAAGGTTTTTTAGAAGATTCGAGGAGGTGAGGCCGGAGATACCTGATGTCGTTCGTCGTGGAAGAGAAGCCGGTCGGAGATTGTTTTGTTGGTCGGAGTTCCCTTCGTCGGAGATACCTGGCCGGAGTTCCCTTCGTCGTGGAAGTGAACCCAGCGGGGGAGAAGAAAGAACCGCCCAGGTGAGGAAGAGAGGAGGGAGCCGCTAAACAAAGAAAGAGGAGGGTATTTTAGGGAAAAATATAACTGTGGTTATTGGGTCAGTTATTACCATCCAGACCCTTTTGTTTTGCCAAAACTGTCTGCTTCCTCTTAGCGATTCAGATAAACAGCCCCTAAGGATTGGCAAATAGTCCCTAAGTTATTGACTTATAACTTATTGAAAGTGCTTGTCAAAAGTTGATAAAGTAAAAATTTTGACTTCTTAAAAAATGATTTATTATCGTTTTGATACCGGATAAGTTGTTTTTTTCAAACATGACTTATTACCGATGTCACACATGAAATGTCTTTTACTATCTAATATGATCCAAAAACAATTTAGCATTATATTAAAAACTCAAATATGTATTAACTAATTATATTGGAGAAGAAAATATGTAAAAAAAATCGTACTTAACGAGGGCCCTTTTTTTACGTATCGCCCAGGGCCCATAAAATGTCAGGAACAGGTCTGAGCATATTTAGCTAAAGTTTTATAAAATCAACAATAACAAACTTTTCTCAAGATTCATGTGAATCAAGTATGGCTTGAGGAAAATGTGGCAGATTTGTTTACCAAATCATTACTTCAAGCTACGTTTGAGAAACACATTGGAACGTAAGACTTTCCAAACTCGCATAATTGATGTACAGATCAGGGAAGTAATAGACAAAGGATATGTCTACTACACATGTAATATTGATGGTTGTGTTCTTTCCTTCTCCCAAAATTTTATTTTTCCAATTGAGTTTTGTTCATTTGGGAAGGTTTTAGTGATTGATGTACAGATTAAGGAGGGTAGTAAACTAAAAGAATAGTTTATCGGTGCCTTGTACTCTTTCCTTCGTTTAAAGTTTTTATATTTTTATTGAGTTTTTTTTTTGCATAAGATTTTGAGGAGACAATTATTACACACTATCACCCATTTGACTTGGCACAAGAGGAAGTATTATGTGCCACAGTGAAAAGGATGTAACAGTATATATTGATATAAACTTTTAGAGTCATTGTTGAGTAAATCTCTTTTCCAAGCTTATCATTATTCCTTTGTAATCGTTCATATTTAAAAGGGTTATTATTATGATAGTACACAATTTTTCCTTCTCTCTGTTTTTGTTGTTCTTTTTACACTTGCATTATTTTTAGATTAGATAGAGATATTTAATGGAAGACAACTATAATTTTGAACGGGTTATAAAATCAAATTCATCAAGTTACCGTACCACTTCTCCTTTCAACTCAGTTCATATCCCTAATCTCCTAAAAACCACAAAAATGAATGGCAAATACAAATTCTTGCAAATTTGTCATTTTCCCTTTGAACCAAACTTATTTTAAGAAAGACTTTCTATACCTCAATTTGAAACGTAACTCAATCCTCATTCTCCAACCTGAACGACATGTATCTTTCGACCAACTCGACTCAGTACGACTTTTGTGTTTGCTTCTCAACAGTTACATGTTCAAGTCCACTCGGAGCCACCAAAGGGTTTGTCATATTGTTAACTTCAAGACTTAATAGGATTAGGAGTTGTTTGGCTGGTTTTCCATTAAGATAAAGTTGTTTGTGTGGATTAATCTGCCATATAGAATGAGAAGGTTTTTGTTTGGGGGGTTCTTCATAGATGGAAGGAGCATATTTTTTTTATTAGGAGGGATAGGTTTAGAAAAAGAAAACTTGGCTTTCGACATGACACGAAACACGACACGAAAATAAACGGGTTTGGGTTGAACTTTTTGACCCGCCAACCCGTTTATTAAGCGGGACTTGTTCGGTTGACACATACAGGTCGCGGATTGACCTGCCAACCCGTTTAAAATTAAAAAAAAATTAATATTTTTATTCCAAGCTTTCTAAAATAATATTTGTATTAGTATTTGAACTTGGTTGTAGTACTAGTATTTGAATTTGGACGTTTGACTTGTTTGTATTATTATGTAACCCGTCAACCCGTTTATGACCTGCCAACCCGAGCGTGTACGGTTTAAGGCTGAACATTTCGACACGATTAGTTAAACATGTCGTTCCAGGTCTGACCCGCCAACCCGAAGACGACACGATTGCCACACCAACTTACTGATACCATATATATTTCTAAGGAGAAACACTCATGCCAATTGAATCAAACTCAACATTCAATAAAAACAAGATCAATATCAAACATTTTTATTTCAGTAATCCACAAAATTGTACATACCTTAACCTTACTTAGTCATGAAATATAACTACAAAATAAAAACTTTATTATATATCATAAATGAACATTTTCGATTCAATATGCCAAGTGCTACAACAACACACTTTCGATCCGTTTTTTTGTACCAGTAACCATATATCACGATGGATTCGATTCCATTTGACTTTTATTGTCTGATAACTCTGTTTGAACTATATATGAAGTTGTCTTCACCAGCAACAGTGGAATTCAGCCTTCCAGCAGCCCATCCGTTGTTCACAACACGAACCGGATCCCCCCCAATTACTCGACTCCCATCAATACGTTTTTCGAATTCCGAAACTCCATTTGCTTTTCTCTCTTTCCTTCTCTTCCTCTCCTCATCTCGTTCTTTCCTCAGCCATTTCTCTACTGTTCTCTGTAACAACAAACAAATGTGTATCACACTTCTATTCATAGTAAAAAAATTGTCAAAATATCTACACCACAATTAGGGTTTGCACCAAGGGTGAGCATCAGAACCAGGCACCCGCCTTTGGAACCGGAACCGATGTGATTTGTTCCGGTTACGGTTCCTAAAATGCGGAACCGATCAGGACTGGTTCCGGTTCCGGTTCTCATTTTTTTGAAACCCGTTACCCGTTGGGTACCTGCCGGAACCGGTTCCGAGACCGGGTAGCCGTTACTTTTAAATAAAAATTGTTTTACATATTTATTAATAAAGTCATATTACCTTTTAAGTTAAAGAGTTAAACGAGTTATGTAGTTTATAATAGACTTAAAATTATATTTTTATCAAATGCAATGTAAAAATATATTAAATATTGAAACCGGTCCAAGTTCCAAAATATAAAGAGCCGATGTTAGAAGTTGAACCGGTTCCGGTTCTGTGAAATTTGGCCGGGTACCCGGTTATGCTCAACCCAAGGGGTCATCTGTTCAACTGCCTGTTAGCTAGCTTCAGTGAGATCAGTCAAGGAACGTTGTGCACCAAATTCAAAACTAATAACATTTTGTAATGATCTCTAATGGTAACCTAGAAATGAAATTTTGCAGAAGAAACGGAATCAAATTCAATTATAATTTATTTTGTGACTGAATGCGTGCATATTTTGGTGCAACAGAAGAACCCACCATTAGAGACAGATTGCTCGTCTTTTTGACGTCTTCCATAGTGGATGCTAGTTGTAACTTCCCGTGAGCAACGTATACCTAAAACAAAGAGAAAAAGTTTTGTAACATACCCTTTTTTTTGGTAGTATATAATATTTATATACGGCAAATGGAATAAATAACTGAAACCTTACAATATGCGAAGGCCAATTCTCGAGACCATCAAATATATGTGTGGCATATATGATTGTAGCACCACGCTCTTCACATTCCTTTTTTAGGAATGTCAAAAGATCAGCCCTGGCAAGCACATCTAGGTCAACCGTAATTTCATCAAGAAGAAGAACCTATACAAATGACACAAGATTGCATGACAAAATTATAAAAACAAACCGATTCAAATGAATCAATATTTTGACTAATTGTCAAATATCTAAATCTGAAGTATATAACAATATATATATATATATAGAGAGAGAGAGAGGAAGGTTCAAATGAGAACTTTGTAAATTTAAATGAATAAAGGAACACCTTGTGGACCACATATGATGTGGGTCCCACATAATATTAAATCATTTATGATTTAATATGATTTAAAATATTAAATCAGAAATGATTTAATATTATGTGGGACCCACATCATATGTGGTCCACAAAGTGTTCCTGTATTTCTTTAAAAAGGGGTGGTTCTCGTATGATCCCTCCCCTATATATATATATATATATATTTATGAGGCTGGAACCCTTGACCTCCACTGAGACATGTGTTGCAATGTTCACTGAATAATGGGAGTAGATGGTAACTAAGCTAATACCTTGAATTCCTTTAGGAGGCCCATGCATATTTGCACTCTTCTTCGCTGACCGTCAGATACCTTGTGCATCCTCCATGACAGATCAACATCTAAAACCTGAAATGGTTTAAAATTGAGAATATATAACTTTAAAATTGTTATTTTTTTCATTTTCTTATCTACGCCCTTGCAAAATATAAGGTCATTTTTACTGTTGAATTTGATTAAAATTTTGGCCCACACATTTGTTCTAATTTGTGGAACCCATATATATATATAGGGTCAGGTTATGGGGAAAACTTCAAAAAAAGAGAAAACTGAATAACACCATGGGAGTCCTCCATCTGGACAGTATGCACAAATACAAGCGATTATATGCATTTGTGCATATTGTCCAAATGGAGGGCTCTCGGGGTGTTCTTTCAGTTTTTTTTAGGTTTTCCCCAGAACCTCCCTCTCTCTCTCTCTCTCTCTCTCTCTCTCTCTCTATATATATATATATATATATATATTTGTGATTTAAGAGAAAATGAAGAATAGAACCCACAAAAACCATATAGAAAATGAAGTAAATGAATTTAAGCCATCACAAGGAACATATTAATCTTTGACCTACCTTAATTAGCTCAGCTCTTCTCTCCGGATTGACACCTGACACGCCAAATAACATTTTCTCAGCAGAGATATCCATTTGTATTGCAACATCAAAACCAGCAAAAGCAACTTCCCTTCTCCACTGCTCATTCAAACGACTATTCAGAACCAAGAAAAAACATGCTCAATAGCAATGGCCAACTACTGAACAAGCCCATATATATATAGGGGCCGGTTCAAATGAGAACTCAAATTTGGTTGTGAACGTGAGGACAAATGAGAGTGCGACACGTGTCCCATTCAAAGAAATATTCAGACCAAATATAGTATATATTCAGTCTGAATAATCTATATTCAGACACGTGTCACGTTCTCATTTGTCCTCAAGTTCACAACCAAATTTGAGTTCGCATTTGAATATATATATATATATATACTGTGAGATTCCCCATCTTTTCTAGGCCTTTGAAACAAAATCAAGCAAACAATCTTTTTAATTATTAATATCATCAGTGTGGGTGAGTCCGAACACTTTAAACGAAAGCAAAGCAAATAACTCAAACTACTTCCAAACATTTAACCCCTCTTAATGGGATCAAAATAATACTTGATGCAATTTATATTTAATTCAATTGATTATAGTTTGATATTTTTTAATATCAAGATACCATTTGCACCTCCACGAACCTTACTATTAAAGAAATTCATGAAAGGTGATTTTTTTTATCTAAAGTCATAAATCTTCCTCCATAGTGTTCTGACATCTCTCAATGACTTCTCGCCACCTGTCAGACCTTCTCGACAACCTCCCGACTCCCTAAAGCGTCATAAAACAAATGATTAAGTTGGCAAAGGATTACTTTTTCAATATTGTTTCTCTTTTTCTTGGAAGCCACCACATTTTATTTGCCTAAGCCTAAAGAACTAAACGAACCTAACAACAAGGTATGCCATGCTTAATTCATACTGACCACCTAAAAATTCAAGTTATTGGGTAACTGTTGACCTTAAGCATGGAAATGGATAGAAATTGTTTAAAGTATTGACTACACTTGTATCTATATATAGGGTCAGGTTCAGCCGTTCAAGGGAAAACCTCAAAAAAAAACGAAGAACACCCTTAGAGCCCACCATCTGGACGGTATGCACAAATGCATACCGGTAATTTGTAACATGCATTTGTGCATATGCACTAACGCATAATATGCACTCGTGCATAGAAAAAAAAACATCTTCAATCGCTTGTATGCATTTTTGCATATCGTCCAGATGGAGGGCTCCCAGAGCGTTCTTCGGTTTTTTTTGTTGAGGTTTTCCCCTGAACCTCCCATATATATATATGTGTGTGTGTGTGTGCTATCGATCTATCTTCACATCAGATATTTCATTGGTATTTTCTATTCTGCTAGTTTTCTTCATATAATGCAAACTAATGACTGCTGCTTATAAATCTCATAAATGTCTATTTTCTGTGAGCGATTGTTCGTATTTTACTTAGTTATTCATAACATAGAGGTTCCTAGCAAAGGATATACATTATTGCTGATTTGGTTTTTCATCATGAAATTAAACACATTGGTCAAGTGTGGCAATTTAGGACATTGGTATCACTAACGTAACCAATTACAAAGCAGCACAATATTAAAGCTATATTTCCATTCAAGCCTTGATTCATTATGCAATAGGCAAGCAATAGACGACATTATTGGAAAGCATCATGTTCTATGAAGTGCATATATAGTAAACACGTTGTCAAGGACAAACAGAAAAGAAAGATGAGAGCAATCAAATCATCATTAGGAAGCTAGAAACAAGAAACCAAACCAATTAGGCAGAACAAGTAGACGTTCAACCTAGTTCCTAATATCTACTAAATGTCCTCTAATAATTGTTTATTGTTAGTCCACATTAGTTAGATCTTAGATGTGAATCATTTCCCTTCAATATATGTTTTGAAACTTCCCTTCACTCCTCAATGGTTCTTTTGGAGAGTAATCTAATGGCGTTTCACATGTCCTAACATGGTATCAGAGCCAATTGCAACCGTAAGACATCAACCCCGATAAACAAACTCAGTGGCCACAATTGTTGTAAACGCCCGATGGGATATTCCACCACATATTCTCATATGATAATAATAATAAAGAAAATCAAATCACACAACAACTTTTCTACCGTTTATGAGTCAACATTCATCATAATTCTCCATTGTTTCCTATTTGTATAGTTCATGTAATTGTTTCCACTTGAAATACAACTAACAATTGGTATAAAAAGAGAAGCAAACTACTACCTCTCCACCAAGATAAGCAAGGTCACCGGAAGAAGTCAAAGAGGTGTCATGGAATGCGGATCTCCCAAGAACCCTAACCATGTCAGGATCCACCATGTGCTTCCCTCCCAGTATCTTCAGTATTGTCGTTTTCCCTTTTGTTTGCATTCCATAAATATCACAATATCAATACAACCAACAACTATTTCGCTTGATTTAGAACATAAATCTTATAAATATCATGATATGAATACAATCAACAACAATTTCACTTGATTTAAAACACACATTATATAAATATCACAATATCAATACAACCAACAACTATTTGCCTTGATTTAAAACACAAATTTTTATATAAATATCACAATTATCAATACAACAAACAAGTAATTCGATTGATTTAAAACACAAATGTTTATTACTTCAAACAAAAAAAAGGAGGAAAGAAGAGACGAACCTGCGCCATTAGATCCGACAAGAAGGCAACGATCACCGGAATTGAGAGTGAGAGAGAAATCTTCGATGAGAGGAACTGAACCAGGAGGTGGATGGCCGTCGATCCCTGGGTACGTGAACTTGAGTTTGTTAATAACCACCATTGGGTTATTATCATTCACCAACATTATACCTATCGATTCTTCTTTGAATCTCAAAATTCTTTCAGTTTTCTGTATAATTTGTCGGCTCGGGATGCAGATTTACAAAGGATATGGATCAAGAAAATGGGGATTTATAAGGAATTTTCCGGCGGTGGGTGGAGGGTCCGTAGAGTGGGAATTGAATTGAATGAGAGTTGTTTTGTTTATCGTGGCAGGGTTTTGCGTCGCTAACTCTCGTTCACCACAAAAGTCTGGTCCCAAATGTGGACACGTCTATTACTTTGGGGATGGTTGAATTTATAATCTATATGTAAAATATGATATCATCTATTAATTAATTATATTTTTATCAAAAAAAAATTAGTTTAGTGTGATTAGTTACAGAAACATTTTCTGTTTTTTAAGAAAATTTTTTAGAGAAAATAAAATTTTGGAAAATGCGTTTAGTTCATTTAGTTTTTAAAAAATTTTCAAGAAAACGAAAATTTTCGTTTTCTAAAATTACATTGGATTTAGAAAACTACTTTTACCACTTTTCCAATTTTTTGTTTTCTAAAAACTTTCCCACATTCACACACACACATTCACAAACATGCATACACAACCGCACTTTCACAAACATGCGTCCACACACACTTTCATTTTCACACACACACATAGACACTTTCATTTTCACACACACACTTTCATGCAGATACACACACACACTTTTTAATTTGAAAAAAAAAATGGAAAATGAAAAGTGGTAGAAAATACACAACCAAACGCGTTTTCTAATTTTCTAAAAATGAAAAATGAAAACTTCATCATTTCAACTAAACGCGTTTTCTAAAATTTTCATAGAAAACTGAAAATGAAAACTCAATTCCATTTTCTGAAAACGTTTTCTTAGAAAATGAAAAACGGTTTTTGCTAACTAAACGCACCCTTAGTAAGTTGATACGGTTTTTGTACCAACTAAAAGTTGTAGTTATAAATTTATTTATATTAGCATCTTCACCAACTAGATTTAGATGCACTAAAATCATCGAGTATTTAAACAACACGTTGATATGTATTGTATCACACTACCACTTACCATAACATATACAAACATTCAAATGATTTTCATATAATACAACCACTCATTAATAATCTAATACAAACGACCATTGAGAAGCGACGACGGATCATGGAGGTATGAACGAGTTACCAAGATTGTTAAAGTTAAGTAAATAAATTCAATAAAGTTCTATCTATCCATATCATAATTTAGCAAAACTAAAAATAAGAACATTTAGAATGGTTTACATATGTTCTATTATACTAAAATTTAATTAATAAATAATTAACAAATAAGTCGGTACGATACGGTATGACCATGGTACACGACTTTTATTAGATAGTTGGTATCGTACTATCAACCAATTAGGTTGGCACCAACTGAGTTGGTACTAATTAAATTGGTACGGTTGGTATATGAATTTATTAGTTTGTCATTATACAAAACTGATACCTCTAGTTTCATTTATTATCTTTTTTCTTAAAACCTCAAATGAATTCTTTATTTTAAACTAATAGTTATGTAACTATACAATGTAACGATTCAGATAAATATAAATAAAAGTGTAAAGTATAGATAGTTTTTTTATAGAATTATATATATAGGACGATAATCAAATAAAAACCATTAAAATGTTGAGGACTGTAAGGACTAATCTCAATCATCGAATGGTTTTATCAACGGTCACAAACACATGTCCAATCTCATCTCTTATTTGGAAGTTGGAGGACAAACTTGTAATTTAGCTTTCAAATTATAACCTACTTCCATCCTTCAACATTTGCGCCGTCACCATCACCACCACAACCATTTCCCTTTCCAAAACAAATCCCTAAAAGAAAACTCAATACCATTACCACCAGCATTCTAGTTGGTTATTTGAAGATCCAAACGATTGACGATATTTTCAATGGTGGCTTACGACGACGACCCCCAAAAACAACGACCATCGCCTTCTCGAAGATGCTTCGTTGGACGATGACGAAGGCAGAGGCGATCCAACTCACCGTCAGGCATCCAAGAACAAACCCAAACCGTCAGTCATCCTCACCCGAGAAAGTCCTAATTCACTCTGATCTCACGTTCTGGAGATCGCCGCCGGCGTCGATATCGTCGATAGTTTCAGTTTGGGTTAGAGTATCATGAAAGCTCGCATATCGGTAGTTATGGCTATCCTTCACTTTCACATTGTGTAGGTTTTATTTTGATTTCATAAAAAAAAACTCCAAAACGAGATCTTCTTTAAAACAAATATTAAATCAAACTTTGAATATGATTATTGAGTCCATTTTCTTTCTTCGATTGTGTGACTTGTTTAGATTTTTTTTCAGAATTAATTAAATTAAGGTCGTGAATTTGAATTTCATTTCTAACTGTCTAACAAGTTATTTATCAACATAATTTGAATTTCATTTCACACAGGTGGCCAAATGCTTGTGGTTTATCTATCAACAGATTCAAGGTTCAGGGTTTGGTTTATACAAATTAATAGGTTAGGATTTTAGTTGACAGAAATTGTATTTGATTTCATTATATAGGTGAAAATAAATTGTGGATGAAATTTGTATTTGATTTCATATGTTGAACTAACATGTAAATGAACATTATGTATAGATTTCATTAGTTGAAATATCATATTTATGAGAGTTGTGGTTTATTTTGTTAGGTGAAATAAGTTGATTATGTGTTTCACCCGGTGAATCTGTATATGTTTCACCATGTGAATCTAAGTGTTTCATAGGATGAATCTGTGTGTTTCATATGGTGAATCGTGTTTCATATGGTGATTTGTGGCGTGTTTCATATGGTGATTTGTGGCGTGTTTCATATGATGAATGAATATGTATGTTTCACTTGGTGAATCTTCTTACCAAAATGACGATTATGCCCTTTATTTAAATAAAAAGAGTTTTTAATTAAAACCGTAAGATCTACGGCTTAGATCGGTCCTCACTGTTTTTAACCTTTTTTTGGTTTTTATTAGATTTAACCCCTATATAGGGTCAGGTTCAGGGGAAAATGTAAAAAAAAAAAACTGAATAACACCCTAGGAGGCCTCCATCTAGACGGTATGCCCTAACATGCATTTGTGCATATGCACTAATGCATATATATATATATATACATTGATGCATAAAAAAAGAGCTCTAGTCACTTGTATGCATTTGTGCATATGCATTGATGCATGGAAAAAACAATATCGTCCAGATGGCTGGCTCTCAGGGTGTTCTTCAGTTTTCTCTTTTTTTTAACGTTTTTCCCTGAACCTCTCTCTCTCTATCTCTCTCTCTCTCTCTCTCTCTATATATATATATATAGAGGGAGAGAGGGGGGGGGGTCATGCGAGGACGGTAACAATTTAAGAAAATACGAGGACAATACCTAGCCAATCATTTGTACATGAAATTTTTTTAAGGTGAGAAGCGTAAGAAGAGATCTGAACCCTAATCGATTTTAATCTCATATCGACCCATGAATTGCGTCTTAGAAGGGAGTTGATCTGGTGCATCTCGGTGTACCTCATCTTGGTAGATCTCATCCTAATGTACATCCAGGGGTAGAGATCTCTTCTTACGCTTCTCACCTTAACTCTCCTTACCAGAACCCACCATATATATATATATATATACATATAAGGGAAGATTTAAATGAAAACTCATCTTTCATTGCACACTTGAGGACGAAGGAGAGCGCGACAGTGTCCTATGTGCTCAAGGGTTATTCATCATAAATAGATAACGGTCAGTTATTCATATTGAATGATGTGTTATTCATACTAAATGTTGTATCATTCAATGTATGAACTTCACCTTTGTTATTCATACTGAATGGGATAAATGTCGTGCTCTCCTTTGTCCTCACGTTTGCAATGAAAAATAAGTTTTCATTTGAACTTTCCTCTCTCTCTCTCTCTATATATATATATATATATAAAGGATATCCACCCTTTGATGCACATTAGGATGACATGCACCGAGATGCGATGCACTGGATCAATCCCAGTATGAAGCACAATTCATGGGTGAGTTTGAGATTAAAGGTGATCATGCGTCCATATCCCTTCTTGAACTTCTCACCTTAACTTTCCTTCTCACACGATCCTGCGCCTATATATATATAGGGGCCTAATCAAATGAGAACTAGATAGTTTGTGGTAAACGTGAGATCTAATGTGAGTCAATTATTTAAGATAAGTAATGTTGTTTACTAAAATAAAATAAAGGGTAAATTGGTAATTTGTTTTTTTATAAAAATCAAATAATTAATTATTCATTTAGTAGTTACCTGATTTATCTGACAGTATCGTACCCATAAGGTATCACAGTGGTACCACGGTTGGTATCATAGTGGTGTTTGTTGTTTTATGAAATGTATCATTATGTATTTTTGTTGTTTTACAAGGTGTGACACAATTTATGAGGTGGTGTATTTTTTTTGTATTATAATGTGTTTTTGTTGTTTTACAGTGTTTTTTCATTATTTTATGAAGGGTATCACAATGTGTGCATCATGTGTTCTCTGGAATAAGGTTCGTCAGAATAAATTTTACTGGGGAGAAAAGAGAAGATAGTGGAGAGAGGTGAGAGGACCGAGGAGAGACAAAATTTCTAAAAAGCCTAAAATGACTTTTGATTAAAGTTTTAAATCAAATTGGGTAAATTGCATTAAAATGTAACGTACTTTGTATTGATTCCTATTTTGGTTAACATACTTTCAAAATCTATGTTTTGGTACCTAAGGGGTAAAGTTTCAAACATTTAAGTACCTGAATAAGCATTAGAAGGTAACCAATGTTGATTTGGCATCCAACTCCAATATTATTTGATGATGTGGCTAGTGATATTGATTTTTATAAATCTAAGTTAGTTTTAAAGTTATTTATTTTATTAGAATATATAATTATTAAAAATAAAAAAGTATTATGCATACACATTTTTGAAACACGCCGGCCCAAAAGCATGAAACCCACCGTCTTCCTCCTACACCAGCGGACACCATCATCTCCGACGACGAACACCCCCACCCCCCACCTCCGATCGACGGCGACCTCCAGTCTTTCCCTCTTTCGTCACTGTGCAACCACCGCATAAACCATCGTCTGGGATGATGTTCCAACCCCATCGTCGCCGAGAAACCACACCCCCATTGCTTCATCTTCACCGTCTGTTCCTTTCATCTAAAGAAGCAGAAGCTCATTCATTTTCTCTTCGTCTCGATCTAAATAAGCAGAAACAATAAAAGCCAAACCCTAGATCTGCAAACTTCCCATCTTCACATTAGATCTGAAATTTCTGGTTTTCTTGTTTATGAGATTCAGATTTAAGGCTTTTAGTTTAGCTATATTTGATTTAGGGTTTTGTTCACATGTTTTCTATAGCAGATTTATCGAACGAATTTGTACTAGCTAATTGTTCCTCTTAAATAATCATTGATTGTTTCTATTATTGTTCTTGATTTTTGTCCAACAGATGCTAAATTAAACAACTTCCAACCAAAGGCTAAACTAAGAAAATGGTTAACCAAGATTAGCAAAAAACAGGTAGCCAAGATGGAGATCGCGGAATGATGATAACAAGCTTGTCGATGGTCTTGGGCGGAGTAGCTTGGAAAGACGTTGCCGGAGGGAGTAAGGAAAAAAAGGGATAAATACATGTCGTAAATTCAGTGGATATCAAAATTCGAAACTTTCGATTATTTATATTTTAATAAAGAAGTTGGAGAAGTGTATAAAAGTCTAAAATACCCCTTGATTTAATCCATGTCAACAAATAATATTGAGTTGGATGCCACATCAATCGCCACATCAGCATTGGTAACCTGTTAATGCTTAAATCGGTTACCCAGGTACTCAAATGTTTGAAACTTTACATCTTAGGTGCCAAAACGAAGGTTTTGAAAGTATGTTACCCAAAATAGGAATCAATACAAAGTACATTACCTTTTAATGCAATTTGCCCAATCAAATTACCAAAATTATTAGTTTCCTAATTTATCAATTGATCTGTGGTTGAGATTAGATCTCACAGTTATCACAAATTAACAAGTTCTCCCTTAATATGAACATTGGAATCAAGGGTAATTTGGGAAAAACACATATGGTATATACCCAATAATTGCAATCCCTAACATTTCTCGTCGGTTTCTTTCTCCCCAAATTCAGCGGTTACATTTCCATCACACCAAAAAGATTCTGGCGAACGAAAAAATCCTCTTCCGATCTTCTTCCAAAAACGATGGCTGTAATACGAGGCACGTGCTGAAAATAAACCTGTATCCCATACGATTTTTATTTTCCATATTTGTTCTAGGCTTTGGTCGCTGCAGTTATAAATTCACCAATTTGTCTTCTTGAACATACATGTCTGAAGAAGGAGCCGTATAACAATGTTGAGGGTAAATTTCTCCAATTTTCTTAACTCTTTCATTGATAAAGATGATTATGTATCGAAAGGTGATGCATGTGTTGCCGGGACGACCAGTTCGAAACCAACCACTGGGGTTCATGGGCATATCCAATCCGATAAAATTGGTATGAAAAAATGTGTTTGTTGTTTTAAATGTTTTATTCTTTTATGATTATATAAATTTTTATTGAACATCTTTTTATAAAAGGTTCATGTTCATTACAATGTTTCAGCAAGTTCATGAACATGATTGTGTTCATGTTCATGTTCATGTTCATGTTCATTAAAATGTTTCAACAAGTTCATGTTCATTTTCAGTTTTTTCTATGGACATTTTCATGAAAATAATATGTGTATCTGTAACAACCCAAAATCTCAAATTTCCAAACTTATACAAATCACAGCTAAAACGGCTAAATACAACTTTCAACAATGAGTAACAACTAAAATTCATCACTAAGGTACACAGCGGAATATAAGAAATTACAACCACGGCTGAGAATCTTTCCTACTAAGACAAGGAAGCTAAGTCTAAACCACTTCCTTTCGAGCTCACACCTTGCTCTTTCCTCGAGTTCCCATTTCCACGACAATACCTGTCTGAAAAAGATTTATTTTGAAAATGTGGGTTAGACCATAAGGTCTAGTGAATTCCCCATAAAAACGGTAAACAGTTCCACAGTTCAAAATCAGTTAAAACATGCAATGGTTTACGAATAAATGAGCACATTCTCATAAGAGAATGATTTATGTAGTGGAGAAATATGGCAAGACAAAAGCACACCTAGACAAAGGATTTTAACCACACCTATATGTAGGATTTTTATCGCACCCATACGTAGGATTTTAACCACATCTAGATAGGATTTTATAAATGAACTTGCCAGTTGAACCCCAAGTAAAACAGGTAATGTGCATACCGACCCCAAAGCTTATAAAAGTGATCACGACAATTTTACATATAAAGAAAACATTTAAAGAAAGCCATAACCAACAAGTAAGCATTTGAAACATTTCCACATTGCATTTTAAGTGATAGGGAACTCACCTGAATTGGATACAACCGTCCGAAGCTTGTACGGTCTCAACTTCCAAACCGAAAGCCTATAATCAACATCAAGAAATGGGTGTTAACCCCAACGAATTACTCCAAAAGTCTTCTATTAGAGACTTAAGATAAACCCCTAAACCATAGGTCCAAACTCTAGCTCGAAGCTGAAAACCAAACGACCAAACTCACTTTGAAACAATGAGTTACGCGACTTTCGTCGCGGCTTCAACCCGCGGGGTAACCCGCGGGACCTACTGTTTCAGCTGGTTCGAAACAACAACTAAGAAACAACCCCTAAAACTCTGAACGTTCAAAATATTGATTCCATTCAGCCCACAACATATATAATGAATATAATGAGCTCCCAAATTGATATCCAATCATATGGAGCCATAAGAACATGATTTCTCCCAATTAATCGTTCTTTCAAAATAGAGGTTGAGCAACAATGGAGGTTCTCTTAAGAAATCTCCAAGCAATGATTAACTAATCAATAGCTCAACATTAAATCTCTGAATCCCAAGCAAACCATGACACAAAGGAATTTATTTTACCATAAGGGATTTACCCAACAAGAACTTAGGGTTTTAGAACCCTTTGATTCAACCAAAACTTTTCATTAAGACTAGATTGAATGGAAGAAGAAGCAATATACTTGATATGATGATCTCCTTCAAAAATGCCAATCTTCTCTTCTCCTTCATTGTTTTCCACGCTCTCTCAAAACACACACATACCACATACAGATTTGGGTGAAATGAGAATGATGAAAGGGTTTCACCCTTTGATTAACTTATATACTATGGGCTTCTTCAACCAAGCCCTATCCCAACAACACAATTCAGATCCAAGCCCAAGGATTAATTTTAATAACCCCAAGATTAGTAACTAAATCATCTTATAAAATTTTGGGTTATTACAGTATCTTGGCGGGGATGGGGGTGGGGGGTTCGTGTGATTTCATGATATTTGATTAACCAAAACCGAATCTTGAATTTCGAATGCTTTAGAGGTATTTATATATGATAACGTTTAGATG
Organism: Silybum marianum; assembly: GCA_036898165.1. Classification (NCBI taxonomy): domain Eukaryota; kingdom Viridiplantae; phylum Streptophyta; class Magnoliopsida; order Asterales; family Asteraceae; genus Silybum; species Silybum marianum. The sequence goes on along the minus strand of CM072537.1, from coordinate 18,416,223 downwards.
GAACCAAAATTATATCTAATATATCCTAATCCGTTGAGTTTTGAAATAGCCAAAATACATACTTTTTGGGTCGGGGTTGTTCATGTATTGAAGATTATGTATATGTTCGACATGGTGTGTTTTCAATACTGACGGCCTTCGTTGTTGCCTGATGCATAAGGCATCCCGATGTTGTTGTTTGATATGGTCTGTGCCATCTCATCAGTGTTCATCAATGCGCAACTCTTTTCGACGGAGATAACAACAGTGTTCAGGATGTTTTCTCCATTTTGATCTTGCATAACTTGAAATTTTGCCTGAATTCTCGTATTCTCCGGTCACTTGCACCAATACTTCCAACAATTAAAAAATGAATTGGAAAAGCAAAAATTAAGGAATATACATAACAATGATTATGTAACTGATATATCTATTATGATAGAATATATTTTAAAATTAATCTTTTTTATTATTTAACAAGAAAATTACCTTGTTGCCCTTAAATTAATGAGTATTTAAACACTTAAACAACATGTCATACTAAAATCCCATTGGTCTAAATGGTTAACAAGGTTAACAAGGAATTTATGGTTAATAAATGATCACTACTCTCTCTCTCTCTCTCTATATATATATATATATATGCATGGGGGGTTCAAATGAAAACTCGTTTGGTGCACGTGAGGACAAATAAGAGGTGTGACACGTGTCCTCTGCGTCCAAGGGTTATTCTTACTGAATGTATCATGGTCGTGTGTTATTCATTTTAATTTTGTGATATTCATACTGAATGTTGTATCATTCTTTATAAATAGTATATGAACCTCACATTTGTTATTCATACTGAATGTAACACGTGTCGTGCTTTCCTTTGTCCTCACGTGGACAATGAAAAATGAGTTTTTATTTGAACTTTTCTCTATATGCATATATATATATATATTGATGGAGGTTCAAACGAGAACCCTTGTGATTTACGAGAATGCGAGAACAGTTGTCGGCCTCAAACTTTTTTAACCAATAATTTAAGTTATAATAAATAAAAATAAAAATAAATCAATATGGATAATAATGTAATTATGTAAAAAGAATTATAATTTTTATCTTATTTTAATTAATTGGAATCATCCCATGATTTTAGATTAGGATATGATGATCACTTTAGAATATAGTGTCCTTATCGTTTTCTTCCCGTTATCTTCTCCCTATTGTATTTGAATATTCGATATGATAAACATATGATACAACCCTAGATGGACAAGGATGAGAAAAACGAACCCCAAACAGCCTCCAAAATTTGTTATCAATGTGATAAAATGTAGTCATTTTGGAATTGAATGTATTGTGATAATCTTGTGATAGACTTGATTATATCGATTACTTTTCTATTGTGTAGTCGTGTTTGTTGTGATAAACATGTGATACAACCCATACTCGAAGACATACATTAATCCAACCCTAATCGATTACGATATGATAAACAAGTGATACAACCCTAATCGATTACATACATGTATGTTGTGATAATCATGTGATAGACTTGACTATAGCGGTTACTGTTCTATTGTATATTCGTATTTGTTGTGATAAACATGTGATACAACCCTAGTCAAAAACATACATTAATCCAATTTTAATCAATTACGATATGATAAACATGTGATACAACCCTAATCAATTAGATACATTGATCAACTCATATTCAAAGTGTAATAAAATGAAGGGAATTAAAAAGAGAAACAAGAAGAAACGTAATTTCAAAAAAATAAAGCTCTATCCCATGGTCCTACCTCCTGCATTTCCTCTGATATTGAGCAAAAACCTCCCTTTCAAACCTGTAATAATTAATACGACGACCACATAATGTGAAGCAGGATCACTGCATGATTATCGGAAGTGATGCTAAAATATCAAAGATCATGCTCATCCAAAAATGCCAACCCTATATGGATGAGATAGGCAACTTGAAGGGCTAGAGGCTAAGAAGGCAACTAGCTGAGGGCAAAGGGCACATTGAACACGAATCGAATCAACTGAAAGGAGAGGAGCGATAGCAACTCACCAGAAAGAAACTAGCTCCTCTTCATTGTTTCTTTCAACTTCCAAATTATTGTTTGGACCAAAAATACCATCTAGCGACAATTGATGGATACTAACGTTCATCAATGATTTATCATAAGGAACTAACGACTATTGGTTTCAGGATAAGATGTTCATATCGTACGACCAAACAAATAGCAGTACAACTTACGACGCCAACTATGAAACAAGACTATAAGTCGTCATACTTATCTGGCGACCGTCGAAAGAATGGCTTGACTTATATAAGTTGACGAAAGATCTTACGTTTTGATTGCATGTTTAAATGCAGGCCTGTTGTAATTTATGGTGAATGGTCATAACGGACGTCGACATTAAATGCTCAATCATTTACTCGAAATCGTTACTGATTCGTTCAATATAAATACAAGAATCAAAGGTATACAAAAGGACGATTGGAATCAGCTAACACGAAGGAATCTCACGATGCAGAGCAAATTTACGACATATTTTATATTTCTTTCTGTTGTAATCATCATACGTACGACTGTTGTTACCAAAGGACGACGTCCCTGTTTGACGTCATTTTAACTAGTGCATCGACGATCTTAACTATCGTCCGCGGTTTTCCCCTTGTCAAAAGGTTTTTCCGCATCACCAGTTACTTGTGTCAACCATTTATTTGTCTTTTATTGTGTTTGTCGATGAATCCTACCTTTAGTAGTAAAAGCTCCACACTGACCTTAAGTTGATTTTATTAAACCAATTTTTGGCATAAACAGCTTCGCGCCATCCGTGAGACCCCGTCTAAAAGAATTGCTCGACAACCTTCTTTGTAATTAACAATTTTCCCTGGAGTGCTCTTAATCGCAGGTAAAAGATGGCCAATGACGCTGCAATAGGAGGATTGATGGCTGAACTCAACGCCACTCGACAACCAATCGCTCACCTTGAAAATTAACAAAGACTTTTTGTCAACCCTCCTCTACCTCCTGGCCCACCACCATTTGGAGTACAATAAGCCTTTCCGAGAGGATTCCCTCGACCAAACGTTTCGTTTCAGTTCCTTCCACCGATGGGAAATCCTACCATGCCAAGACCTACGATTCGCATGAATACGAATACCTTGTTTCCGGGACCAAACACATCGATTCGTATCCCTACTTTCCATAATTCTTCATATCAAATACCTAATAATTTTGTAAATAATGATAACAAAGGATAATTTCCTTACGTCAATCCTTTTGCAGAACAAGGTTCCGCTAAAACTACTCACGACGATCATGTCGCACGATACCTAAAATTGTTGGAGGAACAAAATGAGAAAGTCCTGTCTATGTTGTCGAAACTTCCATGCGCCGATGTGCCTGTCTATGTCAAACCGCCTACGAGATATCAAGCATCACCTTTTTCAGATGCGATTGCTTTGATTGACATCCCTAAAAAATATAACATTCATGCATTCACTCCCAAATACGCAAGACTGACAGTTCCTAATGAACACGTCGCTCAATACAAACAACTGATGTGGACGATATCAATCCCTCAAAATTATCAGGAAGTTTGCATGTGCAAAAGTTTTGGAGCAACACTCATAGGATCCGGCCTACAATGGTTGATCAATTTAAAACCCAAATCAATCAATTCTTTCGCTGAATTGGTCAACCCGTTTTTTCAATAATTTGCTAGTAGTCGCAAGATGGAAAAACAAACGGGCGACCTTTACTATGTAAAAAAATTTTGGTGAATCCATAAGGAGCTATTTTAACCGATTTAATTATGAAATGATAGTATCCGCAACTGTGACATGAAAACAGCTATCGAAGCTTACAAACGAGGACTTGACATCACGTTAGAGTTATATTTGGATCTTACCAAATATCCAGTCGAAACCTTTGAAGACGTAAGAGCAAGGACTTTAGCACACATGCAGGTGGAAGATGATGTTGCCTTCAGACGCAAACAGACTAACGACAAACGCGCCTTAGGTGTGAATAAACTAGACTTCAAGCCAAAACAATGACGAAATCAGAACTTCCGCGACAAATTTCCAATGTCAGGTTTGACAAGAAGAAGGAACCTTCTTTCTCATCGCGTTTTGTAGACCATCCAAAGATTTCCTCATATGGTTTCGAAGGGACGACGAAAGATCTAATAGATGCCCTAAAAATGTTCAATCAATAATACGATGGCCAAAGAAAAATGATAAACCCGATAATACGAAAGATAAATCTAAGTGGTGCGATTTTCACGGTGATTTCGGCCATCTGACTGACGACTGTCTTGCTCTAAGAAAGGAAATAGCATGACTAATCCCAAAAGGACATCTGAAAGACATGTTGTCTGACGATGCCACATGTAAAATCTCTAGACCTACATCTCCGAATACTACTAAAGTTGTGAATTGTGTTACAGGTGGATCTGACTTTTGTGGATTAACCTACTCTGCCGCCAAAAGACACGCCCACAACAAACGTACAACTCACATATTCCAAAAGCATGCCGATTGAAAGCCGGATCAGATTTAGAAGCAATTACAATCATCTTTGATGATCAAGATATCGGAGAAATATGGCAGAAGCATCACGATGGCTTAATCGTACGATTAACCATTGGAAATTGTTCGACCAAAGGGTTTTCATTAATGGTGGGAGCTCGACAAATATAATATTCCTCAATACCTTGAAAATCATGGGTATTGATCAATCAGAGATTGTATGTCGTTCGACAATCCTTGTTGGCTTCAATGGTGACGCTACAAGCACACAATCGGAGAAATAATGCTACAAATCTACACCAAAGGAATCAATAAGCAAACTCGACTTAACGTAATCGATTGCTCGTCAGCTTATAATTTGATCTTGGGACGACCATGGATCCACGATATGGAAGTTGTTCCTTCCACATACCATCAGACTATCAAATTCCCAACGCCTTGGGGCGTCCAAGAGATAAAAATTGAGCAAAAAGTGGCGAGAGAATACTATAAAACAACGATGAAACCCAAGAAAGAACACATCTAGCAATTATAGAACCGGGAAGACTCCGTCGACGATTTACAATTAGAAGAAATCGTCTTAGACGAAAGTCATCCTGATCGTACAATTTTCGTCGGAGCATCTCTCGACCCCGTTATCAAAAAAGAAATCCTTGATTTCTTGATAAATAACTCAGATTGTTTCGCCTGGTCACACGAAGACATGGTTGCAATCCAACCATTATATCACACAAACTAAACATCGATCCTACGTTCAAACCCGTGAAGCAAAAACATAGGAAGTTCGCTCCTGAGCGAAATAAGGTAATTAATGATGAAATTGACAATTTGTTGAAAACAAGAAAAATCAGGGAAGTAAAATACTCGGATTGGCTCGTGAATGTGGTCGTCGTGAAAAAGAACAATGGAAAATGGCGAGTGTGCATCGATTTCACCGACCTCAATAAAAGCATGTCCGAAAGATCCTTTTCCATTACCTAATATCAATGCAATGGTCGACGCAACTGCTGGTCAAGAATTGCTAACATTCATGGAGGTCTATTCAGGATATAACCAAATTCTGATGCATCCTAACGATCAAGAGAAAACAGCCTTCATGACCGACAAAGGTATTTATTGTTATAAAGTTATGCCTTTTGGACTAAAAAATGCAGGTTGGACATACCAACGACTAGTCAATTGAATGTTCAAAGAACATTTGGGAGACACGATGGAAACATATATCAACGACATGCTCGTTAAATCCAAAAAAGCGTCGGACCATATTGATCACATAAAGCCGTTCTTCAACATACTTCGGAAATACAAAATGAAACTTAACCCCACGAAATGCTCCTTCAGAGTATATGCAGGGAGATTTCTAGGTCATATGGTCACCCGAAGAGGCATTGAAGCCAACCCCGATCAAATTAAAGCGATCATTAATATTCAATCGCTCAGAAATTTCAAAGAAGTACAACGACTAACTGGTCGAGTAGCCGCATTAAACAGGTTTATATCTCGTTCCTTAGATAAATGTCATTTATTTTAGGTTCGACTGGACAAACGACCATGAACAAGCCTTAAAAGACTTGAAAAAATACATGACGTCGCCACCCTTACTATCAAACTCAAGGATGGAGAAAAACTACAGTTATACCTGTCGAGAAGTTCGACCTCCATAAGTGCCGTCTTAATACGAGAAGACGACAAACAACAACTTCCGATATATTAAGTAAGTAAATCTCTATTAGACGCCGAAATAAGTCTGTTTTGAGAAAGTCAACATTAACAGGACGATTAGCTATGTAGAGCATCTACCTCAGCAGCTACAACATCATGTTCAAACCAAGGACGGGAATAAAATCACAAGTCCTTGCAGATTTTAGTCCAGAACTGGAAAAACCCGCGACAAAATAAACTCTTATCGTGGAGAGTCATGACGAACGACCTTGGACTTTATTTATCGATGGTTCCTCCAACATGGGGGGGGGGGGCTAGGCATCGTCTTAAATTCTCCACAAGGAGGCATAATGGTGTACTCAATATCTTGGGACTTCAAAGCAACCAACAACGAAGCAGAATACGAAGCATTAATAGTTGGGATGAAATTGGCACATGATCTAGGAGCAAAAAACTTCCACGCCAAAAGCAATTCCCTATTGGTAGTCAACCAAATAAATGGAGAATTCACGACAAAAGAATCCAATATGGCGACATATCTTAAGAAAGCCAAAAGCGAAATTGAAAGATTCGACTCATTCGACATCCGACAAATTCCTAGAGATCAGAATTCCCAAGCTGACGCACTAGCCAACCTAGGATCCGCATTAAGGAAATCATCCTTTGACGTGATTCCTGTAGTTCATCTAGCACCACCATCAATAGAAAACGATGAACGAGTGTTTGCTATCGAAGAAGATAACGATGACAATGATTAGGCAAAAGAAATAAAAGAATATATGATAAATAATCATTTACCTAATGATAAAATGAAATCCCGCAAAGTTAGATTTAAATCATCCAGGTACGTCGTAATCTCTGGTAAACTCTATGGACGATCATCGACGGGCCTAAACCTACGATATATCGCCAAAAATGAGATAGCAAAAATTCTCCAAGAAATGCACGACGGGGAATGTGGAAATCATTCTGGTGGACGTAGTCTAGCTAATTGTATCTCACGACAAGGCTACTACTAGCCTACTTTACGACAAGATGCCATGAAATATGTGCAGAGCTGTGACGCATGTCAACGACATTCATGTATGATTCACCAACCCTCTGAATTATTACATTCATCATTAGTCCCTTAGCCTTTCATGCGATGGAAAATGGACGTCGCTGGTAAACTGCCACCAACTCTGGGACAAAAGGTATTTTTATTAGTTCTCACTAATTACTTTTCAAAGTGGATAGAAGCAGTCTCCTTCTCTCAAGTACGAGATAAGGAGGTCATATCTTTTATGCAGACTAACATCGTATGTAGATTTGGTATACCTGCGGAGATCGTATGTGATAATGGCTCTCAGTTCATAAGCAACAAGACAAGACGTTATTGCTAAGATCGAGAAGTCAAACTCACGACATCAACACCATGATATCCCCAATCAAATGGATTAGCCGAGTCAATCAATAAAGTAATCGTCAACTCGATCAAAAATAGACTCAAAGCTGCTAAAGGTATTAGCGATCTATATATGGTGTATATTTGTAATATTATTAGCATTAAATTAGTGTATATCTTCCCAAAATAAGTGGAAATTAGTTAGGCAATTTTGTATTATATATATTGTGCATATCAATAAGATCAGCATCACTTCTGAAAATTATATGGTATCAGAGCATTTACCCTAGCTCTCACCAGCCGTCGCCAACCCTATCACCACCAGCCTCTGGTGGTTTTCTTCTCCCCCTACTATTTGTTTCTACCCCTCGCATCTTAATCATGAGTGAAAAAGGTTCTACCTCCAGCAAACCGGAGACGTTACATCCGGTGTATACGGTTACAAACATCCAAAATAAGGTGCGTGTTTTAGATGGAACCAAGGTCTCCTACTCCTCTTGGGTGAAGTTATTTCAACTTCATGCACTTGGCTATGATGTGCTTCATCACATTGATGGCACACAAGCCCCGACTGAAGATTCCGCTTGGAGAAAAGTCGACGCTATCGTTCTGCAATGGATCTACGGGTCGCTCTCGGATGAACTCCTGGTACGTGTTCTTGAATCAAAATCCACAGCCTTTGAAGCCTGGACAAGGATCAAAAATCTTTTCCACAACAACAAAGGTGCTCGTGCCACTGCCCTTGACCACGAGTTCTCCAACATCTCTCTACGAGCCTTTCGGACCCTCAAAGCCTACTGTCAACGTCTCAAAGAACTCGTTGTTCAGCTCAACGATGTCGGTTGCCCAGTCGACGACAACCGACTCGTACTTCAGCTTGTTCGTAGTCTCCCCGCTGAATTTGATGTTGTTGGTAGCTTTCTAAACCAACAACTTCCTCCTTGGGAGACAACCTGCAATATGTTACAACTTGAGCAGCAGCGCCAATCGGCTCGCGATTCCAACTTTGCGGCTGCACCGGTCGCTGCTACAGCTACTCGGGACCCTCCTCACCGCCGTGACCAGCGCCCATCCAACCGGCCACCAACCTCGCAACCAACACGGACGCAAAACTACTATATGGTCAGGCCCAATGTCTGGCACACACAACCTCCAATAGGCTACTGACCTCATTGGTGGGCTTCGACACCACCCTGCCCCTTTCCCACTCAGCCTGGTTGGGCCGGCCCAAATTGGCCCTCCTCTTCTCGAGCCTAATCTCGCCCACGGGACACAGCCCCAAACCCCACTACGCCTCAGGCTAATTTAGCCGAGGTTAACCCGCTGGAACCTACTAACCTTGGCGCGGCTCTTCAAGCAATGACTTTGGACCTGGGAGACTCTCAATGGTATATGGATACCGGTGCTACCGACCACCTCACATCGGATCCAGGTAATATCCAAGTTCCCTGTGTTAATTCTATTAAATCGATTTATGTCGGGAATGGCAATCAGGTGTCGGTTTTCGTATCGGGTCACACAACCATCCCTACCCACCCTAAACCCATTCGCCTGAATAACTTGCTTTATGTCCCAAATATTATCAAAAATCTCATTTCGGTAAGAAAATTCACTACCGACAATTCTCTTATCGTCTCATTTGACCCTTTTGGTTTTGATTTAAAGGATCTCAAGACTGGAAACATCTGAGCCGCCACAATAGCACCGGCCCCCTCTACTCCTTCAACAATCCAACCAAAGCTCCCGCCACCACATTCATTGCAACTTCTATCTCCGATGTTTGGCATGACCGCCTCGGTCACCCGGGCACGCATGTCTTTGATTATTTAGTTTCCCGTAATTCTATTTCATGTAATAAACTCAAAAACAATTTCGTTTGTAATGCATGCCAATTAGCTAAACACAAACGTTTGCCTTTTGATACATCCTCCTCTACTACTTTACATCCGTTTGATTTAATCCATTGCGACTTGTGGACCTCACCTATTGTTAGCAAATATGGCTCAAAATGTTATATGGTCCTTATTGATAATCACACGCAATTTACTTTGGCATACCCTTTAAAATACAAATCTGAGACATTCACAATGTTTATCAGATTTTACACTTACATCCAAACCCAATTTAACAAATCCATCAAAACCTTTCAATGCGACATGGGTGGTGAGTTTGACAACACATCTTTTAAAATTTTTGCCCATTCTCATGGCCTTCAATTCCGATTCTCTTGCCCTCAAACTTCCCAACAAAATGGGAAATTCGAACGCATGATTCTTCGCCTAAACGAAATTATGCTAACCCTCCTTACCCGTGCCTCTCTCCCACCCACATTTTGGGAGGACGCCATTCATTCATCCGTATACCTTCACAACATTCTACCCACCAAACTACACAATTTTCAAACACCTACGTCCCTCCTTTACCACAAACATCCAACCTACTCTCACCTTCGCACGTTTGGCTGCGCATGTTTTCCCAATCATTATGCCACTCACACTCATAAACTAGCCCCCCGTTCCTCATTATGCGTGTTCCTCGGATACCCGGCCAACTACCGTGGTTATCGGTGTCTTGAACTCTCCACGGGAAAGATTTTCATCTCACGTCACGTCACCTTTGATGAGACTTCCTTCCCCTACTCGTCCAAGAACTCTAGCCCATCCACTACTCACCAAGTTCTTGATCTCGATTCCCCATCACCCCTTCTATACACACCCTCCTTACTTGGTCCACACCCCACCTCACCATCACACCCTCCACCTACTGTTACTACATCCGCCACCTCTCAATCTCCCTATCCTCACGACAACCAACCCTCCCCCACCATTATTACCTACCAGTGACGCACACGTCATCCAAATAACTATAACCACCTACCACTCACAACACCACATACCCCACCTACTATTTCCACTACCCAGACTATCCCCACCCCATCTGATAACCCGACACCTCAACCAAAACACCCTATGATAACTCGATCACAAACCGGTACCTTCAAACCATCCATACCTTTCAACCTTAACACCACCTCATCTCAAACCATTTCCCCACTGCCAAATCCCACAATTACGCCCTCACCGATCCAAACTGGCACACCGCCATGACCGACGAATATCGAGCCTTAATAGAAAATAACACGTGGGAACTTGTTCCCAGACCCGCTGATGCTCACGTCATCTGATGCATGTGGCTTTTCCGCCACAAATTTCATGCGGACGGCTCATTGCAGCGATATAAGGCCCGTTTGGTAGTAAACGGAAAATCACAACAGGTTGGTATTGACTGTGACGAGACTTTCAGTCCGGTGGTTAAACCCACCACGATTCGCACCGTCCTAAGTCTCGCCACCTCTCGTTCTTGGCCCATTCATCAGTTGGATGTCAAGAACGCTTTTTTACACGGGGACTTGCACGAAACGGTTTACATGTTTCAACCCTCGGGTTTCACGGATAGTACTAACCCCAATCATGTTTGTAGGCTCAAGAAACCTTTGTATGGTTTAAAGCAGGCTCCCCACGCATGGTACCACCGGTTTGCCACCTACCTTGTGAAGTGTGGTTTTAAAGCAACCACAAGCGACACTTCCCTTTTCGTCTACAAACGGGGCAATGACATGGCATATCTTTTACTTTATGTAGATGATATAATCCTCACCGCATCAAACACTAAACTTCTATAGGGGTTCATTACCACACTATCCAAAGAATTTGCAATGTCGGATCTCGGATCATTACATCATTTCTTGGCATTGAGGTTACCAAACGAAATGGAGGTCTTTTCCTCTCTTAGGCTACATATGTGGCCAATATTCTCTCTCGAGCCAACATGACAGATTGCAAACCATGTGCAACACCAGCCGACACAGATTCCAAGTTAAGTGCCACGGCCGGTGAACCTTTAGCCGATGGCCCTCTTTACCGCAGCCTCGCAGGAGCAGTTCAGTACCTCACTTTTACTAGGCCGGACATCGCATACGTTGTTCAGCAAGTCTGCTTGTTCATGCATGCCCCACGGGACATACATTTCACCTTCATGAAGCGGATCTTGCATTATCTTAAAGGTACGTCAGACTTTGGGCTCAATATTTTACCATCCAAATCGGCTACCCTAACTGCCTACTTTGATGCCGATTGGGGTGGGTACCCCAACTCTCGCCCGTTCGACTTCCGGTTATTGTGTCTTTCTTGGGGATAATCTGATATCCTGGTCGTCCAAACGGCAGCCCACTGTCTCTCGATCAAGCACCGAAGCCGAATATAGAGGCGTAGCCAACACGGTTGCCGAAACCACTTGGCTGCGCAACCTGCTACTTGAATTACACGTACCAGTCACTCGAGCTACCGTCATCTACTGTGATAACGTTTCGGCCATTTGTCTTACTCAAAATCCCGTGCATCATCAACGCACAAAACATATAGAGATTGATATACATTTTGTTCGCGATAAAGTCCGTCTTGGCTCTGTCCGTGTTCTCCACGTCCCTTCCGAATTTCAATATGCAGATATCTTTACGAAGGGACTATCTCGACAATTATTTCAGCGTTTCCGAGCCAGTCTGACCATTCGCCCGGCTACTGCTCTGACTGCGGGGGCGTATTAGCGATCTATATATGGTGTATATTTGTAATATTATTAGCATTAAATTAGTGTATATCTTCCCAAATAAGTGGAAATTAGTTAGGCAATTTTGTATTATATATATTGTGCATATCAATAAGACAACATCACTTCTGAAAATTATAAAAGGTCGATGGGTCAAAGAACTACCCTTTGTATTATGGGCAAATCACACGACACCCAGAACCTCAACTGGTCAAACCCTATTTTCCTTAGTTTATAGGTGTTAAGCCGTCTTGCCCATCGAAGTAAGTTTCCCAGTCGCTCGAAATTCCTCTGTCGATCATAACTTGGTAGACTTAAGTTATTATATAGACGCACTCGAAGAATTAAGAGATAAAGCTTATGTACGTATGGCGTGACAATTGCAAACAATCGAACGACATTTCAACAAGAACGTGAAACAGAAGTCTTTCAAGAAGGCGACTATGTCTTACGACAAGTGTTTCAAAACACCAATTGAATGCGGGTAAATTATCCACTAAGTGGGAAGGACCTTATCGAATATCTAAAGTTGTCACTAAAGGGGCTTATCATCTACAAACCCTCGACGAACAAGACGTCCCACGTAGCTAGAATGCGGTACATTTTAAAGAAATACTTCTTTTAAATTCTGATTAATTTTTTTTATTTGTTTCTTCAAATGTTACTAACTTAAGCATCGGAGAGTCGTTGGTCAAACCAACGACAGGAACGCAAGAATCTTATGATCTTCTGCGAACAAAAGATAATTCTCTTCGGAAAAACAAATCATCAAAAACTTTTTTTTATGATGTCGAAGAGTTACTCATAATTATCCTAAGCATGGATCACAAGACATTTTCTCGTTTTGCTCCAATAGTTCAACATCATACGTAATTCTCATAATTCTAGTGTATCCACCCCGACGGGGCCAGAGATCCCCCCCCCCCTGGCTGCAAAATCAGGGACTGGCGATGGGATCGGGATCTCCTGAAAGTTCCCCTGAAAGTTAAAAATCAGGGATGGGGACAAGGTTGGGTAACATGATCCTCGCCCCGCCCTATCCCCGTATATTAAATATATCACATATATTTTTTAGTAAATACATTATTTATAAAGAATTAGATTTAATATCTTTTAGGTTTAGAAATAATCTTTTAAACCTTTCTTATTATATACATTTTCTTTGAGTTGGCTTAAATTTTTACATAAAAAATCGTTAAAAGTCGAAAGCACTTGATCAAACAATTACGTATAATGTTGTGATTTTGTTCATATATGAATATTAGATAGTCTATAAAGCAAAATTTGAAAACACGAGATTTGAATATGGACCATTATTGATTGAGTTTGATGTTTAACACATTTGATTTAAAGTATCGCACATTAACGGGAAAAAAGTCATTGATTTCCCCATTGGGGATCACTGTTCCTCGTTGGGGACGGGGATGGGATGTGATCATATTTTCCGGTGGGAATGAGGAGGGAAACAAAGATTGGGATCGAGCATGGGGATTGGGGTCCCCATCCCATTCCTATTGGAGCAAAACGTGTATTTCCCGTACACGCAAAGCGGCCCACACAGGCTGCCAATTCCCAATATGAGGGGCATACCTGACTCACTCAGCGGCAAGACGATTGCGAGGGGGCCTGAGATTGAACCCAAGACCAACGGCCTATTGGAGCAAACATCTCCTCGCCCCTTAACCAACTGAGCTACACGACATTAGCCCCTATCCCATTCCTATGCCTACATCGGGTGGGGGAGGCTTTTGGAGTTGGTGGTTATAAGTTGCAGATGGATTCAACAGAAGTTGGAGACGTCCTCTGAAGTTGGAAATGGATTTCTCAAAAGTTGTAGATATGTAGAGGTGTTCAGATTTAATTTCTTTTGATTTTATTTTTGTAAATGCTTTAAAGACTTGTATACAAGCTTTATTTACTTATACAATTATACTTTTAATTAAAAAAAGAGTGAATTACACCGGTGGTCTTTGTGGTTTGTTGAAATTTTGGATTTATGTCCCCAAAACAAACTATCTACACTGGTGGTCCCTAACTATTCATTTTCATTGCACCCATGGTCCCTCCATTAAACAAGATTAGTTAGCAACCGTTGAAAAGGACTAACCGGTCATTGAACATACTATAAAGATCAAAAAATAATCTACTCTAAATTTTAATTTTATTCACCCTTTTTAATTTTGTTATTAAAAAAATATTTTATATATTTAATTATAAATTAAATCCTTAACTATTTTATATATACAATTACAAACTTGAGATTTATAATTTTTTAATTTTTTAATGTTTGTTTTTTTTGTGAATTTATTTTAAATTTTTGTAATTTTTTTAATTGTTTCATATATTTTTTATATCAAATTTCTTTGATTTTTATGTTTTGTGAATTTTTCTTATTAAAAAAATATTTTATACATCCAATCACAAATCAATTTTTTTAAACAAAATATATATTAAATAAAAATCTTTAAATACATTTAATAATCTCATGCTAACCGAATTTTATTGTCAATATTTTGCTCACATATTTCAAATATGTGAATTTATAACCATAAAGGTGGTGCGTCAATGGTTTGAACTTGGGGTCCAAAGATCGAAAGTACCTGAAGGTCCCAGATTTGAATCCAGGTAGGAGTAAAAATCCTCGTATGGCCGCAGAGGTTCAAATGCGGTGACTCCGGGCACCTGCGAAACAGTTGGTCGCCCTGGAATCAGGTGGCTTGCACAGCAGGTTGGATATCTAGATTAATAAAAAAACTTATGTGAATTTATATTGATTTCTTTTGTTTTTGAAAACTTGAGATTTTTTAACGCTATTTTTGTGTGTGAATAAAATAGTTTTTAAATATATATATAAAGATTTTTATTTAATATATGAAATGTAATTTATTTTATAAACTTTGATTTGTAGTTGGATATATAAAATATTTTTTAATAAGAAAAATTTACAAAAAAAAATTGAAAATCAAGAAACTTGATATAAAAATACATATGAAACAATTAAAAAAATCACAAAGAAATTTAAGATAAATTAAAAAAATTATCGTTAAAATTTTTAAAATCTCAAGTTTATAGTTGGATATATAAAAAATATATAAAATAATTAAGAAATTTAATTTATAATTGAAGATATAGAATATTTTTTAATGAATTTTTTATTAAAAAGGATGATTAAAATTAAATTTTAGAGTTGATTACATTTTTTGTCCCTATAGTATGTTCAAAGATAGGCTAGTCCTTCCTAACGTTTGCTAACTAATCTTGTCAAGTGGTGGGACAATGGGTGCAATGAAAATGAAAAGTTAAGGACCACCGGTATAGATAGTTTGTTTTAGGGACCAAATCCAAATTTTGAGCAAACCACAGGGACCACCGATGTAATTCACTCTAAAAAAATGATAAATGACTGAAGTACTCTCACTAAGTGATAGTTGTGGGGATTTAACGACTCAACCGGATGGACAAGTTAAAGGAAAAAATGATCATACAATTGAATTCAAAGTCCGAAAGGTCTCGTATGATTTTGAGATCAATAGTAGAACTAAGGGGATGTTTGTTTTTAACTTAATAAGCTTAATGGACGGTTAGCTTAATTGGTTAAGTTATATGAACATGTTTGATTTTTAACTTAATACTAAGAGATTGACTTAACATGTCAAGTTTAGGAGTGTGCAAAACCCAAATAATCCGAAATCCAAACCGAAAATAAGATGTTTGTACGAAACTCGAATACCCCGAAATCTAAAAAATCGAAACCCCCTTTTAGGAGGATATTTAAGTTCCAGTTGGGTTTGATCTTTGGCCACCCGACCCGTCCGAAAACCCGAAAATGTTTACAATATATATTTTAAATACTACATAAATATATTTATTTATCTTGTTATCTTTTGAAAATCCTAAATTTTTATCGGTTTAAAATGTTTTCTAATTCCTAAACTAATTATCGATTTCATCAATCTCAAACTCGATTGAATTCATCCTCAAATCGATTGAATCTATATATATAGATATTGATTCATTTACAAACCGGATGAATCCTACAAACTCGTACAAACCATATATAAAAATAATTTTTTCATGTTTTTTTTTTCATCAAATGCTATGATTTAAGATATTATTACATATATGTTTGTTTCACCCTGTGAAAAAATTACATGTGAAAAAAATACACGTGAAACTTTTACATTATGAAACAAATATATGTACTTATGAAAACAAATACATGTGGAACTTTTACATTATGAAACAAACATATATGTAATAACATCTTAAATCATAGCATTTGATGAAAAAAAATCATGAAAAATTTATTTTTGTATATAATTTGTACGAGTTTGTAGGATTCATCCAGTTTGTAAATGAACCAACCTCTCTCTCTATATATATATATATATATTACATGATAATAATACCCGAATCTGACTGACATCAACCCGACAAATATAAAACCGAAGCAATATGAAATCCGAAACCTAATATTCGGATCTTGAGTTTTATATCCAAAATCCGATCGGGTTTTTAGTTTCGTGCTATGCACACCCTTTGCTACCCAAATTTATGTAATTCTCTTGGTATAAAAACAAAGAGAAATAACAGCGCGTGAAACGACGCGCCAATGCCATTCAACCAATGGTCGTTAAACAACCCAAAATTTTACTCGGCTGCTGTCTCTCTAAACCCTAATGATTTAAATACAACTCTTCTTTTCTATGTTGCCAGCCTTCATTCTCTTCTCCATCTTTCCAAGCTTCTGTAAACCCTAGAAGCACCTGTGTACGTGTCACCACCTCACTGGAACTTCTTTCGACGATTATTTGATTCAATCATCTGATTCTTGATACAACAGGAGAAAAAAAGAAAGATGGATCTTCCAAGTCTTGCTGTAGTTCTGAAAGCAGCACTTAGCCCCAATCCTGCTGAACGGAAAGCCGGTGAAGAGAGCCTCAATCAGGTATGTTATTCCCGATTACAATTGTTATTGATGATTATGTTTAACAGGGAACAGTTTTTGTTGTTTTTTTGTACTTGATTTGTTAATGATGCAATATTGTTTTTTGGATTTCTTAATTGAAAATCACAATTCTGTTCATCGGATTTGTTTTTGACGAAATATCACAATTGCGTAGGTGGGCCATGTTTTGTTAGGATGATTGATTGAATAATTTGTGCTAGAACAGGGTTTATATAATTTCTTCATCAAGTTTTTTGTTTTTTTTTGGTCTGTTGCTGATTATTTAATTTGTTTTGAAAACTATTTGCTTTCCAGTATCAGTATACTCCTCAGCATTTGGTGAGGCTGCTGCAGATCATTGTTGATGGAAATTGTGATATGGCGGTGAGGCAGGTTGCCAGTATTCATTTTAAAAATTTCATAGCAAAAAACTGGTCAGCCATTGATCCAGGTACCTCCTCTTTCGATTTATATTTTATTCCAATTTGTATTGCTGAGTGATAATTTTAGATATATAAAGATCAATTAAATTACGTCCATATACATCAATACCACACTGTTGTAGCAAATTCCCAAAGGGCACTCAACTAGTTAACAGACTGGACACTTATCTGCTTGAACTTAATTTGCGATCTTCCAACTTTCTAATTCAATCCATGACATTGTAGAGGAACCATCAAAGATTTTGCCAAGTGATAAAGATTTGGTGAGGCAGAACATTCTTGTATTTGTAGCACAAGTACCTCCATTATTGAGGTAAAAATGGTTCCTTGAACTTTTGCATCTGTTGCTCGTCTCTCCCCATTTGTTATGATGCAATTGTTATAATTGTTTTGCAGGTCACAGTTGGGTGAGTGTCTCAAGACAATTATACATGCGGATTATCCTGAACAATGGCCAGCTCTTTTGCACTGGGTGACACATAATTTGCAAGACCAGCAAGTTTATGGAGCCCTTTTTGTGCTTAGAATTCTTTCTAGAAAATATGAGTAAGTATCTTATCTATGAATTCCCAGTACATGAGTTAGAGTGTCGCATGCACACAGCCTGCAGATGAGCATAACATGCCATAGATTTAATTGTTTTTTGATAAACCAGAATTTGAAACTTATTTTTGCTCACAGTGCATTCATAGCAATTAAAAGTTAAGAGATATAGAACATAGGCATAAAGAGCTAGTCATCATCATGATCAAAATAATGCAACTTATCTATCATCTTTTGTGGCAGCACTGTGAGCAAAAATAAGCTTCAAATTCTGGTTTAAGAGAGATGGAACATAGGCACTGTGGCAGCACTATGATTGATCTTTGTGTCTGGTGTTTCTTTTATTTTTATTGTCCTACTATGAGTATTTTGGATTATTTTGGCATGTTTTAAAATCTTCTATTTGTGTATATGCCATTTATTATCTAGTATTTCTTGAAATTTCAATCCCAAGCATGCAATACTTTATTGCACATGACATGCATCTGGTATGTAAGAACACCAATACATGCACCTGTTTCTATGCATGATACTTGAGCATCTTAAATTGCAATTTAGTTATTTTCTAGCGTTTCACTTATGCTATTAACACTTGTCTAGTTCTGTATCCCATAATTATGATAATAAGATAGTTTATTTTATATATCATTAAAGTAGTTGCATGTTGCAAGTTTTTAATTAGCTTTATCTCGTCAGGTTAAGATAAGGTATGTACATAAATGAGTATATGTGTACATATTATCCATAGTTGTCACTTGAAAATAATTCGCCAGCTGAAGATGAAATATGCTAGGATATTATCTATCTCTATGTGAATTCCACATGGGTATGTTGCTTTGAACAATAAGAGGATCGTTTCACCATCTTCTCTTTCTTAGTGTTTCAGGGAGGAATTATAATCCAATAGGCATATGCACCTGATTGTAACTTGATCTCTTCTGGTACATATGAGGATTGCTCACAGCTGATAACTTTATAGCTGATATTTTGTCACAAGTGTACTGATTTTTTGCTTATCAAACAATTCAACCCATTTTATTTTATCGTGGTCTTGCTTGTTTAATTCCTGAACAATAAACAATTATCTTAAAATATACTGTGTTTTGATCAATGTATGGACTTGCTATTTGTAGGTTCAAGTCAGATGAGGAGAGGATTCCAGTTTACCAGGTTGTTGAGGAGACATTTCCTCATTTGCTAAATATATTCAGCAGGCTTGTTCAGATAGGAAATCCATCAATTGAAGTAGCAGATCTGATTAAGCTCATCTGCAAAATATTCTGGTCATCCATATATGTGAGTTACTATATTGACATATTCTTATGAAGTATTCTATCTTTTGCAATGGAAAGTCCCAACACTTTTGAGTAATTGTAGCATAGAACTTTCTGTGTTCAATTAGGCAGCAAAGTCTTGTGTATTTTTGTCGGTTTTGATTACAATTTCAAATTTGATTCATTACTCAGTTTATACATATTTAGTGGATGAAAGTTCTTTTCATAACTAGAAATGGTATTTTGAATGTCAATCAGCTGGAGATTCCGAAAACATTGTTTGACCCAAATGTGTTCAATGCTTGGATGGTTCTGTTCTTAAACATGTTGGAGAGACCTGTTCCATCAGAGGGCCAACCAGCTGATCCAGAGCTGCGCAAGTCATGGGGATGGTGGAAGGTAAAAAAGTGGACAGTACATATATTAAACCGCCTGTATACTAGGTGAGTCATGGCTCAAATGTTTCTTTAAATGTTTGGCTTTGAAACCTTTTAACTTATTTTTGCTTCCACAGGTTTGGAGATTTAAAATTGCAAAATCCAGAGAACAAAGTTTTTGCACAACATTTCCAGAAAAACTATGCTGGAAAGATTTTGGAGTGCCACCTAAACTTGTTGAATGCAATCCGTATTGGTGAATATCTACCTGACAGAGTTACCAACCTAATTTTGCAATACTTGAGCAACAGGTGTGTTTCATATAATTGATTTAAGCACCTAAGTCAGCTGTTTTTTATGTTATAAACTTTAACTACTGGCTTCTTAATCGTTGCATTCTATCGGAGCATGTAAGTTATGGTGTCTTAAATAATTTGCAAATTAGATATTCATAAGTCTTGCTAATGTCTATGATATTTAGTGGCTTGAACACTTTGTTCTTTCTATGATGTTATTTGTTTTTCCTTTGTGTTTAATTTTTTATTTATTTCACAGTTCTCATTAACCTGTCGATCTATGCTGCAGTATTTCCAAGACCACAATGTACAATCTACTTCAATCAAGACTTGATGTTGTACTTTTTGAGATAATCTTTCCACTTATGTGCTTCAATGACAATGATCAAACCCTTTGGGAGGAAGATCCACATGAGTATGTGAGAAAGGGTTATGGTGAGTCTTTCCACATATGGTTGCTCTCTACTATCATTTTAAGATATATACCTCCTGGTTAGGTGCTATCTTGTTAATCACACTTCCATACTTTAATGCAGATATCATTGAAGACCTATACAGTCCTAGGACTGCAGCAATGGACTTTGTGAGTGAGTTGGTAAGAAAACGTGGAAAGGAAAACCTTCAAAAGTTCATATTATTCATTGTGGAGATTTTTAAGAGGTACTCCAATCGTCTATAACATATACGATATAATTGCTTATGCAAATTCTTGCAATATTTTAGACAATCTATCTTGCCTTTCTTTAATTAGATATGAAGCGGCATCAATTGAGTTTAAGCCTTACCGGCAAAAGGACGGTGCACTTCTTGCTATTGGAGCGCTCTGTGATAAACTGAAACAGACTGAACCATATAAATCTGAACTTGAGCCCATGTTAGTGCAGCATGTTTTCCCCGAGTTTGCCAGTCCTGTAGGTCATCTCAGAGCAAAGGTGCGTTGCATGTTTTATTTTATTTTTTTGTTTCCTTGGCCATTGTAAAAGGTTACGGATTTTATTCTTTAGCACAAAAAAGTCATTGTTTTTTTTTGTATTAGTTCTAACCAAATCATACATCTCTAAAAGTTTATATCTATAGTTATCACGTCATCACCATGGTGTCCTGTATTCCTAACTTTCAATAGAGGCCATGGTCATGCATCGCATTGTGAAACTTATACAGGTCAACTGACTAGAAATATTTGGCAACTCTGTGGCCTGTGATAACATATAAAAACCCGTAATCAAGATCCAATATTCAAAATCGTAGAAGCGAAAGAAAATCATAGTTGAAGAATGAGGCCATGGTCATGCATCGCATTGTGAAACTTATACAGGTCAACTGACTAGAAATATTTGGCAACTCTGTGACCTGTGATAACATATAAAAACCCGTAATCAAGATCCAATATTCAAAATCGTAGAAGCGAAAGAAAATCATAGTTGAAGAATGAGGAAGAGGAGAAAATAGGTAGATAAGCGATCTGTCTTTGACATGACCCCTACCATTGTGATCAAACACTTACTACATAGTGGTAAGACTATCGAGTGGTGGGCCTATCATCATTATTTTATTTAAGTAAACAATAAAAGCAGAAACATAATTTTTCATTGAATTAGAGTAACATATTTTACCTATTAAAACAAGAACGGAAAAACAAGAAGTTCTTCGAATGAAGGAACAAGAACAGAAAAACAAGAAGTTCTTCGAATGAAGGAACAAAAACAGAAACAAAAAAATGGTTGCATTGTATGTTGACCTGTTTTAATTGGTTCTAAGTTCTGTTATTCTAGTCAGTAATCATTTTATGTGCGTTAATTTTTGAAACATAGTCACTGAGGTTTCTAAATATGTATTATTTATATGTTATAAATTTTGAACTCCAGGCCATAAAATAGTTGATGTGTGGCATGCACTCTAATTATGAAGTCCATACATTAAGTATAAATGGTGGACAATGCTTACAAGTATTCATATATAAATAGCACATATTGGATGACTTTGTCATATTTGGGCATTACATATCAACTATAAGTAACACATACTGGATGACCTCATCTTGCTATTTTCATAATCTTGATCGTATCACATTTCCGTTGTCATATTTGGGTGTAACTTTATTCTAAAAAGTTGTCTTTGAATTTTAGGCTGCATGGGTTGCAGGGCAATATGCCCATATTAATTTCTCTGACCCAAATAATTTCCGCAAAGCACTACAAAGTGTCGTTGCTGGGATGCGTGACCTCGAGCTTCCAGTTCGTGTTGATTCTGTTTTTGCGTTGCGTTCTTTTGTTGAGTCCTGCAAAGGTAAACTGCAAATGCAAAGCTAGTTGATATCCTGTCCTATTATGGTTTGTTTCTTTCAAACATCTAGATTGTTAGACGATTTATTTTATATTTTCTTAATCTGCAGATCTAAGTGAAATCAGGCCAATTCTTCCACAGCTACTTGATGGTATGTTATATGTATTTTGAAGTTTTACTGATTCATGCCACGGAATTGGTTTTTTCTTCACACATGGTTTTCTTTCAGATTTTTTCAAGTTAATGGATGAAGTTGAAAATGAGGATCTGGTGTTTACCCTTGAGACTATTGTTGACAAGTTTGGAGAGGAGATGGCACCCTATGCCCTTGGCTTGTGTCAGAGTCTGGTAATATTTTGTTTTCCAATAAAAAAATGTGAAGTGCACTTGCTACCACTTTTTTTTCTCACATTCTAACTTAATGGTGTCGATGTGATATAGGCTGCTGCATTTTGGAAGTGTATCAATACCTCTGAAGCTGATGAAGAAGCTGATGATCCTGGTGCTTTGGCGGCTGCTGGTTGTTTACGTGCCATTAGTACGATTCTTGAATCAGTGAGCAGGCTCCCTCACATTTTTGCTCACATTGAGCCAACTCTACTACCAATAATGCGTCGGATGCTTACAACTGATGGGCAAGGTAACTTTAATGTCTGAAATCTAGTTTCCACCCATGATGTTACAAAATCATAACTCGTCTTGATAACTTACTGAGCTTTTCAAACTTCTCCACTTCAAGAACCCTGTTTCCTTTTTTGTTAGTGATGAAGTTTTAAGTTTATACACACTGCCTAAACAAGCTTAGCAAGTCATCACTTGATTGCCAACCTAGTCATTTAAGCATGAAGGTGGTCGGAGAATGTAACCACATAAAGCTTCTAAAACTTTTTCCTTTTTTATGAACAATTAGAATTTCAGTGTAAAATACAGTCACACATGGACTTCCAAGTGTGGCATATAGCTCTATTTGAAGGGCTAGTAACGTGTTTATATGGATGAGGAAGATCGAAGCCTTCATAGTAACCAACTAATAATGGAGGTTGACATGATATTTAGAGAAGGGGTTAAGAGTCGAGCCCTTTAGAAGGAGAAATCCATGCGTGACATCAAGATTTTTGTGGCATTGTAATCTGCGTTAAGCGATGTTGACATAATGACTAAACTAAACGGTAACTGCAATAGGGTCTAAGGGCTATTAGAGGAGTAAGATTCATACAACAACTTGAACCGGTTGAGATTACTAAATGCATTTTTATTTTCTCTTCTATATATTTTTTGTCTATTTTTTTATATCATAATTATTTCTCTTGTATGTCTCCAACCCCCTTTAAACACAATTGTATAAACCAATCAAGTTGGTATATCCCACTAGGAGGTGGGGTCGGAGGGTATGATGTACACAGACCTGACATTTACCCCAAAAATAGAGCGGCTTCTTCTGTGAAGGCCCCCGGCTTGTGAAAAGTGTGTGAAAGAGAGAGTTATCCCAAAAAAAACTGAGAAACAAGTATTTGAGACAAGAAAGACAGATACAATGGAAACTATTACACCCCTAGTCTAACTTAGGGCTCCGGCAACCTAACTTCCGGCTCACTAACCACAACCCTTCCTCCATCTATGCTAGCTACATATCCCCACCCCTAATGTTTTTAAAGGAAAGTTATTTACTAAATTTATATGCCTGTAAATAACTAAATATAAATCCTGTTATTTTTCTTTTTTAGATAATCCTGTATTATGAATTAATAACATTGATACTTACCAACTAAACACCAACCAATTATTTGTATACAACAAATGTTTGAAGAGTCATTTGAGTACTTGTCAATAGTAATTTTATATATACTTATTTGTGGTCATTGGTAATACCTACTCTTCCTTCCAAAAATATGTACACAATGTGTGCATCAAGTGTATCTAAGAGACTACCCTTATGAACCATGTGGCATCAACTATACGTACCAGACAGTGTACCCATACTGCAAACAAATACATACTGCTAATTATCACCTGTTTCATTTTCTCATAGCTCATATACAAACTCTGTTGCAGATGTCTTTGAAGAAGTTTTGGAAATTGTATCATACATGACTTTTTTCTCACCAACAATATCCATGGATATGTGGAGTCTTTGGCCGTTGCTGATGGAAGCTCTTGCTGATTGGGCTATTGATTTTTTTCCAAGTAATTTCATTTTCTCTTGCTTATGTTTGAATAAAGACTCTATTCCACAATCCATATCTACTGTAACATAATAAATTAATAATCTACATAGCTGTAACATAGAAGCTCTATTTTATTTATTTGTTTGTTATCTATTTATATGTTTGAGAACACTGCCAAACCAAAACATTATAGGACCTTGAAATGTTTTTTTGTCGTTCTCTTCTTCATCTAATTAATGGAAACAACATAATATCACCTCTCACTTTATGAGCCCATGAGCAAATTGATATAGAATCCATCACAATTATTTGAATTTTAAGCATGGTGTTCCATCGACCAGCTTTGGATGTATTTCTATTTAAAAGGGTATCTTTTGGTGGTCACTTGGCCTTCACACTGGTATAAGGTCTTTAGATTTGATCTTTATCATGCTCTTGTCTTAAAAATTTAAAAACTTATGAAACAGTTATTATGGTTGACTGGACATCTAAGCAATTAAATTGTGCACACTCATAATCATATCATTTATGTAGTAATTTCTGTCTTCTGGTTATTAGGATTGCACATGTGATTATGTTGCAACACAATTATTTCAAGTCCGTGTATTTGTTCTTTTTCTTTTTCAGTCTCTCATATTTCGTCCCTTGGAAGGAATCTTCCATGTGTTTATATCTTTTGCTATTTTGTTGTGATGCAGATATCCTTGTCCCATTGGACAACTATATATCAAGGAGTACAGTGCATTATCTGACATGCAAGGAGCCAGACTACCAACAGAGTTTGTGGAATGTGCTTTCGAATGTATGTTAATTATCTATTTGAACTTTCAACACCTTTTTAATTTTTTTTGGTTTGTCCCATATTATGAGACTTTACCGTATGGTTTTGTTTCAAAATAAGCAGCATTTTTTCTTCTTTCAACTCTCAAGGAACAAAATCCTAATTTTGTAGGTTCACGTTATTGTTACATTTAATGGAACCCAACTACAATTCTGCGTACTATTTTCAGATGTTTGATGAGAATATGAATTTAGATTCTTGTTAATAATATGCTAATAGTCACTGGTACATCATGCATGATACCTCAAGTTCATCAAGGCTTTCTTAATTTTTATGCCTCAAGCAAAATTTCTGGTTTTATTATTGGATGTAGGTAGTAGCTTTTATCAGACTGAAAAACTAAAATTTTTTAAAGTTGAGAAGATTCTTAACTTATTTCTTTAATTGCCCTTTTCTCTGTTGTGCCAGATAATGAGTGATAAAAACTTGGAGGACAACGACATTGAACCTGCACCCAAGCTTATCGAAGTAGTGTTCCAGAACTGCAGGGGCCAGGTGGACCACTGGGTCGAGCCATATCTTAGAATCACGGTCGAGCGTTTGCGCCTAGCAACACGACCGTACTTGAAATGTCTTCTGGTGCAAGTTGTAAGTAATTAAGTCTTCTATATTTTGGTAGAACTGTGATTTCTGTGATACTGATATCATCTTTTCATGAATAACCTTCGGTTTTATGGAGTGACATTTAGATGAAAAATGTATCTTTTTTGTTATTCATTTTTGTAAACATTGAAAAGAGTTACAATCCCTTTTAACATGAGAACGATAACAAAAATTATATGGTTTTTAAATATAGGATGCTTTTTTTTATTTAATATTCTGCTTTTTGATTTGGATGTGTGTTTCTTATGCAGATTGCTGATGCTCTTTACTACAATGCATCGTTGACGCTTAACATATTGCAAAAGCTTGGTGTGGCTACAGAAGTCTTCAATCTTTGGTTCCAGATGTTGCAACAAACTAAGAAGAGTGGTGTGCGGGCTAACTTTAAGAGGTATTATTTAATCATGTATCTTTGGTTCCCTAAGAACAAGTCTTTGTTTCTGAACTTTTAACGGAGTGTAACCGACTCTAATGATTTACATTTTTTTATTCAGGGAACACGACAAGAAAGTGTGCTGTTTGGGTTTGACATCTTTGCTTCCACTTCCTCCGGATCAGTTGCCAGCCGAAGCCTTGGAGCGTGTTTTCAAGGCAACACTTGAGCTGCTTGTTGCCTACAAGGATCAAGTAGCAGGTTGCTACTTTGGAATTCATTTTTTTGTCCATGACCAGTTATATATATATATATAGAGAGAGAGAGAGAGAGGAAAGTTCAAATGCGAACGCAAATTTGGTTGTGAACGTGAGGACAAATGAGAGCGCGACGCTAGTCATATTCAGACTGAATAATGAAGGAAAATATTTAGACTGAATGTAGTATTATTCAGACTGAATAATACTACATTCAGAGTCTGAATATGACACGTGTCACGCTCTCATTTGTCCTCACAATCACAACCAAATTTGAGTTCTCATTTGAACCCACCCTTGTATATATATATATATATGTTCCAGGTTTTCTTGCTTTTAGCATTATTATATGTTCATGTTCTTATGTAGTATATGGTTTTATGTCTTAGAAGCTGCAAAGGAAGAGCCTGAAGATGATGATGACATGGATGATGGTTTGGAAACAGATGACGACGATGGGTCTGATAAGGAAATGGGAGATGATGCAGAGGATGGCGATGAAGCCGATAGCTTGAGACTTCAAAGATTGGCTGCACAGGTTTGTTATGTCTCAAAATATCTCTGTATTTAAACGAGAAAAAACTACTCATGTTAGTTATAATCAAGAATCCGGAAGCACAAAATATTATATTTGATATATCTGTCGGTGTACCAAACAGGCGAAGTCATTCCGCCCAACTGATGACTCTGATGATGACTCGGATGATGACTTTAGTGATGATGAGGACTTGCAATCACCCATTGATGAAGTGGATCCATTTGTTTTCTTTATGGATACGGCAAAAGGTAAACTATATATATATATATATATATATTCACATGGTAGTCGGAGAACATCTTTTTATTGTGATATCTATGCCATTATCTTTTACAAAATTAACTTTGACACCCTTGAATATTATCACCACAATTTCACCCAAGAATCTTAAAAATTTCAGTTCCCCTAAAATATGTTTTAAGCGATCCATGAAAATAGATCTTTTATCCTCTGGTAATCTTTTTCTTGCACCGGCTTCTATTTGTATGCTATTGCTTAGGCTGTTTATTTACCTTTTACCAGTTCCATTAAGAGGCAGCCTCTGAATCACTAAGAAGTGAATCCTGTTTGGCAAAAAAATATGTCCGCCTCTTAATGGTTCCAAAACCCTCTGAATCATTATGTATCCTGGACCTCCCTTAACCATTCAGAGCTGTAATTTCATTTTCAACAATTATCAAACAGTTCTTTTCATTTTGTACTATATCATAAGAGCCTCTTAATCATTCTGACCACTTAATGATTCTGCACCAAACCATTCAGCAGCTGCCAAATAGCTTACTCATATTCACACACCTTTTCAATTTTTATCCTATTTGCATTTCTCTCTTTCACAATCTGGGGGGTCTTAACGGAAATAGCCGCTCTACTCTTTGAGGTAGAGGCCGGATCCCAGGTCCACCTCTGGATAGGTATACTGGGTTTGCTTGGTTTGGTTTGATTTGGTATGAAATGAGATCTTTTCTGAGGGTTTGCTTGGTTTGGTTTGATTTGGTATGAAATGAGATCTTTTCTGAGCTTATTAGGTTCAGCTGACTAACAACGAAAATTTTCACTTGTCTTAAATGTATAGCCTTGCAAGCATCAGATCAAATGAGGTTCCAGAACCTCTCGCAAACACTTGACTTTCGTTATCAAGCACTTGCAAACGGTGTTGCTCAGCATGCTGATCAGAGAAGAGTAGAGATTGAGAAAGAGAAGTTGGAGAAGGCGGCAGCAGCTGCTGCTGCAGCCGTGGCCTCCTGATGTGTCACAAATATATATCTATATATATACACCGGTGTTGAAATTGAAATTTTGCTTTCCTGCCCCCAAATTCTTTGGTTGTCCTCATTCATTCAAGAAGAACCCAAGGAAGAAATCTTGATTTTGGCTTAGTGGTCATTGGTGGTCAATGGTGGTTTACCACAAAAAAGAGCGTTTTTTTGCTTGATAACGAGAGAATTCAACAGACTGGCTGGATTTTGATTAAGTTATGGGTTCTGGATATCGATTTTATGGGAGTGAGTCGTGGCAAATCTATGGGAGATTGATGCCTGTTTTTAAAAACCTGATTGTTGATCAGGTGATATCTTTGTAGTTTTTAGTCTATACGGGTCGAAAAGTCCCCATCGAGGATAAAATGTACCCTTGTGGCTGCTGGGGGTATGTCATGCATAGAGTCTCTGTTGATTTTTTTGAGCTATTTTTCTTGTTCTTTTATCTTCGTTTTCTTGGTCTTAGCCTCTGAGAACGTTGGTGGCTACTCATTTGCTATTTGAGCTCGGAAATGCTCGAAAGCTTTTTTTTTTGGTTTGGTGACTTGTGTAATGATTATTTATTATTTGGGGTACATTTTATTGATGGTCATGAAAAAGTTGTTGCCTGTATGTTTATAAGGTTTCGAGTTGAAGCCATTTGGTGACTTGCATAAGGAGTAGTTCAAATGGTAATACCCTTTAGGGACACTATCGAAGGGGTTTGTTTGGTGGTTAAATTCTAAGGCTTCATATGATTTGAACAGTAACTGTAAGTTTTATATGCCCATGATATGTGTCATACTGTAATAATGTCAATAAGCATGTAAACCTATAGGGTTTCGGATAAGGAATACATATATTTTGATGTGGGTTATTTTTATGATTGGGAACTTAAATTATGTCATGTTGATTGTTAAAATAGTTATTCTAAAGCAGAATATAAAGTATATGTTAAAAGTGTAATTATGATAATTACAAAGTTTTACGTTTGAAATTTATTATGAATTAATAGAACTTTTATCTCAGGTTAAACGGGTTTCAAGGATAATCATAAGCCTAATCTATAACTCGGATAAGCCAACTATAAAGAAAGAGATCATAAATGTTAATAAATTAATCTAGATTATCACAAAACATAAAAGGAACATCTTTTCTGTTATGCACATGATACATACTAGATTTAGAATTATGAGCTAGCGTCCTATGGAGGCCAAGCATGTTCATCTAGTTTGGTTTCTAGTGCTCCGTCTGCTACAAATATGAAAAAGTAATTTTCTAAACACCCTATCTGTTTAGATTCGTTTTAAAAGTCATTGGATCCGATTAAGGTTTCTTTAAAATATTTAAAGTGCAGTTACAAAATTGTTTTGAAACCCTACAGTTTATTGTTTGATGTTCAATGATCAAATCGGATGGAAATAAAACGAAACTGAAAGGGTTTTGCTCTTGCGTCGTGTGTCGGGCGTCAACCTTGATGGCTATTTGTATACACGAGTATTTACGTTGGTGAAGTATTGACATGTCTAGATAGATATATAAATATGACTAGGATGCAATTGATCCATAGACATATATGTTGACTTACGTAGTTAAGATGGGATAACTATTCCCACACCATGGCCAGATACGGAAATTTTATCACCGGGGAACACGAACTATAGACCGTGAGTGGTTAAACTTGATGACTCTGTGACCAGCAACGATCTATTTCTAGCGAAAGAGCATATCTAGTCATAGTCATGGGGGACTTGAACTATAGACAATTGGTGGTTGAACTCAATGACCAATGTACCATAATAGAAGCTCTATAAATTGAAATGTGGCTTACATTTGTGTTCGGTCACTGTCAATGGTAAATCGGGTCTCCCCTGCCATCTCATGATATTTTTCGCCCTTCCAAGGGCAAATATAGCTTACTTGTATAAAATGTCTTGATTAAAGCTATGTTTTCCTGTTTTAAAGTTTTGTAGCTTTATTTCAATAACTGTTTGTTCTCACTAGGCGTTAAACCAAACATTGTTTCTTAAATGACATGTATATCAAGTTCCCTTATGTAGCGTTTGGTATGCAAATAGGACATAACTGGACCGGACTAGACAACACAAGTGCATGTCTGATGTTTGGTATGATTAGGATCGGACATAACAGAACTAGACAAGTTGCCCCCAAAAGTTATTTGATAGTTCTAACTATCATATAATAGTTATAATTAACACATATAAAGTAATAATTTAATTTATAAACATTTTTACATAATAATAATATACATAAATAAATACATGTAAAACGATGGTGGGAGAGGTGGTTATGATGGTGGTGGCTGACGATACTAGTGGTGGTGGAAAAGAAAGGTGGTGGTCGGTGGCCAATGGTGGTTGTAGAGAACCGTGGAGATGATGGTAGTCGACAATGGTGGAGGAGGTAGTTATGATTGATATATTAGAGGACTAGAGATGGTGGTTGTGGCGGGCACAGGTAATGGTAGTCAATAGTGGTGGTGGGCATTGGTAGTGGCAGCCGATGGTGGTGGTGGTTATGGTGAAAGTGAGGTGGGCATGGTGGTAGTGGTGATGGCGATGAACGATAGTATTCCTTGGCCGACGGTGGTTGTGGAAGTGGTGGAGGAGGTTGTTGTAGTAGAGGATAAGGTTGAGGTGGCGAAAGATGGTATTGGTAGTGGGGGTCAGTGGTTGGCGGTGGTTGCGGAAGTGGCGATGGACAATGGTCAACGGTGGTTGTGAGGGTGATTGTTGTAGTGGAAGAAGACGTGGCGGTCGCTAATGGTGGCAGTGGCGAATACTGGTGGCTGACGGTGGTTATGGAGGTGGTTGTTGTAGTGGAATAGGAAGTGGAGGTGGACGATGACTAGCGGTAGTGACCATTAAAACAAATATCATATTAAGGTTATATATTAAACGAGGGTTAATTAGTAATATTTTAGTTCTTGCCTCATTATTGTCCCATCTTGTTCCACCTATTTTGGTGAAACTGAAAAAAGCATTTTTTATCCCATCATGTTCCACCTTGTACCGGTTCTTGTCCCTGTTCTATGTCGCACCAAACGTGGGACAGTGAGTTCTTGTCTTGTCCAATGTCGCACCAAAATGGGACAAACAGCTTTGTCCTGTCCTGTCCTGTCTCATGTAATAATCACACCCTTAGCGGTGGAGCTCTAAAGCTTGAGTGGACGGGAACGTGCCGATAGAGGCATTTTTGGGATTACAATCTTTTGGGAATCGTTCTTGGAACTACTAATGATATTTTGTTTCTTTTGAGGATTGTAGTAACACTCGATATGTAATCTAGATCTAGAATTGATTTAGATAGTAGGTAATTGCTAACTTCCTTCCATTAAGGTTGTAAACTCTTTTATTATTTCTCCTTTACGATTGGGTGATTATACTTGATCTATATTAGTCCGCCTGAATTTTTTGAGATTTTAATTGTCTCCTATTTTAGGGGTGTTACAGAAACGACTAGATCGAGCGTTGTTGTATGATATCAATGATCGATATGCACTTTTGTATGAGGTTCTCTCCTGCATAGATGCTCTTGGAAGTTGAAACCACATATGTTTAGAAGTTTTTTTTATTCCTTTTATATAAATTTATGTTGCATAAATTAACATATGAAGTATGTTTCAAAATATATATTTCAAACTAGAAATATGTCATATGAAGTATGTTTAAAACTATAAGTTGGAATCATAAATTTTTGTTTTCATTGAATAGACGCTCTAGAAGTTTGATTTTTATTGCATAAAGATTTCTCATATATTTATTGTAGGTTGTAATTTTGTAATTTTTTTTATCCTATTTTCTTTGTATAGAAAATACCCCCCCCCCCCCAATGATGAACCAAACACGTCTAAGAAAGAAAAAAAAAAGGTAACCTCAAACGTTTGGGATCACTTTTCAAAAAAGAACTTTAGATGTGTTTGTAATTATTGTGGAAAATACTCTGTTTATCATAGTAAGAGAATTCTTGATGAGGTTTTCTTGTCACCAAAATTATCTTTGTCATTTGTCTTTCTTTTTTCCTTAGTTATTTGTCTTGAAGGTTCAATCTGTTGTTGATAAGCTCCATAATCCAAACCTTAAATTGTTTTGTGTAATTTTTGACATAAACATAAACCTCTTGATAATTTTGAGGAATAGATACGGTCCACATTAATTGCTTATACTGAGCAAATGCTCATAAGGATCAGTGATTCTAGAGTATTTAGGTGTAAAAAAGGGAATGCTATATTTTTTTTGGGAACATCGACCAGTGCAATATGGTTGGCAAAGGATGATGCTTGGAACTCTGGTCGGGGGTTCTAAATCAATAGGGACAGTTGCTCCGAGTAATCCGGATAAAAGCGATAAAACTTTTTCATTCAATTCCTCGAGCAATTTTAAGCGATGGGTCAAAGGATCTTCTTCTCGTCGTGAAAGAAGTGGTGTTGGGATAGACATTACCATATTAATGAATCATGGTTTTGGGTATGGATTTCAATGGCTGCATGGACACCATTTCTATGTTGCATCATCTTGGATCCCATTTCAAATGTCCGCAAAGCTGTTTGATGTATTTTTCGGTTGATTTCGAGGGATTTTTTAGCCGAATTTCCCGTTTGGGGACTTTTTTTAAGGTTTTTGGTTGATTTCGAGTGATTTTTTTTTTACATTTTGGTTGATTTCGAAGGATTTTTTAAAGTAATGCTCCTTTAACCCTTGAAATATTAAAAATTTAGCGGGTGCATCTTATGTAAAACTTACAAAACACGATTTTTTTTACCCTTACGGAACACGATTGAGCGGTAGCACGGGACCCTCTCCCATAAGGTGGGTTCGCCCCTGGCTATAGTGAAAGGAGTATCTGTAGAAGGAAACATTGATGACATGGGAATTGATGTCACAAAGTTAGTGGAACGGGAAAATAGGACAAGTGAGGAGGTAGAAATGGCAATGGAGGTAATATTTGCACTTTTACGGTCGAGGAAACTGGACTAAGGAAAGGAGGTCCAAATAAAAGATGGTATATTCAAAGGATTTGTAGGAAGTAGAGCATCTTCAATAGCTTTTCTAAAATGGGAAAAATGGTGAAAATGAGGATTTTGAGCAAGTATTTTGCTCCAATAGTTTTTTCATAATCATCTTCAAAATGAAGAAAGTAGAAGAGAGGGTGGGTTTTCCTCCAAATATGGAGTTCACTCCAAAAATGATAAACAAGTGACATGACCAATAAGAAAGTTTGAAAATAAAATATTTAAAAAGAAAAATAATATTTTAATATTATAATTAATGTTGGATTCTTCAAAATGAGGAATTTGTTGGAGACGGATGAAAGAGATTTTGTCCTTTGATTCTTTTGGAATTTTTTTAGACATGGGCGGAGCTACGTTGTAGCCAGAAACAGCAGCTGCTCCCCCTAAGTCTTTCACTCTCTCTGTATACCATATATATATATATATATATATATATATATATACAAAATAGCTTCAAAATATAATGGTTTTCACTTTGTCCTAGAAAGGCACTGCAATAGAGGCGGTGGGGACTGGGGAGTGGATAGATTCTTTGTTATCATGATTAAAAAAAATATGCACACTTTAAGTCTTTGTATTTGGGTCATATTTTGAAAATAATTCTTAAATTTTTATAACCATTACAAAGTAATCTAATTTATATATTTAAATGTTTATTTTATCGGGTTCGATTCTGATCTGTTTGCTAACTTCATGTTAGCATCACGACTGACTAATGCTAACTGTCATTGTTCTTGATAGATTCAAACTTTAAATTTTTTTTGGAGCAAAAATTAGAAGAGAAAAAATATAGACCATATAATTTTATGACAAAAGATTTGAAGTGTTAGACTTTGTTTCGTAAGGTGTTTTTAGTCCATAATCTTAATTGATCTGTTGTGCATTTTATATATTGTTATTTGTTAAGGGACGATTATAGTTAATTGTATATTAAATACTTTAACATTTAACATTCATAAAATATCTAATAAAGAAGAAAACAACCGTTGATTCATCACTAGATAAAAATAATTCTAATAGTAAGAGGCCGATAAATAATTTTGTTAGGTTACCTTAATTTTCCGTTTTAAAAACATTAATATTTAAATTTTATTTATTTATATGTGGTGCTCCCCCTAATGTATAATCCTAGCTTCGCCCCTGCTCTTATAAGTCAGAGAGTAGAGGGAGGATCCATGGTCGCAGTTACTCTTTAAGTATGGCAATTTTGTTAAAGACTCAAAAGCTCCTGATGTGCTTTTGAATTTTGCTCACTGAGTTGAGCAATTTTTTGACGAATAACTTCTAATTCGGCTTACATTCTATCCATGGTATTTTGTTTGAATCTTTGCACTTGGCATGTTAGACAAACTATTTGCAAAAAGATACGTTAGGAAGAATTTCTTTTATTTCGAAGGAAATTCTTAGTTGGTCCCCATGCATGCATGGTGGGCACCAAATTGATTTTACAAAAAAATGCACTAAGCAATTTCAGGTTGGATCACGAGGCTTTCAACTAAAGATTAAACCTTCAAGGCAAAAACATGACATAGATGATCAGGGGTGGATCTAAGTAATGCAAATTAAACCTTCAGGGCATGGGACCCCAACTAACATTTGTCATGAAGGGTAAAAAGAAGTTCTTTTAAAATTTTTATCTTGGAGGTCCCCTAACTTGAACCTTCCAAGGACCCAACTCTTTGATTTTTTTTTAACTTAGCCTCTTTCTTATTCCCAGCCAACATGAACCAGTTAGTACAAAGATAGAGATCGAGAGCGAGAATAAGATAGAAATTGAGCGCGAGAGCCCGCCGAAAGGTTTAAAAATTTAAGTTTATGAAAGATACAAGTGTATCGTTTTAGAGGGTGTCACCGTATAATATTCAGAAGTTCAAGAAGATGCAACCGTACCTCGTAATTAACCAAAGACCAAAAAAAACCTCTTGAAATCAACTGAAAAAGTCCCTCGAAATCGATAAAAAAAACCTAAAAATCCCTCGAAACCAAGCAAAAAACTTTAAAAATCCCCTGAAACATGATATTAGGCTAAAAACACATCAAACAATATTGAACCTTAGTAAAAACATGAAGACAAGTCAATAAAAATCGTGTTTTTTGTAATTATTTTTTGTCTATATGTGGTGTCACCGTATAAAAAAAAACTTTGGGTCCGTCCCTGGTGACCCCTACTATATTTTTCTCTGGATCCGCCACTGTAGATGATTGGAGACGCAGAAAACTCCGTGGAGGGAGTGTAAAACTTGCGGGAGATCGGTGATATCATCGTCCTTTATCCTAATTGAGTAATTGTCACTAATAATGCTTTAATATCTATAATATCACGAACCAATTTTATGCATTTTTTATGAGGCTCATAACTTTTGTTGGTCAGTTACTCACCCCTAAATAAGAAGAACTTTCACCGTTAATCATCAGCTATGAAAATTACTTGCAATAAATGATAAAAGAGTAATTATCATTGTTAGTAATTAAATAATTAGTTGTTATGGTTAAGAACAATCGTATGTTGGAGTATAGTTGTCATGCTAGTCGGTCGCTGCTATGGATTTTTCACCAGTACATATGGGACTCATTGCATGTGACTTGTCATGTTGACAATAATTATGAATCACATTTATAATTATAAAGATTAACACCTAGCAATGCATCATCATCGTTACCTAAACGATAAAGTTTGGTGATTCAACTAATAAACAAACTTGTGATCACGCATGTCCCTTTGTCCTTGATGTCAAGACTGAAGACGAGGCATGGTTTGTGTCATCCCCATTATGTTCAATCTTTAATTTTTTTTTGAATCTCAAATATATTGATATATTGATAAAACAAATATCAGTATCTCCTTATCAATCATTTGAGCATGCATGTGTTTCCTCAATATCATTCAATTGAGGGGTCTAGTGACATCATTTCCTTCATACAAGAGGGGACAAATCTTCTTTAGATACATACTAGTATTGCCATGTTATACCTGACACACCAAAGTACCATCATGTTATCCTGTTACAAAACGATTACTATTAATTTTAAAATGTGCCACTCATTCATGCACAATAAACTCTATGATCTCAACTCAAAGAACTATCTATCAAATAACCGCATAATAATACATCATATATTGTGTTCTATTAAAATGACAAAACTGGATCAACCTATCTTTGAATTGTGTTAAACTTTAGACATCCACATCTCTGACCAAGTAAGTTTGTTGACTCCATTTTGAAGAGTCAAAATTGATTAAAACAAATAGTAAGACAGTCAATGTTCATATCCATAGTTAGTTCCAAATAGTTAAGACATCCACAAAAGTACATATATTTTGTGAATTAATTAACTGTAAACATTTTAAAAGGTTCAGGAAAAATAAAAATTTGAAGATAGAAACAAACAAACAAAAAGAATATTTTTAGTAAACACGGACATATATATATATAGGAAGGTTCAAATGACAACTTTTGCTTTTTAAAGAAACAAATGAACCTCCTTCTAACCACATATATAATTTAAGAAATCAATAAAATAATTAATATTAATCTATTTACTTTAAGGGTATTATGGTCCAAAGTTACTTTATAGAATGTTACTATTCATCATGTTCCATCAGATTGTACAATCTTGATTACTTCTAAACAATTTAAATATTAAATATATTTAAATAAATATAAGATCAAGATAAATTTGAAATATTATTAAATAAATATAGAATCAAGAGAAATATAAGAAACCCAATCCAGTATCATATATGATTTTAGAAAATTGAAATATGAAATATTTTTAAAGAAAAGTTTATTATTTTTAAAAACTTGAATTTTTTTATTATTTTTAAAAGTATTTTAAAAAATTGAAGGTAATATTTTTAAAAAGTTTATTACAATGTCAATTATATCAACAAAAGCATATATGATTTCAGTATCATATATGATTTTATACAAATATAAATATAAAATCATATATGATTTTATTTAAATGAATTCACACATGATTGCAATGTCAATTATGTCAACAAAATCACATATAATTTCAGTATCCTATATGATTTTGTACAAATGTTAATGTAAAATCATATGTGATTTTATACAAATGTTAATGTAAAATCATATGTGATTTTATACAAATATTATTCACACATGATTACAATGTCAAGTATGTTATTTTTGATATATTATAATATTAATATAATTTTTGATATAACTATAACTATATGATATAATATATAATATAATATAAGTTTTGATATATTATATTATATTATATTATATTATATACTAAATCATTGATATATTATATTATAATTTGTGTTTCTACCAATTTTACCCCTAAAAGACTTTACCCTTGGTGGAAAGTAGATTTCAGCCACCATTAATTACTTCAATACCATTCAATATAGGGCAAATTGCATTAAAAAGTAACCTACTTTATCATGATTCCTATTTTGGGTAACGTACTTTCAGAACATCCGTTTTGGTACCTGAGATGTAAACTTTCAAACATTTAAGTACCTTGGTGACCTTGTTTAACCATTAACAGCACGTTATCAGCACGTTGCTCTGCTAAAAGAGAATTTGGTCAAGACGTGAAGCTAGGGTTTTTACGGTATCAACGTCGATTTAAGGTTTGTTTCTAGTATTGCAATTCAAGTAAGTATCTCTATAAAACCTTTTATTTTTTTCCCTTTCTATGAGTTACCATTAACCGAAAATAATCTTTATAGTCGTGATAATTTATTGTACCCTCGTTTAGTTTCGCATCTACTTGACTATGCATTTAAATTCTTCTCTATGGAACAACCGTAAATCTAATATTACATGTTTGTATGATATTCTCTAAGAATTTTTGTAGTGTTAACTTTTCTGACATACTGATAAAAAGAAAATTATATGTATTTCTATAATGTGCTTGTTAGTTGTATTTCACCTAATTTTTGGATAATTGTTTTTGCTTATTAAACAAAAATATGGACTTTTCCGTCTACAAGTTTAAATGGCTTAGGATTTACTTTATGACTCGTAAATTCATGATTTGATATTAATTTTTTTTCCATAAAGGTGTGAATAATTTGCTGCCATTTTTTTTCTATTGTTAGGGTTGACTCATGACACTGTTTCATGATTAGGATTTAAATTTTTTTAAATCAAAGAACATAAATATAACTTTTCTTTCTAGGTTGACATTATTATTTAGAGGAGACATACGTGATTTTATTATTATTATTTTACTATAATTATTGCGATCACCTTGTTATGATTGTATCAATTGGATTTAGAGTAAAAAAAATCACGGTATTTGAAAACAAGATTACGTTGTTATAACCAAAGGGCCTTTGGCCTAGCGGTATGTGAGCCCCTTGTCTTCTAGGAGGTTGGGGGTTCAAACCTCACCATAGGTGAGGAGGGTGTGTGAGTTTGTTTGTTTATTCCAATTACCGTATATAAATATTATATACTTCAAAAAAAAAAGATTACATTGTTATAATTATTTAAAGATTGTTTAATTAAGAATAATTATAGTTTTTAAAACCATAATCAAATAATATTTATCCACAATTACAAGAAGAAAAGTTGTATTCTTGAACTAAGTTTTTTTTATTTTTTATTTGGGATCGACATAAATATAGCTCATCATGTTTATTGATCGATTTTTTTCTCCGTATTAGGCTATTATATTAGTTTAATTTTGATAATAATTTGTCATTATTTAATGAGGTACGATAGCCTTTATAGTTTTAAATTTATATTTGTTTTTTATTTTTGCTTTACGATATTGATATGTTTTAATGGTTTGGTTAATAAATTGTATAACGTCACTTACTTATTTATGTTGATAACTTGATGATATCTTTTAAGTTAGATTGATATATTGTTATGAGATATGTTAATCAATTATTATTTAAATTGTTATCTCATTAAAATGTGTTTATCTAGATTATGAGTCCCTACTCATAATTTTCAATTCTTATAATAACTTTTGGAAGTTACACTTCCATCTTACATAACTTTTGGTTCTTACCAAAAAAATGAAAATATTAAAATAGTATTAAAATATTTATCTTGATTATGAGTTTTCACTCATTATTTTCAATCTTAATTAATAAATGGAAGTTACACTTCCAACCTCCGTGTAATCTGGTCTTCTACCAAAAGCTCAAAAATACTATTAAGATGTTAAAAATAAAAATTCATTTTTATGTCAAAACCAATATTTATTTTGCTTAATGGCAAAATCTCTCAAAATTATTAATGTTATTCATGTATTTCATGAAACGAAATAATTGCATAACACCGAAAGGTTTTGTCAAACGGGTGTAAATAACCCTAAGGTTGAAGGGACTTAAGTAATCCACGTGATTCCCTCCTACCTGGAAATCCAAAAGTGTGTTTGCGACCTATCTTCGAATATTGAAATATTGATGACGTATTATCAACAAAATTTAAAAATACAAAATTCCAATAACATTATGATAATGAAATCGCATGCATAACATAAATGATTATAGACCATGATTTTAGAAAATCATATATTCTCCATTATTTACAACCACTTGGACTCGAAAGAACTTGAGTACCATAAGATAGGCAAATATGTAAAACTCATCAAAATATATTGACCCTAAAAATCACCTATTAAAATACAAGTAAATCTCTTGAGATTTTTGAGACGATGCATTAGTCACAATATTCATAGGGAAAATCATTAACTAGAATCCTCTAAGAACAGTAGGACGCCCTGAAAAGGAAAATCAGGAGTACCTATTACTATGTACTTTCCAAACTAATCATACAGTGGAAAGAAACCCACTCGATTACAAGAAAATGATTGGCTTCAACAAAGATATATTGTGTCTCAAAATGCATCTCAATCTTCATGGCAAGGAACTCATAGAAGATTTCCATCTTTCATCATATTAATGAACCAATGTGAGCTAGAGTATAACCTTTAAATGAATTCATCAACCTACTGTAAGTGGTTGAGAGATATAACAAGGTTATTTCAGATCACTAAACATGTTTAGACAAAGAAAATTTTCGTGGTCAATAATAAAAGTGTTAGGGGTGGAACAACTCCAAAGGACAGTGAGTTAAAGGCAATTTCACATAGGTGATATCTATACACCCCATGGACAAATTAACCATGGAAACGGTAAGGGTTATGAAAAGAGTCGAAAAGAGTTTTACAATTCTTGAAACAGAAATGCAACTACTGCCTAAAAGATAATGGATAATATAAGAAGAAAAATGTGCTAATAATCGCTCATATAAAAAAAAACAAGTTGGAAATGAACTATATCGGATTAAGATTGATTGAGCATAAGTTTATTTGAAATTTATTTTAAGTATTAAATTAATTTCATTTGCTGATGAAAAACCAAATATTTAACTATTATAAATGTAAAGAAATACATCAAAATTACAAATATAAAACTCTCAATATTCTCTGTTCCATGTTGGAATGTATCGAGGAGAACTTGAGTGTTTTTGTGGGACCTCACACACAATGATAAAAGATAGACTACTATTTACTCCTCCATCCAAAATACTTAGACGATGAACTGTCATTTTCTTGTTAGTACAAGATTAATAGTCATTAAAGGACTATATTAATGAGAACCTTGTTAAAATATTCATATTAATTGGAAATCGTATTATAAGAATGGAAATGGGTATATATGTACATCAACTCTAATGATATGAAAGGAACGTATATTAGAGAAATTAATGTGTCACAGTAGTGGATTATCTAGGTCATCAAATCTATTATGTCACCAGTAAAGAACTTTGGGACAATTGCACATATATGTTTCGACATGACCTTGTGGGACACCATGGTCATAACATAATGATCTATGTATTGAAAAATACACATTGACGCACTCTTTTTCGAGTGAAAGGCAAAATGAGTTAATTAACTAAATTAAAAATGTTCACTTCTACAGCACAAGAATTAACACTAACATCATAGTAAACCCTCTCGAATACCTAGACTTTTAAACCCTAATCCTTAGCCAAGAAATGAATGAGACCATCCTAAAGCTAAGAACATAATACAAAAATATTCCATTCTTACAATGAATAACAAGGTATTTTTATGGACATAAACAACCAGAATGCGGGCCATTAAAGTATTTTATGGTTTTGGTTTCGACACAATGAACGCATGTCACATTATTGTTCACATGAAATGCTGCACTCTAGCACTAGTTACACGCTCAAGGGCTCCCCACCCTAATTATCTTCACAAGTCTACATGACTTGGAATGCTAGAGAATTTATATCATAAGGAATTGATAATTATTGCATATAAATTCGGATCAATGTAGAGTTTCCTATACCCCATGTGTATATATATAAAATAGTCTCATAAAAGTTATCATCAAAAGAATATAGATGATATATAGGGCATTGGTTATGCGCACCAATTTACCCGCATTTGCATGGGGTTATGCAAATATTACATGCAACCTTACTCATTTGTTTTTAGACCCACTACTAGCCAACCAGTATCATGCGCACCAGTTGGTAACTGGATATAAGCCTGATATTTTATATTTACGCATGTTTGGTTGTGTAGTATATATGTGCCAATTGCGCTCCCACAGCGCACCCAAATGGGTCCTTAAAAACGATTTAGTATAAGTTGGATATGAATCCACAACAATTATCCGCTAATTAGAATCCTTGACGGGTGATCTCTTTATCGCTAGATTAGCAAGTTGTCACTTTGATGAGACAGTCTTCCCGTCGTTAGGGGGAGATAGGAAAAATGATTTTCCATGGGAACGACTGGAAGTGTCATAGAATATTCCCATCATGTCTCAATTTGATCCCCAAACTTCAAAAAGTAAAATTGAAGTCAAACGAATCAGACTCGATACCTGATACGTTTAATGTTATTCTAGAAGTGAGAAGATCACATATACCAGCTGCAAATATATCCGTAAGGATAAAAGTCCCCAAACAAGGACACAACGCCACTGGAAAGCGCGTTGCAATCACACATGGTGGAGGTGTGGTTGAGGTCGTGGCTCCCAAAAGGAAATGGGAAGCTACTTGGTTCGATAGATACTCATCTAAAGGAAAAGAAGAGTATTGCACAACCATTTATCATCAATACATAAACCTCTCATGAGATTATCTCTGACTAAAACTATGTCTATAAATCATTATTGGAGGACGCTCCGAAGTTAATATTTGATTCCAGAGATCAAATAAATCTCAAATGAATTATGAAAGTGCATACGAGTTGATGGACAGATCGTACATACTCATTGATGATATTCACATATATTGTTGCTTGTGAGATGATAGAGCACTATGACATCGAACCATGCTCAGTTGAAAAATGTCAACAAAGAGCAAATTGACCTAATAGAAGCAATCCCGGATAATTACATTTGACAAATACACGGGTATTTGGTCCGGTAGTGCTAACCCACCAAGTGTAAAGCCCGTAAGACATAGATAATTCATTTGTCATAAAAGCGTAATGAGAATAATTAAGTCATGATGTATAAGACTCTTCTTTGGCGCAAGGTTTCTCACAACGCCCTGGATTGATGACGAGAAGACTTGCTCTCTCGTGATGGACGTTATAACGTTCTGCTAATTAATTAGCCTAGTAATTTCCGAAGGACGGAAAATGTAGCTCATGAATGTGGTTACTACATATCTCTATGGGGATCTAGATTAAGAGATATATAAAAGTGTTTGATGACATTATATTAGTTTAGAAACCACAAAATGCGTTTTCCATGAAATTGAAACGCTCATAGGCGGATATGGATACATGCCTAAGTGAATACTTCATTGGGAAGGGATATAAGAATGATGAACTGTGCCTGTGCGTATTTATAAAGAAAACGAGTTCCAGATGTTCAATCATAACTCTATATGTCGATGTAATGAACATAATAAATACTCTTGATGAAATAAGAGAAACTTTATTCTATTCAAAATCTAAATTTGAGATGAAAGATCTTGGGAAAACTTGGTTTTATGTATATATTTAATCTAGGATACCGAGTTTGTGATATTAATTCACCAATCGCATATGTCTAGAAAGTAATCAGGCGATTTAATATGGACAAAGCGCATCCGGCTAGCACTCTCATGATCGGTCGAAGTGTTGGATAAAAGGAAAGATCCATTTCGTCTGAAGGATGATGACGAAGAGGCTTTAGGAGCTGGAATTCCCTATTTAAGTGCAATAGGCGCATTATTGTACTTAGAACAATACACTTAACCATATATTGTATCTCTCAATGAACTCGTTAGCTAGATTTAGCTCAGCGCCAACGCAACATCATTGGAATGATATCAAATTAATCTTTTGGAACCATTGATGTGGGCTTATACTTCCCTTACAAAGAGTAAAATAGGATTGATAATGGAATTTCAATACCTACGTTGAATGTGAAAGGGAAAAGTACCAGCCCTTATAGAAAAACATAAAATATTGTCTTGATATGTCTTTACTGATATTAACTATCTATTTGACTCATACAAAAAGCTCATTCCTAAAATGGATAAGGGTGATAACCCAAAGCATATTCTGCTTTAAGTTTATATACAATCAGCAATAACAAACTCTCCTCTATATTCAAGTGAATCAAGTAAGATGTCAGGAGGAAGTGACATGTTTACTTAGCATATCATTACATGAAAACTATGTTTAGAAACATTAAAAAGTATTGGAATACCAAGACTTTCCAAACTCCCTTGATTAATGTACAAATTAGGGGGAGTAGTAGACAAAAGGGAGAGTCTACTATATATGTAATGTTGGTATGTTGTGCTATTTCCTTCACCCAAAGTTTTATTTTTCCCATTGGGTTTTGTTTCTTGGTGTAAGGTTTTAGTGAGGCAACAGTTTATATACCATTTTGTTTTCTTAACTCTCATGATTAATGTAAGAATCTGAGAGATTATTAGACTAAAGGAAAAGTCTATGTAATGCAAATAAACTGGTGCGTTGTACTCTTTCCTTCGTCCTATTTTTATTTTTCCCACTGGGTTTTTATTTTGGCGTAAGGTTTTAACGAGACAACAGTTGTGCACCATCACTCCTTTGACTCAGCACAAGGGGGAGTGTTGTAGGATAAATGTGTCATCGTCTAACGGATATGACGATATAGATAGAGATAAACATATTAGAGATAGGTTAGAACTGATAGTTAAATAACTTGTAACATATCCCTATTTAAAAGGCTTATGATTAATGAGAATTAGAGATCTCTTCTCTCTCTTTCTTGTTGTTCTATTTTACTTTCTCCTTTAACAATACCAAGTTTATAAAGAAAATCCAAGTTTATTTGCACTTTAGAAAACACATATTTTGCTCGAGGTTATTTTGTCTAAAAAGTAATTTTTTGTCGAGATTATTTAGGCTATGTTTGGTAAATTAGCTGATAAGCTAGCTGGTAGCTGATACATAAATCATATTTGATAAAATTAATTTATAAGAATGTAAAATAATCAAAAAAACATCTTTAAAAATTGATTAGTTACAATATTTTGTAATATAATTAAAATAAAACTCTAATAATATAATATTTTAATTAATTCAAAAAGATGATA
The DNA here is from genome assembly GCA_036898165.1 of Silybum marianum. NCBI lineage: Eukaryota > Viridiplantae > Streptophyta > Magnoliopsida > Asterales > Asteraceae > Silybum > Silybum marianum. The sequence goes on along the minus strand of CM072537.1, from coordinate 18,371,278 downwards.
AAAAAATTATATTATATATATATATATATTAACTAAAAAAATTATAAATTTCTTAAACAAAATTTTGGCGAAAACTATTAACTTTTGTTCATGCAATTTGTTTTTTTTTCTTTTAAACATCATTGTCCAGAAGGCATACTTTGATTAATTTTATCGAGTCCCGAAATTAACAATACTAATAAGATTTAGCAAACTAAAACTTTTTATCATTTAACACAAGGTTTAGCAATCAATTATCAAATACTTATCGGAGTCACTTATTTTAGTGGATGATTATGATTTATGATATAGTCGAGAGTTTTATCTGGTAAATAAGGAACAAGACATTTACCCTGTTATTACTTATCGGGTAAAATATCTTTACCAATAAAATAATGCATTTTGATGACCGAAAATGTTACCTAATAAGATAAGTGAAAATTATAACTCATCCAATATGTTACCGATTAAATATTTTATTTTAATAAATTTTACATTGTAATAACTTTAATTAATTAATTGTTCCATATTAAATTATAAAAAATGATATTAATTAGTGTTGTTGTAATGTTGTTATTTAATTAAAACATAATTTTTTATTATGAATTGTCAATTAAAATATTGGTTAGAATTCATTATAATAGATAATCAAGATTCTAAATGACGTAAGGTCAAACCTCAAGTCACAGCTAGGGGTGGTAATTATCGACATGACACGAAACACGACAAGAAAATAAACGGGTTAGAGTTGAAGTTTTTGACACGTCAACCCGTTGACCCGCCAAATAAACAGGTCGTGTTCGGGTTGACCCAATCGTGTCACGGGTCGACCCGCCAACCCGCCAAGAAAAAAATAAATTTTTTAAATAAATTTTATATTTAGTTATTTATTTAATATTTAGTTATTTACTTAATATTTAATTTTTTTGAACGTTTTATGTGTTTGTTAAGACTTTTTGTTGAATTTTGGATGTTTATATATGGCTGAAATTTTAGGTGACCTGTCAACCCGCCAACCCGCCAACCCGTTTTTGACCCGCCAACCCACCACCAACCCGTTTGTGACCCGTCAACCCGCCACCAATCCGTCAACCCGCCGCAACCCGGCAACTCGCGGGTTGACCCGCCAACACGACCGTGTCCAGGTTAGTGTTGTGTATCTCGACACGATATATAAGCTAAACATGTCGTGTTCGGGTTGAGCTTCCTGACCCGCCAACCCGTGACCCGCCAACCCGAACACGACACGATTGCCACCCCTAGTCACAGCGACGCCGCTACGTTTTTCAAGACGAGACTTATGACAAAAAAAATGTTTATAATCATATAAATTATTATACATATAAACATATATTTTCTACTAATACTAAATAAATCAATAATATTAAATAATTTAAATTAGATTATAAATAAGAAACTAACAAATAAAATATTAAAAAATTAAGAAAAAACAAATATCGTGTTACAAAAATCACGCATTAAAATTCAGATCATGGCATGCCCACATGCCACATGCCACATGCTTAACGTGACATAAGATACAAGCTTTAAATTACGACTCGTCATGACAGCTATTAAAACGTGCTTTTACGAACACTGATAATAACTTTTATGTAATTTTTAATCCGGATAAGACGTTTTAAAAATTATATTGGAAATTATATTATTTTTTATTCCATTTTCTTCAAAGTTGAAACCCAAAACTTACGGTAGAACTCACTTCAAAGTTGAAACCCAAAACTTACGGTAGAACTCCTAATGACAAGTTTGTCAAAGTCAATATTTTATACCAAATTTCCAACCAAATTTTGACTCCAATTTTATGAACCCAGGCCGGCATTCATTCCTACTATATATATCTATATATATATACAATCTCTCACTATAAAAATTTATTACAAAAACCAACAAACAAGAAGTAAACACTAAAGAGCAATAGGAACAAACAAGAAGAAGTCATTAAAGATCAATAGTAACAAAGAATGAAGCTATGGAAAAGGGCTTCCGGAGCATTAAAAGATCGAAGCAGTCTTCTCAAGACGAGTTTAGCCGTTCGATCCGTGCTCCGGAATCCAGATATCGGGGTGACAGTCATCAAGGCCACCACCCATGATGAAACACGCATTGACTGCCGTAGCAGTCAACGCGTGTTTGCTTGGATCAGGATTTCAGATGATCACCTACGCCTTGTGTTGTGGGCCATCTCGGATCGGATGAGGAAGACCCGAGCCTGGGTAGTGGCCTTGAAAGGTCTCATGCTTTTGCATGGAGTTTTTTGTTGTAAAGTTCCAGGGATTCAACAGATCGGACGACTACCGTTCGATCTGTTGAATTTCAAAGATAAACATAGTAAGCGCGGAAAGACGTCAGGTTTGAACGAGTATATCCGCGCTTACTACGTTTTTCTGGATCAGAAATCGTCGTTTATATTCCTCCATTCGCAGGAAAGGAGAGAACGAAGGGTCAAGAAACAATTAACGTTAACAAACGATGAACCTAAAGAGACGTCGATGATACAAGATCTTATCTGGTTACAAAAACTCCAAGATTTGCTCGACACTTTGCTCGAGATCCGACCGAAATCGATCCAAACGGTGAACACGATCGTCCTCGAAGCCATGGACTGTATACTGGTCGAGATTTACGATATCTTCAGCCGTATTTGCAACGGAATCGCAAGCGTTCTAGTGAACGTTTACTCTGCAGAGAAAAACGAAGCCAAAATGGCTTTTTCCGTTCTACAAAAAGCAAAAGTTCAACACGAAGAACTCTTGTTCTTTTTCGAGTTCTGCAGGGAGATCGGAGCCGTTAACGCCTCCGAATCTCCCAAAATGGAACAAATTCCCAAAGAAGGGATTCAAGAACTCGAGAACATAATAAATGGAGGATTAGATGAATCAAAAACGGATGAATCTCCAAAAGAAGAGTTGAAATCTGTGATTCTTGTGGAGTATCAGAAATCGAACCCTAAAAATGATGATCGCAATGATTCAGTATCGAGTTTGAAAACTGTAATTACCGATGATTGGGAGCTTTTCGATGAAGAACAAAAGAAGAAATTTGAGCTTATCGATCTGGTTTCTGGATCTGTGAAGAACAACGCAAGTGTAGAGCGACGAAATACCGTTGAATTTCCCGATCTCATAGTTTTCTGATGTTTAGATTCAGAACATTAGCAAATTTAGAAGATTTTCTTTCATATATATATACGTGAAATTGATTATAAATCGTAATGTTGTTCCATTTAGGTTGAGTTTATAATTTTCAATAATTAGGTATTTAGTTTCACGAAATTCAAAGGAATTTGATGTATTAAAATGACAAATTTCTAGATGATATTTGGTTTGTGGAATCGATTGATTGTACTCCGGCAAATTTCGTGGTTGATGAATTCTAGTGGCGTTCACGGTTCGGTTCGGTTCGGTTGGTAAGAAAGTGTGAACTGAACTGCATGAGACGGATATCAGGCTAACCGAACCAATACCAGTCCGTGAGTTAAACCGAACTGATCTGAAAAAAGGCGGTTAGTCGCAGTTCGGTTCAATTAGTAAGGAAAATATGAACCGAACTGCATGAGACGGATACCTGTCTACCCGAACTGAAACCGAATCGTGGGTCAAACCGAACCGATCCCAAAATAAGGCGGTTACATGCGGTTCTTTTCATTGGTTAACCAAATTTATAAAAATGGTACCAAAATATATCATTTAAAACAATTACACAACATATAAATAAAACTAATAAAAGCACTGCAAATTAAAATGAGTTTAATTGTTTAAAAACATCAATTTTTCGGTTAATATCAACTCTTTCACCACTTCATACCATCAATTTTAATCGTTCACCGTAATCTTGACACCAAAACATAAAAGATTTCACTCATTTAACTTTGAGTTGATAAATATACAAATAATAATATGAATATGTAATATGTAATATTATATATATCATATCCAGTTTGGTTCGGTTACCTAAAATTCAAAACCGAAACCTACCCGTGAATACCCGATTTTTTCGGTTTTTGGTTATTTGAATTTCAGATTTTTCGATTATCAGTTTTTTCGGTTTCAGATCAAACGGTTCGGTTCGGTTTCTCGGTTTTCCGATTTTTTTGAACACCCCTAATTTGATCATTGACATATTAGAAGAATTTGAATTCCATTTAATGGTAAATGTAACATAATTTATTTTTTCAGCTTTAAAAACACAAAAAAAAACCCTTTGCATCCAATTTACCAACACCACTACCCTTAACCTCACCCACCCCTCCACCACTTCCGCCACCAACATCTCCGCCACCACAGTCACCGCCGCCTTTGCCACCACCGCCTAATTAACTAGTGTCGTTGTCACCCTAGCTATCAACCACAGAACCGAAGTTCATCAAAACATCAATCGGATTTCAAGATTTTGTTGAAAAAATAGGATTAGATTTGTTTATGGATATTGCTTCGATCTAGCAACATATTACTACTCCTAGGTTTATCGGTTTATACTTATAATTTTGCTCACAAAATTTAAAAAATGAACGAAAATCTCAATGGTAAAGTAGCATATGTTTTATTCTATTTCGAATGATAATAGTTTTTCCATTTTGGTTGTATACCAGTTCACTCTTAGTGGTCGATTTCTCGATATGGGCCGATGCAATTTGAATAAAAAAATTAATATATCCCAAATCTTTATTTCATTGATATTAAGCATGAATTATTAATTATAGTAAACGAAATATAAAACATACATACACCATTAGAAGTCCTCATTTTTTTTTTTTTTGCAGCCAGGCACAAGAATTGGTCAACAATGTCTGTTGAGGGATGAAAATAGTTTCTAAAATAAGCATAGTTAAAAGAGAATATAAATTAGAAAATGAAAGTTGTGAATTCTTATTAATGATAATATCTTTAACCAAAAAGGATTACATAATAAAAATGAAAACAGAATTTACTCTATAAATACTCTAAAAGTTTATGTCTATCTATATCGTCATATTTTTTGACGATTAGGCATTTATCTTTCAATACTCGACATACTAGCTTATACAAGAAATTTTTTCACATTACATAAAAAGAATTCATTTTGGCAAACCCACATCATAGTAAGGTCAATTAGTAAAATATATGTTTTGCTCATTGAAATATATGTTTTGCTCATTGAAAGGGAGATCCTAGTAGTACACTCCAAAATCTTAATCACCCAAATGTTATATGGGTCCCCCTTGAGATGGCCAAATGGGTCTGATGGAGGATCAAGACCGACTTTTAAAGCGTCTCATTTTCAAGTTTATATTCTTTAAAAAAATTAAGGGTGCGTTTAGTTAGCGAAAACTGTTTTTATTTTCCAAGAAAACGTTTTCAGAAAAAGGAGTTGAGTTTTCATTCTCAGTTTTCAATGAAATTTTTTCAAAACGCGTTTAGTTGAAATGGTAGAGTTTTCATTTTTCATTTTCAGATTTTTAGAAAACGCGTTTAGTTGTGCATTTTCTACCAGTTTTCATTTTCCATTTTCCATTTTTTTTCAATTAGAAGAGTGTGTGTACACACACACTTTCACGCACACACAAGCACACTCACTTTCACACACACACATTTTCACTGACACACACACACACACTTTCATATACACGCACACACACACGCTTTCACACACACACAGACACACACTCTCACACACACTTTCACATACACGCAGACACACACGCACACTTTCATAGACACGCACACACACACTTTCACATACACGCACACACAAACGCACACTTTTACACACACACACACATACACACACACTTTCACATACAAATTCACACACATACATATTCATACAGATACACACACATTTTCACTTTCACACAGACATACACACACACACTTGCACATTCACGCAAACATACACACGTACACACACACTTTCACACACACATACATTTTCACTTTCACACAGACATACACACACACACTTTGGCTTTCACACAGACATACACACACGCACTTTCGCTTTCACACACACACACATTTATACACACACTTTCACAGACACACACACATACACTTTCAGTTTCAGTTTCACACACACACATACACACACACACTTCCACTTCCACACAGACACACACACGCTTTCACTTTCACAGAGACAATACAGACAGACACTTTCGCGCGTGCACACACACACGCTTTCGCGCGTGCACACAAACACACTTTCACTTTCACATATACACACACAAAATTTCACTTTCACACAGACATACACACACACTTTCACACAGACATACACACACACACACATTCTAATTTGAAAAAAATGGAAAAATAGAAAATGAAAAGTGGTAGAAAATGCACAATCAAACGTACACACACTTCCACTTCCACACAGACACACACACACTTTCACTTTCACACATACACACACACACGCTTTCACTTTCACATAGACATACAGACAGACACTTTCACGCGTGCACACACACACGCTTTCGCGCGTGCACACACACACACTTTCACTTTCACATAGACACACACACAAAATTTCACTTTCACACAGACATACACACACACTTTCACTTTCACACACACAGACACTTTCACACATACATACACACACATACACTTTCACATACACACACATTCTAATTTGAAAAAAATGGAAAAATAGAAAATGAAAAGTGGTAGAAAATGCACAATCAAACGCGTTTTTTAATTTTTCTAAAAATGAAAAATGAAAACTCCATCATTTCAGCTAAATGCGTTTTCTAAAATTTTCATAGAAAACTGAGAATAAAAACTCAACTCTATTTTTTGAAAATGTTTTATAGTTAACTAAACGCACCCCGCAGATTTCATTTTCCATTTTTAGAAAATTAGAAAACACGTTTGGTTGTTGTAATGTCTCACATTAATTGGGGAGGATAACAAACGTTGCCTTATAAGGGACTTGGATACCACCTCTGTCAGACGCGTTTTAAAACCGTGAGTTCAGGTGTGTGAACAAACCGGACAATATCTGGTACGGTTGGCCTGTGTGTGTGTAAATGTGTGTGTGTGTGTGTGTGTGTGAAAGTGTATGGGTGTGTGAAAGTGTGTGTGTGTGTGTGTGAAAGTGTGAAAGTGTATGTGTGTGAAAGTGTATGCGTGTGAAAGTGAAAGTGTGTGTGTGCATGTGTGTGTATGTGAAAGTGTGTGAAAAAGTGTGCGTGTGTGTGTGAGAAAGTGAGTGTGTGTGTGTGTGAAAGTGTGAAAGTGAAAGTGTGAGTGAAAATGAAAGTGTGTGTATGTGTGTATGTGTGAAAATGAGTGTGTATGAAAGTGTGTGAAATTGTGTATGAGTGTGAAAGTGTATGTGTGAAAGTAAGTGTACGTGTGTGTGTGAAAGTGTGTGTGTGTGTGAAAAAGTGTGAAAGTGTGTGTGTGAAAGTGAGTGTATGTGTATGTGAAAAAGTGTGAAAGTGTGTGTGTGTGAGTGTGTGTGTGAAAAAGTGTGTGTGTGAAAGTGAGTATGTGTGTGAAAAAGTGTGTATGTGTGTGTGTGTGTGTGTGAAAGTGAGTGTATGTATGTGTGTGTGAAATTGTGTATGAGTGTGAAAGTGTGTATATGTGTGTGTGTGAAAGTGAAATTGTGTATGTGTATGTGTGTGAAAGTGAAAGTGTGTGTGTGAAACTGTGTGTGTGTGTGTGCGTGAAAGTGTGTGAAATTGTTTATGAGTGTGAAAGTGAAAGTGTGTTTGTGTGTGAAAGTGTGAAAGTGAAAATGTGTGTGTGTGAAAGTGTGTGAAATTGTGTATGTGTGTGAAAGTGAAAGTGTGTGTGTGTGTGTGTGTGTTTGAAAGTGTATCTGTGTGTGTGAAAGTGTGTATGTGCACGCGTGTAAAAGTGTAAGTGTGTGTACATGTAGAAAATTATTTTGAAAATGAAAATTCTGAAAACTCAAAAAAGTTGTTTTCTAAATCTAATATAAATTTAGAAAATGAAAATGAAAATTTTTTTGGAAAATTTTTGAAAACTAAACGCGTTTTCTAAATTTTCATTTTCACTAGAAAATTTTTCTAGAAAACAGAAAATTTTTCTACAACTAAACGCAACCTAAGTTTTTTAATGAGAAAACGAATAAAAATAAAATACATAAAACTGGTTTGGACCCGGTTCAGGATCGTGACCGGTTCTCATAGTAACTAATAATCAAGCATGACACAAATTTTTTGGTAATTATTTTTCTGGTTAAACAAGGTATCCAAATAAAAACATTCAGACTGTTACGTTTTCATGTTCCAATTGAACACTTTCCATTTTTTATTATCCTCGAAGGACAAGATTATTTTCTTTACCAAACATACTACTTTAATTGATAGAGCTACGATTAACCTCTGGATTTGAAAGAGTTTTTGATTACACAGGTGTATTTTTAAGACATATTTACCAAATGAGTGTACTTTTAAACATATTTATCAAATACACTTATTTGGTAAATATGTTTAAAAAATACACCGATTGGATCAAAAACTCGATTCGAAACCACTGCTTATTAGGGATGAGCATACAGACCGAAATCCCGAAACCGAACCGGTCCCGTACCGAACCGGTCCCGGTACCGAATAGCATTACCAGTTCGGTATTCGGTACCGGGATTTTTTCATATTCGGGATTCGGTATTTTCGGTTCGGTACCGGTACTGGTACCCATAAATCCCGAACCAAACCGGGTAATATTAACGGACACTTTCAAATTGAAAAAAAAAACCCTTTTATTTTTGGATTGGTATAAAAAACCTTTTTTCCCAAATTATATCTTCCATTTTTATACCAAATCCACTAAATTTTTTAGTTCTTGTAATATTCCGCCCAAATATCAATCTTTTCTTCATATTTCGGTTCCGTAATTTCTCCAAAACCCGGTTTCTTGTAATATTCCATCCAAATATTCCACACTTTTTTGACATGTATGTAACACTGTATACATACCAAATATACGTATATATACATATATACGAACGAAGCCCACTTTCTTATCGTTACATATTTTGGATGTCAAATTGTAAAATTAAAAAATTATTTTTTATTGGTGTTTTTTAATCTTTTTAAGGTCAATTTAAGTTGAATGAGTTCCTCCCTACTTACTCTACAATTAGAAAAACCATTTTGAGCTATGTAAAAAAGTTAGTTGTCCCTAGAAACGGTACCAAACGGTGTTAGTCCCGAAAATCCCAGTACCGAACCGGTACCGGTACCGGTACCGAATTTCTATTACCGGTTCGGTGTTCGGTACCGAGATTTTTTCATATTCGGGATTCGGTATTTTCGGTCCGGTACCGATTTCATCCCTACCGCTTATATACCCGTTACAATGATGTTGGACTGGGCTTGAAGTTTTCGATCATACATAGATTAGGGTGTACAGGTGTAAAAGGAAGAACCCATTTACGATTCACGCTCTCGTCTCTCTCACTCTCCGCGCTAGACAGCCTAGACTTCTGGTATGTTTCATCTTCTATTTCTTGTTTTTCTTTAAGAACACCAAGCGTGATGATTTATTTGACGTCAATGATGTAGAAACTTTGATGAGTACAACGATGTCGATTATTCATTGACTGGGCCTTCGATTTCGTTGATGGTTGTTGTTGCTTTTCAATGAGCACCAAGTGTTCGATTAAATGTCCCATTGAGTAATATACCTGTTTTTACTCAAACTTAGCGTGGCACTGTGTGTTCAAGTCATTCGCTCAAACTTAGTATGGCAGTAGAAGAAAGTCAAGAACAATTTGATTTATATTTATACAAGTTGAATTGGAATTGATTTCATTTATCCAAATCCTTTATCCTTACACCATAGAAAAGAAATAAAAGTAGAAACAAAGAGCTACTGGCCTTTAATTTTCTGTTGCGATTTTTGATGATATAGGTGGATTTCATGTTATCTTCTATGGAATTTGGGTGATTAGGTCGTTACACAATGAGAGATATATAGTTTCAGATGCATCTTCTCTTTTGAATCCCAGTTTTCTTTTTTGTGATCACTATGAATTTTAAGAAAATCAACAATCATATATGTTCTTTATCCTAATAAGAATGGTACACATATAGACACTAAACACACCTTTCTTTGTGTATGTTTTTCTTAATTTCCCTTCTCTGTTTCCTTGATCTTTTTGATGATTACTATGGATTTTGAGAAAAATCAGCAATCTTTTTGGGGTTTCCTTTTTTGGATGCTTGTTTCTTAATGTAAAATGTAATTTCTCTTGAGATTTTCATACAAGCAGCCAATTAGTATCTACACAATAAATGCACAAGATATGATCTACCATATCAACCTATATGTATACAATTAATACACATGATTTGATTCACCATATCATGCTACATTATTACTGTGATATCACACCATGCTTAAAAGGATTAGGCTATATCTATTATCTGTACAATTAATACACATGTAAAATGGAATTTCTCATGAGATTTTCATACAAGCAGCCAATTAGTATCTACACCATAAACGCACAAGATATGATGCACCATATCAACCTATATCTATACAATTAATACACATGATTTGATTCACCATATCATGCTACATTATTACTGTGATATCACACCATGATTAAAGGATCAGGCTATATCTATACAATTAATACACATGTAAAATGTAATTTCTCTTGAGATTTTCATACAAGCAGCCAATTAGTATCTACACAATAAATGCACAAGATATGATCCACCATATCAACCTATATCTATACAATTAATGCACATGATTTGATTCACATATCATGCTACATTATTACTGTGATATCACACGATGATTAAAAGGATCAGGCTATTAATACCGTGTGCTAAATTCATTTATGGTCTTCATCCTGACAAGAATGTTATATATACACTGTAAACTCATATTTCGGTGTGTCTTTTCCTTTTTAGGGACAAGCACCTAGGTTGACTAGGTTCCAAACCCCTTATAGTATGTTTCATTTTTGCTTTTATATATGTACATATGTAGTGAGTGTGTATATATATCTAGGGGCCATTTTTTTTGTTTTCGGCACTGATCATCAAAACCTCAGGACAGAACCCTGTCAATGGCGTTTGGTTCTACTTTGCAGTTCTCCTCTGATGCTGCCAACAGTTCACCTCCTTGTCATTCTCACTTCGAAAAATCAGTAAATTTCTTCTTTTCGTACCCTTGTTTCATGAATTCAGTTTCTCGCAATGTTCATTGATGCTTTTTCCATTTGAAACAGGTTCATTTACGAGACTGGTGGCTAACTAAACCCAAACCAGATGATGACAGAAAGACACTAGGTGTTGCAGGCCTTACCTGCACTTCTCAACAGTGCGTGCTCTCTATATCTATGGGTTTTGTTCTTTATTTAGTACTTCAGTACTTGCTTTGTTATCATTTTGACACTAATTGAACCTTGTGTTACCACTATGAAAGCACAAGATTCGAGGGGGTTAAGGTTTTGCATTAGTCCATTTGACACATTTGGATGATGTAATATTTGGTGCCCAAAGTCAATTTATGGGTAACAAACCTTACTAATTACAACATCATTGGCAAATTTGAACATCTTCATATTAGCTTTTAGAGAAAAGGTTTACATTTCCTTTGTGACAGATTGACTATTGGAGGACATGATTTGAACCTACTTCTCATGTTCTTAGCTGTCTTCTTTTCTGTAAACAGTTTTCTATACGTTCGTTGTTTCTCTACTGGTTGTCAAATTTACATGTAATTTGTGCATCAATATGATTGTTGATGAGACTATAGGAATCGGGCCGAGCGATCCTTCTCTTCTGCACCTATTCTCAAGGTATACGATTTCTTTGAATTAGAGACGGTTGATGGTCTATGTGTCATTCTGCAAGGATACATTAACAAAAAACGAACGCTTGGAAATGGATTTCCTTCTGAGGTATGAAAAGAATCTTGACTACTTCATGTTCTTTGAGTATCTTATTTTCTATCTTTTTTTAAGTATATAATATTTTATATACGCACACTCCTTACCATTGGCTTAAACCCTTAGAGGGTCGGCTCTACCGGTATGCTGAGTACCTCTGGGCCAATGACCCTTTGGTTCATTTTCAATATTTTATAGAGGTAATAGCTGTATTACATTTAGCTAGCATTTGTTGTATCTTAGTGTGGTGTCACAATTGTTAATTTTTTGGGTCAGAAGTACAAGTTCTGATAGAGAGTTGTTTAAGGATATGGGTATCCCTTATCCTTTGGAGAGCAATGGAATTTTCTCATCGGTATTCAACTCAAAGCTCCTGGCCCAAGTTTGACCGTATGATGTTAGAATTCTGGATTTGATTGCTTGGATTACTGAAAGTCGTGATACACTTTCAGATTGAACTATTTCGATGGTACACTCGAAAAATCCAATCGGATAAAATTCAGTACATGCATCGAACCCAGAGAGCAAATTCTTATGAAAATTATGTACCCTGAAAAATGATCAATACGAGATGATAGAAAACTGTCTCAAAAAACAGTTGCAAAACTGCTTTTTTACACGTTTTTACACAGGAGCAAAAAACCGGGTTATTAAACACAAATTAGGGCTCTGCCCCTTGGACCCTGCTACCAGGGGCGCTGCCCCGGGACCCTCGTGGTTTAGGGGCTTCGCCCCTAAACAACAGTTTACTTTAAATTAGAATAAACTCAAACAAGTGTGCACTCCGCACCACCCTTACTTGTTTAATATTTATCAAGATTACATTGATCAAACAAGTTCATCCCATTACACTTAAATAATATTGGTGATACAAATCACCAACATATGATATGAGGAGACTGAAACATTAGTTTTTGATAATATGTGTGTTTGTAAAAGGAGCTTCAGTTTTAAAGCATTTTGTCCTTGTTAATATGCCTTCATTTGAGGTTCTTTTTCTGAATAATGGTCTTTGATATTCACAAAGAACTATGGATATTTGCTACCTTTCAAGGTTAATTTTTTGGATATAAGTTTATTTGCTGTGGTGAAAGGACTATATGTGTGCGCAGTTGTTGAGCAACTGTCTGTTCAAGTCATTTTATATAAATCTATGGCAAAAAGGACGTGGTCTGGTGAATTTTGACTTTTAGTTGTACAAGGGGATTAACATGTAGAGTGAGGAGAGTATATGTATATCTCAGTCGAGAAAGAGGGATACATTATTAGGCTCGAGGTTTCATTTTTGTAAAAGAAAAGCTATGCATTTTAGAAATAAGGATAAAAATAAAATACTAACAAGACATATACAAAAGATCTGCATCATTTATTCAAGTGGCGGCTGTCTATATGAATCAATTGTGTAGTCATCTGTTGCTAATGCATTGGGTTACATTATATATGACATGGATTTCATGGTAAGTTTAACCAAAGGGAATCTAGAAGATATGGATAACAAGACAACTTGATAATTGAGAATAGGTTTAGCTCGATTCCTTCTCCATGGAATCAATCATTTTAGCAAAATCGACTTGGAGATTACTTTTTCCTTTTATGTGAGTTGGTTTTAATATTATATATCTTTACACTTACAGGTGTTTGATCATTTTCTTATTGGTTTTCCCCCTTATTGGGAGGAATTTTGTACACGCTGGCCCAAAAGAGGATCTGCTGCCCAAGGTATTTCAAGAGGTAAATACTAATCTAACAAGTAGTCATCCAATGAAACCCCAATGGGTTGTCCTAGTGGGACCAAAGGTTCCATTTATGACGGTTATTTAGAAGAAAAAGTTGGACCATTTTGATTTGTGCTTTGATCCCATGGACTAGTTGGACCAAAGGTTCCATTTATGACAGTTATTTAGAAGAAAAAGTAGTTTTTTATTGAAGAGTTAGAAAGTAAATGTTTATTGTACAAAAACATAAAATTCTATAACTCTGGAACATACATTCTCACTTTCTCCATGTGGTGAATATCTTCAGTAAATGAAGATGGGAAAGACTCCATTGAAGGACATGACAACTTTCATGATAGCTCCCAAGGTAAATTACTGAATCGTGATAGCTACACTGTGGATATGGGAGTTGAAGATTGTGAGGATACAATTTTGAGCAATAAAGCTGGTAACTTCATGAATGCATCCTCGCTTGAAATTCCACATGTATGCTTTCCTCGTTATGCATCTAATACTTTGGTGATACTCTTGAAGGATTTAACTTGCAAAACAATGTAAAGCCTGAATCTTTAAAGCATATTAGGTTATTTTAACTGTTGCATCAAGCTTTCATTTGCATTAGTTGCATGCCCTAGAAGTTTATATAAACAGATTCGTGACAGATAGCAGGTAGGTTGAATGGGATGGATTATGGTTGACATGCCTTAAAGTGTTCTTAGTTGACAATTAGAAACTAAATTGAAAGATTGAAAGAAAACTGGAATGTCCAATTTATCTCGAATTAATACTTGTGCTTTGCCAAATCAATCCTTTGGACTTTTGTTTATTCAGATTTATCACCTAAAGTGATTTATTTATTATAACACTGCTCTCTATGGACATGTTGAAAAGGATTAAAATGTTTTAGACTGTTTTGGAAAGGTTTCTGGGAAAGCTTGGTTTAGAAGACGGCTAACCATGCCCACTAAGCTATAGCTTCCAATTTGTATTTTATGAATTGGTATTGCTTAATTTTTACAAAAATACACTACAATGGAAAACAAATGGCCTATTGAGCTTTGAAACTTGTATACTCTTAACTTCTTCCAGTTCTTGGAATTTGATAAATTCATATCATATATTCCTCTTACTATGTTATAATTATTTATCTTCATTAAGCTATAGGCAAACCCAAGCAAAAACATATACTTGTCCAGCAGACTCCTCAACCCCAATAATACCCTCGAAAGTTGTCTGAATCTTATTTTCTCTTTTGAAAGATAAGTCATTGTGATTTGTTTTACAGGAGCATATAATAAAAGCTGGGCATGAAGTTTTATGTGATAGATCTTCTTTGACATCAGATTTTGATGATGATCCAAGTCTCAAGATGAGTTCTGGTAACAATGATGTTCACTGTATGAAGCATGACGATATAAGAAACTATCCTTCATCGAAGAATTTCAAAATTGATGCCGAGGACTCGTATACAGTATCGAAGTGTTTAGGGGTTTCTAGTAGGCGTGTGACCAGATCTATGACAAAGATGGATAACAGTAAAAATCATTCAACACATGGATCTGTACTACATGATAGAATCAATTTGGACCAAGCAACTGATGTTGGTCCTGATAATTTAGGAATTTCTGAGATTGCAAGGAAGGATACTAACGGTTCCTTATCTAATAACAAGACTGTAAATGTTATAGAATGTGATGGAACAGACTTTCTGCATGTTGGTGAAAAATTGGAATTGTTGAACTCGAGAATTTATCAGAAAGGAAATTCCACTTCTGGGTGTGGTGTGAAGTGCGAAAGTAGGAAGAATATTTTAACATCTGAGGGAAATCTAGATGAGCAGAATTTGAAGAACCTTTCTACGAATCTTTCTTTTGTATATGAAAATGGGTCAAATGAAGCTTCAGCTTGCTCTAGTGATATGGTCTCAAGGATTAAATCAAAACGAAAACAGAATGACCAATATGTTGATGTTACTGAGGATCTGCGAATTAAATTAGCTTCTCAAGTTGGTACTTCTAATCTGAGGGAAAATATTGATGCTGATGTAATCAGTGAATCACAGATTGGCACAAGAAGTGATTTAGAGGAAAAACAATTCAAAGCTAAGTGTTCAAATCCTTTGGATCCATTACGTACCACAAGCGTGGATGTTGGATGGCCAGTAAATGGTTCCACTGAGAATTTCAACTTTGCTTCAAGCATAATAGATCTAAATGACAACATAGTCATTTCAAGAACCAACATGAAAGCTTGTCGAAATAAAAAGAAAGACACAGCACGTGAAGGAATTGTGTTCAAAGAAGCAGGCATGACTGGGAGTAAGTCTAAAAGGAAATTGAAATCTGGAAGCTCAAGTTGTGAATTGACTAAAAGGCAACGCATTACAACTCCTAAATCGGCTAAATCTACCTCAAGGCTTGGTCTCGAACATCCCACAAAGACCTCAGTTGGGAAGGTAATTTTTTCTCTTTCGATGCAAGAATCTACTAACAATAAAATAATTGGATGGATGTGTCAAGTTCTACTTGTGAGAATGACTGAGTTACTTCAACGAGTATGATTGTGTGTTACTGTCAATTGAAGGGTTTGAAACTGTGTCCTCATTAATCAAGGTGGGCCTTCTGACACACATGACCTTTATATAATTCTTTATCTCTATGATATTGGTCTTAGCATTTTGTTATCCAGATATTCAACATGCTAAACATCTTATTTGTCTATTGGGCGTTCTCAGATTATAATTACTTTATTCGAGGGCGTTAAATTTGTTTTTGTGGGGCCAACAGTTTGATACATATACTGAGGGCATACTTGCTTAAATATCTTTAAACTTAAGAACTTTTGTTGGTGTTTTTCTGTTAAAATAGAAGTATAATATTTCAAAAAATTATACTTCTATTTAGGAAAGAACGATTTTTCTTTCAGCTGTCATGATTCTCTTCTGAGCTTGCATCCTTGGTATCATCTTCATACCAGATTTTGAGAATTTATGTTTTGATCTTTTACCCATTTTCAAATGTTCATTCTTTTTGGCTGCAAATTCAACGATGTTAGTATACATAACTGAGAATATATAACCTTTCAATGCAATAGGTGATATTTAGATTCAAGGCATGACTAGAAGGATGTGATTCTAATTGCTATGTGTTTTGAATTTCAAAGCGTTTTTGGATATTTGGCTTACAACTGTGACTGCTTTATATACTTCTTTCTTTTGGATTAATAGAACATTATTTCATAGGGCTCTAAGGATAGATATGGAAGTGCGGATATTTTGTCTCCAGAATCTCTCAGTTGCAAAAAATCTAGATCAGGTAAGAGCTAGTCTTTGAAGCACCTTGTTTTATTGTTTTGGTGCCATATAAATCATATGCACTTGAATTCTTACAACTTCAGATAATTGTTAGAATTATACGGTTTGTTTCAATCTCGCCTAACATTTTTAATGTTATGCAGGAAGAGTGCTTCTGCCTGCCTTGGAATTTTGGCGCAACCAAACGGCGGTGTATGATGCGGTTTGTAACACATTTAGGTTTACTCACCCATATAAAAACTTTTGGGTTAAATATGAACATGTTTTAGTATTTATGATGTTTAGGGTTTCTGCATGATTATGTTTCTAGGCCCATGGCTTTCATTTAGGGTTTCCTTTCGGTAAAAGACATTCCCAAACCCTAAATGTTGACATGATATTGCCCAACTACTTCTTAGCAATAGTGGAGTCCCCACCTTATGTCGCCGTCAATAAATGGTGACCAGTCCTTAGGGCGTCCCTGCCCTTTTTCTTCTTTGTTTTCCATCACCTTTAGTTAGTAGAGATAGGGATATAGGGCCTTATGTTTCTTATAATGCTTGTTCAGCTTTTGTTGTGCTAACTTCAATGACTAGAAACACTATTTAGGCCTTACAGACCTAGAACTAACATTTTTCTTGCATCCGGAAACTATTGTTTTTAGCTTTGCTTTGTAAGTTCTACCCATTTCCATCTCTTCCATCTTCTGTACTTCAATCCTATTTTGACATCTGTCCAGGCTTGATTTGGAGTCTTTTGAAAATCTTTCGGTGTTGCAACTTTATTGAAGTTTAGTGACTATTTGCATATTTCACAAGAAGTGCATGCAATTCTGTAAACCTTAGAAAGTTCATAGGGTGTTTTGCAAGTTTAGGAAGTCAAGGTTGATTTTTTAAATTTTACAAAGTTCAGGGGTGTTTTGCCAAGTTACATAAAGTCCAAGGGCCCATTATTGCTCATTGAAGTTTCAGGGATAATTCTACAAAATCTTAAACTTTAGTGTCTATATTGCAATATTTTAGAAGCTTAAAGAGAACTTGCAAAATGAAAAATCCTGAGGGTCTATTTTGCAAGTTTGGGTCTAATTGTCATATTTCTTCTTGTTAATAGAATTTCAGTGAGAATTCTGCAAAATCTGAAACTTTGGATTTTCTTTGCCATCCTTTTGAAGCTCAAGGAGTCAGCAAAAATGAGAAATCTAAAGGAGTATTTTGTGTTGTTCTGCAAGTTTGGGTCTAATCATCATATTTCTTACTTTAGGAGGTTTTTCTATAATCTTGTTCTAGTTGTTGATAATCATGTTTGAAATTCAGTCACTGCCACTAGGAGTTGGGTCTAAACAAGTGTAGTTGCACTAATAGTCCCCTAGATTGTCCTGCCTCCACATGTGCAACTCAGTCAAGAAGAATTTGCCCTTTGCCAACATTCCCCTTTTCTTCTAGTGTTATGCTACACTATTGGATAAGTCACATGCTTGTCTTAATTCATGTGGCCCCTTATGGATCATCTATTATGGCAACCTCTTTTAACATATTATTGGGCTTAAAGTTCATGATGAATGTTCCTTTCTAATGATGTTGATGCATCAAGTATCAATTCTTATATAAGTTGTGTCTTATAGTTGTGCTTTCTAAGTTTTTTGCTAAATCTTTTCTGCGTCTTTTTGGAAATAGCCAATCTATCTCTTGAGGCATAGGTAATGTTTATGCACATCTTCTCCCCCCAACCCCACCTACCTGTTGGTGGGATATATTTGGATTTGTCTAATTTTGCTTGGTTTACTCAGTTTTTTCTCCAACTCGAGAATTTTACGTACATTGTTATCAAAAGAAGACAACTCTAGCAAATCTATATCAGTGTGAAACTTATTTGCTGCAATTACATACCGACACATCCATTCAAATTTTTTAAACAATCTAAATGGAATTACGACTTGCAATTATTTGTTTCACATGTGAAAGAAACTCATTTCAGTCACGAAGCTAGGACCACTAGTTTAAGAGATTCATTTGGTACCGATGGCGCTGTAGGCCACTTAGATTGTTTACATTTTCTACAACAAGTTGGAGTATATCTCTTGTTTCTGGATTTTAGATGATCCTCTATCTGCTAGGAGTAAACTACAAATGTGGTCCTTGAGGTTTAATGAAATCCTAAAAGTGGTACCTTCATCATTTTGGCGTCCATTTTGCTATGAAAATGGTCTCTGACACCAACTCCGTCAAAAATCGTATGTTAATTGAGGGGTATTTTGGTCTTTTTACCTATTTCTCTACTTATCTTTTAAAATATTAAAATATTAAAGTAGTATATTTTATTATTTATATATTGAAGTTTATTATTTATACATATATATTTAGAATAAAAGCTAAACAATCTCTCTCTCTCTATCTCGATCAATGTCTTCCCAAAGAGCCATTGTGTCCTTTTCTGTAACGAAAAACCAGAATTTCGGAAGTGAAACCAACACCACCAACAAAAATCAGGATTTGGTTTTGTTTTTAATGAGCCCACAACAAGATTGGATCATCCCTTATACCTTCGTAACCGCATAAACACCGTAACTAAGACTTCGATGTTAGTCTACCAACATCACTCTAAGCGTTCTGTTTCTCCTCCCAAAACCTGATCAACAACTTTGACATTGGCAAGGCTAAATCCATTTCAAATTCTTCTAAGACACCATATATCGTCGATGGTGTCGTCGTAGAAGCTTAAAACAATCGTTCATATTTTACATCTGGTAGTGAAGGCGATGATTGGAATGGAAGTAAGGTTAAAGTCTTCATATCCGAATGCAGAAACAGGTAGTATGTCAAATTCAGATCACCACAACCCTCCCTTGCTCCAACCCATTGCTTTCGAAGTCAATAACTACTACAACATTGTTCTTCCGGAAGTTAACACCATTGAGACCTCCATCAATTCAATCACCTACCTTAACTTCTTCCAAGCTCTAACACGCTCCATTACCCGCCGTTCCCGTACCGGCCTTTGCATTTCCACTTTCTAAAACTAAGATGATGATTGCGGAAAACCCACTTATCAGGAGTCGGTTTTTGAGTGTCTTGAAGAAGGCCATTTTAGTAGAGAGATGGGAATGATTCAAGCGGGAAATGAGGTTTTAATGGGTTTATTGTTGGTTTTGGCCGGACTTGTTGGGGATGGTGTTTGCCAAACAGAGGGAGGCAAGGAGTGGTGATGGCAGTGTTCCTTCGAAGTTATACGAGCAAAGGAATGGGGGGTTAGGTCATCCTGAGTATAAAAAGTTAGAGATAGACTTTTTGGCTCACTGTGACCCAACCCCTATCTCCTTCCCTCGCATAACTTGTGCGAACACCATCTCACCACCCCTCTTTCTGTTTGGCGAACACCACCATTCCTATCAACTTCTGCCAGTTTGGCCAAAACCAACAAAAAAAACCCATCAAGTGTCCATCTCGAGTTTGAACCATTCCCCCTAATCTCTCTACTACAACAATCTTCCTCAAGCTCAAAAACCGACTGCTGATCAGTTCTCACCAACTTCATTTTTGTTTTTGGAAGGGGAACGTGAAAGACAGTGCATGGACGACAAGGGAGGGAGGGTGTTAAAGCTTAGACAAGGTTAGGCTAGGTGATTGAGTTGGTGGAGGTTTTAACAATGTGGACTTCCGGAAGAACAATGTTATCAAAATTTATGGACTTTAGAATCAGTGGATTCGAGCAACGAATGGAAGCGGTGATCGGAGTCTGACATACTACCTGTTTCTACATTAAGATATGAAGACTTTAACTCTGGTGCAGTTCCATTCCGATCACCGACTTCACCATCATATGTAAATAATGGAGGATTGTTTTCAACTTCCACAACAACCACCAATTTTGGTTCTCCGATGCCAAATTGTGGTTGCAGCTCGGCACCATTGACGGCAAATAGTGTCTTAGAGGAGTTTGAAATGGATTTGGCGTCACCAATGTTGGAGTTGTCAGTCATATTTTGGGGAGGAGAACCGGGAGGTGGGAGTGACGGTGGTAGACTAACAGTGAAGTTCTAGTTACGGTGTTTCTAGGGTTACAGAGGTGTAAGGGATTTCGGATGCTGACGTGGCTCATTAGGGACATCAAAAGACTTCGGTTTTTGTTGGGTGGTTTTTGGTTTCACGCCTGACATTCTGTTTTTTTTGCTATGGAAGAGAGTGATGCAACGACTCTTTACGAAGAGGATGATTGAGAAGGACACTATTTAGCTTATTCTAATATATGTATATATATATATAATTTTAAAATTTTAAGTTTTTAAAAGAAAATTAGGGAAATAGGTAAAATACCAAAATACCCTATTTAACGGACATTTTTTAATGGAGTTAGTGTCAGGACCATTTTCAGAGCAAAATGCAAACCACAAGGGTGATTTTCGAGACTTTTTAAAGGTTAGATACCACTTTTAGAGTTTCACTAAACCTCAAGGACCAATATTGTAGTTTACTCAATAATATAATATCCTGTATGTAAATAATATAATTTTTTTTCAAAAGATAATCAGGGAAATAGGTAAAAAGACCAAAATATCTTTCATTTAACCAATAATTTTCAACCGTATTATTGTCAGGGACCATTATTAAAGGTTAGCCACCACTTTCAGAGATCTTAATAAACCTCAAGGACCAAAATTTTGGTTTCCTCATCTATTTATTTGAGAAATAGAAGTCCTAAAAATGCGCCCTACCAAGCCAATGCATAGGTGTGTCTGGATAGTTGAATAAGACATTTCCATGAGGCAGCTGAATAGGAATTGAGGGGCTTAATTTTTTGACATTGATCATTGGTTACTTGCATATCCTCAGTAATTTCTGTTTTATTTATATTTAGGTTTTTTTAGTGATGATGGATTCATACTCGATTGAATGTTCCCCCCTTTCCTATTATGGTAAACTTTGGGATAATTTCACAAAGCACTCCCACATACTGTTTGACTGCAAATATTTGAAATTATCTAATTGAACTATTTATTGTTGGGGAAGCACAGAAATCATTTTTAGTTTTTGCTTTATTCAGCGAATTGGGCCTTTACTGCTTACTTTCTAAAATCAGCTAAATTTTTAACAAGGTACTAGATATTGCACCTAGTGACATGTGATTATAGCCTTAATAGCAAATATATTGATATTTTTAGGGTATTTATATGTGCTAGCTGATGATTTAAGCTTGTTAATATTAGTTACAGATATTCCGTTTATGCTAGCAATTTACAACAATGGAAGTATTAGCAAGATTAGTGGGTCCTTACATTGCATCTTTAGCTGGTTTTGTAGTAACAATATGCATTTAATTCTTTTGACATAATTATATACCTTGGTAATTTGCAAAAGTATTAGAAATTATTCATTTCCAATTTGATGCTCATTTCCTCTCAAGTATTGCAAATTATTCACACAGATGCTTTATTTTTTTTATTTTTCTATCTTTTTACTTTCAGGATCGAAAAGTTACTGGAGTCCTGGATAAGAAGGATATTAATAAGAAAGCTCGAAAAACATGCAAACCATGAATGTTTGCATATAGCAGCACTTGCACATTCTCATAGCTGAATGCACCAGGTATAGTTCTGCTTCTTCTTCAATAGTATGCATACTCTGTTATCATGATATAGTGGGAATCAATGTTGTGAGAATGAAATTTTGATGATAGAATGGTTTTGCATAGAGCAAACTTATTCTTTTGGGCTGGCCTGTTTATATTTTATAATTAATTAAAATTTATAATTGTTATTTAAGAATTTCTTTTATAGAAAATATATATAGATGCTTAAATAATAATAATGGCCTCCCACTTTTCATTTCCCATATACCTAAAATGAGTAATTCCTCTCAAAAAACTCTCGGCTCTCCCAATATTTGCAGTATGTTCTCAAGTAATTTAGAAGTTCAAATCTCACTTTTAAATATAACCTTATCCCAGTCCGACACTTTTCTCACATATAAATAGGATTTCTATTGCTTAAAAGAAATTTCAGGGACTACTACAAATGTAAAAGTCCTAAATGCGTACAAGTCTTAAAAAATGTAACAAAAGTTAAAAGAATATAGGTTAAAAAATGTATAGGAAAGGCACAAAAACTAAACATCCCTTTGCTTATCTTACTCTAGGCTCTGTTAACCTATCTGTATATATCATATACCCTCTGGTGGGATATACTGGGTTTGTTTGGTTTGGTTTGGTGTTTTACGGGTTTACATCCTTGTATTTGATAATTAGGTTTTGAGGGTTGAGTTCTGGTGAGAAAGGGAAGTTATGTTGAGAAGTGTACGAATAGATCTCCACCCTTGAATCAATCCTAATTGAATGTCAACACTAACGAGGTGCAACTTGATGCACCAGATCAATTCCCTTCTAAAGCGCAATTCATGGATGGGCATGAGATTAAAAGTGATCAAGGGTTCAGATCTCTTCTCACGCTTCTCACCTTAACTCTTCTTCTCACACGATCCCAAGCCCAGGTTTTGATTCTCCACAATGTACTAAATTTGATATTTGTATCCTTTCATATTCTATTTGTGTAAACTCTCCTAATTGATCAACTTTATACACTCTGATTTTTTTTTCTATTTTTTGAAGTTTATAATTTCCAATTTCAAAACTGTGAAAACTGACATATCTAATGTCTAAATTTATATTTATGCAGTGCTTGCTGGAAAAAAGTCTGCTGTAGTTCTGACTTGGCTTGTTTTATTAAGTTTCATATGTACAAATATCTAGATTCAAGTACTTTTTTGCATTTTCTTTTGCTTTTTAGTGAACATGGTGATACAATTATCTGCTGTATATATAACAGTCTACCATCCATGCTTTTTTTGTGTTTTAAAAATGATCCATAGTATGATCATCTCATTTGATGGCTAAGGGGATGTTCGGTTGGTTTTTCTATTAAGTCATGTATAGATAAAAGTTTTTTTTTTGGGAAAGTGTATCCTAGGCATTTGCCTAGACTTATCCCTGACAATTTTAAGACTGATAAAGCATGCAGTCCTGAGATAATTCCCCAGTGGCCGCAAGTTGTTTGCGCCTGGATTCAAACATGTGGTAGATGGGTTATCTAGTCTTATCCCCCACAAGCCTTAACCAGTACGCCACAAGCCTTGTGATTCATGTATAGATAAAGTTGTTTGTATTGATTTATCTAAATTCTTGTTTGGTTGTTGTGCTGAGTAAACGATCTGAATAATGAAAATGATTATTTTGCCCTTTGATTCAAACAACATTTCAATTTCATTCTTATTGCATCCGATATATCAAAAACGACAAATACAACACATTTTTTTTTTAAATCATTTCATCAAACCCAAATGTAGTACACATTTTTTTTCATTAAACTCGAATAGAATACAAATTATTCTGCATCATTTCATGAACCTAGAGATGAACCTATGTAAAACCAACTCCAATTCGAAAATAAAATAACGAAAAATCACACTTCCAATTAGTCTGCATCATTTCATGGCTTTTTTATGTTTTGAGCAATGTATTCCTCATAAATCATCTTGTTAGTAGGGGTTGTGATGAAAGTCTTAAGAGTGTACCACAAAACTATATCTTTGTTTATTATTGAGATTTCAGTTACAAACCAACAAATTCTACAAACTAATCTACACCATCCAATTTGTTGATCAACTACCTAAGATGAACGATGGCATATTGTGAAAATATGTGTCTTAAATGAGTTAATTTATACAACTATAGAACCTACATAGGGGTATTTTCGGTAGATGAAATGAAAATTCAATCGGTGTAAGCACATCCAAATAATCAGGGACCAAACATGTAATTTACTCTATTAATTATGTGTACATAACAAACAACATATGTTCATAAGTGATTCATAATTAATTATTTATTTATAATTAATTAATTCATATATCAATCAACGATGTGTGTATAACAAACAACATTTATTCATATGATTAGAAAAATATTTTCAAAAATCAATAATCATGAATCATATATGATTTTGTCGAAAATTATAATTTTCTTAAATGTTTATGGAATAAAAATAAATAAATTCTTTAAATGAAAATTAAGTATGCTTACTTTTGATGAATGAAATATAAAATGTTTTTTTGATAAAAAATAAACTCATACCAAAATTACAAATATGGTAAAAGTAAAATATTAAATAAATGAACCATAAGGGTTGTGGCGTACTGGTTGAGGCCCTGGGGATGTGGTGGAATATCCCATCTGCCAGGGTTCGAATCCAGGCGTACACAACAATTGTGGCCACTAAGTTTATCATGGTTGATGTATTGCAGCTATAAATTGCCGGGATCAGTATGTTTAGATACATGTTTAAGTTTAATAAAGTAAATTATAGATTTGGTCCCTGTGATTTAAAAAGATCAAAATGCCCCTTGAGTTAACGGAGTTAACAGATTTTGTTAAACTTTGTTAGGCAGAGGGACCCTATCCATAAGAAAATGAGAACCACAAGGACCCTATCCCTAATTTTTTTGAGTTTAGTGACGTTAGTCATAATTTTTTGTATACCACAGGGATCAAATCTATAATTCATTCTAGTTATATATACACACATTTTCTAACCTAGATTCCCTTAGGATTTTCTAACCCACCTTCTCCCGCCATCTCTCACTTCCCTCCGAGACCATCTCCGACCTCTACTTGCCGCCACATTTCCCTTCTCTCATATTCTCCGGTCTCAACGTCAAGCCTCACTGATACATGGCTTATTAATAGTTTTATGTCCACTAGTATAGTGCCAGGTGGCATTTTAGTAGTGATCAGTTTTGCTAGAACGCGATAAGCTTTATTTATGTATGTGATTTTGTACTAACATCAAAATCACATATGATTTTGTATGCGAATCAAAATCATTACATGAATCATATATGATTTTGTACATAAAAAAAATTCATCGCGTTCTCGTAAAAAGTTACGTTCTCGTATGAACCTGTCTCTCTCTCTCTCTCTCTCTCTCTCTCTCTCTATATATATATATATATATATATATATATCTTTTTGTAAGCGAAGGTAGTAGATACATATGAAATAAAGTTTAACAGTATTGTTTAAGATCGAAATTACCCAGAGTGCACGTTCGAACAAGCTACTGTAGGTTTAAGATCACCATAAGGAGGGGGGTCAAGGGGGTATGGGTTCCAAAGGGCAAACTCCCTTCATGGTGGGGACTTAGATTCAAAAGGTAAGTATCCTTCTCAACTACACTTCAGAATTTGAGATTTAGATTAAGAAGGGAAGTCGCCTTAAAAACTTTGATATAGTAACGATTATTGATCTAATATGTTGATAGTTATTTGATAATTGTTCTTTATCTTTAAATAGCGATTTAACCCTTCAAATTAAGTGGCAAGTATCTATCTATTTCAATCTCATTATAACATGTGAATACATAACATTATCTATGTTTTTTTGCTCTTGATTTTGCCTAATCTCACTAAATGTGAAGGAGCATGTGGGAGTATTTATCATGTATATAAATATTATATAATTAAAAAAAACAATTTTGAATGAACTCAAATCAAACTCCCTCACAACTCTCTTTATTTTCTCACTATTTCTTATTATATAGGTCTTGACATCATAAATCTGAATTATCTAAATCTAAAGAATTTGATCTTTTATTTCTTTATTTTATAGAACTATTTAAGTAATATGTTAGAAAACAAATGTTACCGAATTTTTTATTTTATTTATTAGAGATGCTCTAAGGTGACGTTTGTTTTTTAAGAGGTGCTGAAATCTTAAGTCTGATTTCAATTCCGAAATGGTTATAAAACGTCTAAATGAATCAGACATAAGTGATGATTAAGAGCTTAAAATAAAAAAGTAAGCAACAGTAGCCATTTTATTTATTTCCTTTGTCATATGCATCTTGCAAGGCTTTGGTCTTTTTCATTGTAATCCGTTGTTTTTAACGTTTTATTTAATAAATTCTTGCTTGTCATTAAAAAAAATCTTCCAAATAGAAACTAATCCAATAAGCCACTTTGGAGTTTGGATATCAATAAGCCACTACCAAACAGTCATATATATCTGACCAATAAGTTACGAGTTCCATTAAGTTGTTAACAAACATACACCTGTCTCTACCGCCAAACAATGATAAAGTTGTTTTTGTGAAGATCAAAAAACTATAAGCAAAGTGGCTTATTGGATAAGTCATGAAATAGAGGGTACAAAATGAAAAAGCCATGAAAAGTAAAGATTTTCTGAGTTCTATTACTCAAGAAGCTGATAATAAGGCACATAAAAGGCAAGTATACAACACCACAATCATCCAATCATCTTGTGAAACCTAACCTATATGTGTAAACCTTTTTAAGAATTGCAATTAGTTTCATATAATAGTGAAAAACACTACTAGACCTAAAAAAAACATAGATATTATACAAAATCTCGTATTTCATACAACTTCAAACGTTACAAATGGTCTACCAATGCCACCAATGGTCTAGCGGCGATGAGGCTGCTGTGGCCTTCTATTCAACGCCGAAAATTGGTTGCCTCCACCATGTTGAGGGCGGACCTGGCCTCTTCCGCCGCCACCACGAGGGGCCCAGCCTGCAGTTGGCGGCTGCTGATGATTGGCGGCACCGTAGTTCCCACTGTTATTGTAACCACCACCACCTTGCTGCGGATAATAACTACCGCTAGCAGGCGGCTGTTGACTTTGATGGTGGCCACGTGGCGGCAGAAGGTATCCATGTTGATTCTGGTGGTACCCATGTGAGTGTCTACCACTACCACCACCACCACCACCACCCTCGATAAAATCAGGCCGCCCACTATAACGATAATTAGGTTGGCCATAACTGGGATCATAGTTATGTGGTGGATAACCGGATCTAGGTTGCACCTGATTATAGGGTGGTCTATTATTACTTTGATAAGGTCGGAAAGGAGGTGGTGCACCATAATGTGGGTGTGGGTGCGGGTCATATGCTTGATGTTGATGATGACCATTTCTATCGTTTTTTACTTGTAAGCTATTGGTAACGAGCCGATGTGCAGCATCTCCAAGGTGTCGGCCAGAGGCAGAACCAGGGGGGTTATGGTGCCTATTGTTGTTGTTGTTGTGTCCATTCCTATGTCAAAAGATAAAAGTTTAGGAATTTTTTATAAAATTGTTTATTTGTAGATGCCAAAAGGTGAGTTTAATTAATTAAGCAAATAAATATATAGCAAAAGGTTTGGTTTATTACCTTCCATTCTCCCATGGCTTCCTTCCATTATCTTCATGCCATAAAGTAGGCTCCGGTTGCAAATCATCCACCGTTACAGTCTGCAGCAAAAGAGAGTGGGATTTAAGACCAATACAGAAAAGAAAAGAAACATCCAAAGGTACATATGAAAATTTAGGACAAATATACCAAACTTTTTAAAGAGTAGAAACTTTGGAAACCAAGGGAAAAACCAATATAAAATTAAAAAAAAATCATAATTTTTTTACATCAAATGTTGTGATTTTAGATATTTTTGCACATATGTTTGTTTCATATGCGAAAGTAAACCAACCTTTTTTGTTTAGATATAATATTTTTCTCCTATGAACACAAGCATATGTGAACAGTATCTTAAATCATAACATTCGGAAAAAAATTATGAAGAAAATTATTTTATATTGGTTTTCCCCTTGGTTTACTGTTTAAAAAAGTTTCTAAATGAAGGAGCCTCAATATACCAAACCCAGTAAATCCTATGCAAAGGCAGGTCCCCGGAGGATATAAATGGTACAAAAAAATATATGTTTCCAAATAAATGGCATGCTATACTGGTTACCTTTTTGGGTGGTTTGACACCTGGAGGTGGTCGAGATATATGTTTATGATATTCGGGAAGTCTGTATATAGCACATCTGAGAGGCAAAGCAAAAAACGGTGGATAAGTTAACTTATAGACATTAAGATATATATATATATATACCAAATAAATGGAAGCATTTTCTTTGAAGTTTTACATACATGACTTGATTGTCCATGATATCATCCATCCCTTCAACAGGTGAACTGAATATTGGAGGGCAGGGATCTCCGGCGCAAAGAGATATATATCCATTCATTCCACCACTGCACATCCCCAAATTAAATCAAACTATATATATATATATATCAAAATGGATACTCAAAATTCATTATTGCAGAATGAAAGAGAGATACAAATGTAAGACATTGCAAATCTACAATACAGACCTTGCCAATGGGTCAATTTGTTCTCTAACTTCAATTCGTTCCGTGGCCGATAATTGTTTGCAACGATCATTCAGAGAAAATATGTATGGAGATAATGTATGCGATAATGCCACAAAAAGCATATCAAACATCGTACTATTTCTCCGAGCTTCTTCCTCCTGTAAAAACCACAAATAAGTAAAGACACAAAGAGTTGGAAGAAATCATTTTTCACTGGATAGAATTATAGAAAACGACCAAAGTCTGCAAAGAATAGTCCTCTTACCGTTAAAGTATGTTCTACTTTCCTTACTTCTGCAAGAAGACGATCTTCATCAATGAAAGGCAACTTTGCTATTCCCTATAAATAATTACAAATAAGCTAAGTTTGTTAATATCTTTAAATACATAACAATAGTCAACCACAACAAGTTCTACCCAAATGTGCAAAAGAAAAGGTAAAAAAAAGAAAAAAACACACCTGCCATGCAAACCGCTTGCCATTCATGTCAACTTCAAAATCTGAAACACGATATAAAATAAAATTTAGGATTGCAAAATAGTTTTTAACCAATAAAGTACAAATTTTTATTTTACCTGTTGGGTAAAAATCAATAATAGGTGAATCTGGTTCCATCATCAATTTTCTGTAATGTTCAGGAAGAGCATGGGAACTGCAAAATGAACTCAGTTAGAAATTTGCAATATGAAAAAGAAATCGAGGGTAAAAAAGGTATAGCAGATTCAACCTTGCAGCAGGGAACACACCCATTAGCTGATTAAATGGTTTGAATGGTGAACCTAATTCAAATTCGATACTTAATTCTCCAAGATCCTTAAGATCAGAAGCAAATGGTGCATAATGATATGGATAAAACCTGAAACAAAAAATTTGAGCAATGAGATCAATGTAAAATTCTTTTTAACAGCCTCAAGATATTTCCAGCATGTATTTCAAAAAAGAAATAAAGTTATACACACAAAAAATGACCCTTTTTAATAACTTCATTCAGGAACGAAGTGAAAATGTTTCAATAGGATTCCAAATTCCTTTAAATACTAACGGGTAGTAGCAACCATTATTTTTTTTAAAGTTGTGGCTGAATAATATATTAAAAAGAAATTTACCACTGCCAGGAACAGACGCCTTCATAGTAATAGTGCATCACCCAACACAAGCCTTCAGTATATTTTAGGACCTGTGAGAAGTCGTAAACATGTAGTTTTAGATTCATTTTTGTTAGCATTTCAGAATAAGATTTTCAGGTAGATGAACAAAACGATTAGTATCTGATAATTGTGAAATTGAAGCTGACTGATAAAATACAGCATCCTTATGATTTCACATTACATCATTAATCTCCACGAACAACAGAAAAGTGGGGGCTAATAAGTCTACCAGCTACTTATTGTAATAATGATATAATTGCTATACAAGTTCCCTTTCTTTCATTCTTCTTTTGTTATCCCTCTCTGTTCTTTATATGTTTATTATATTTACTTGATTAAAATTCCACCAACATTACAGAATGGTCGTTGATTAAAACATCAGAAAGATTTAAAATCTTACAACATCTCTCCGTATTGCCTCAAGCTCTTCAGGGGAATTTGCAGAGAACTTCTCTTCATAGTACCTTTCTTTCCACCCAGGCACTCCCAATTTTATCTGGAAAAAAATGCATCAGAGAAGTATGATTTATGAAGCATAGCAAACATGAATACCATATAATAATTTTAGAAGTTTAATATTCGATAGGTTAAGACCATTTTCTAACTTCAAGGCATAGCATCAGTCACACTATAATTTGGAAGAATATCATGTGATAAAACATATAACATGTTTCTATAGATCTCTATGTTCTAGATTAGAGTTTCTATGAATTTCTATGTTCTAACCTTATCTTCCTCTGGCTCCTCGGAATTAAAAGCATCAGATTTTTCACGTAGTATCCCCTTCAGTTTCGTCTTCAGTTCTTCTTTGTTGTCAAGTACCTAAAAACAAGCAAGACTTAAAATCCGAGAAAAAAAAAATTTGACCACAAAACAATATCAAACAAATATAACAACTACCAAAAAAGTAGGTCCAGATTTGTGGGAAGCCAACTTTGTGTTTAAAGAGGCCATGTGCCCATAAGAGAAAAAAAAATATTATAAAAACCAAAAACATGATCCAGTAACCAAAAACAAAGAATGGTAAACATACATCTCTTTCAAGACTGCTTTCAGCTTCAACAATGGCAGCACCAATAGTTGAACCGGAAGACAAGCGTGCCAATTTTTGTGGTCGGGGATGGCTTTGGTTACCATGGAATCCCTTAGGTTCATATGGTGATGGTGAAGGACCAGAAGCAAGACGCGATCCCTGAAACCGACCAACTGGAACAAGTGATTCAGGTTCCATTTGTGGTGCAGCATCATCTCCTCTTGTTGCTTGAAATTTGGCTTGAGCTTTATCACGTTTTATCCTTTCAGCTTGTCTCTGGGAACAAAAAAAAGACATTAATATATATGATTTAACTTTACAAATAGAAAATACAGCTAGCATTGCTTATTTGCCTCCGAAGAAGGATTTTTTCTAATTATGTATTTCTGATATTTAAGCTTATCTCATTCAAAAAGCCACATGAGATATGGTGAGACCAACTACAGCAGCCGAACGAACACTTCAAATACACACACGCACACATATTAACCTGATGCAAACGTGACCTTTTCTGAAATATTTTATCTTCATATGATCCTACAGCCTGAATGAACTGCTCCACTCTGCTAAGGTCTGGCTGGGAGTGAATAAAAAAGAAAAGCAATAAAATAACAGTTAGAGTCCCCAAATACTTCAATAAGAGGTAAACCTCCAAATCAAAAATCACATAGATATATAACAAAAGATAGTCACCTTGCTTCCATCAGTCAGATACCCATTAAGTGCCCTAAACTCCTTTTTGTATACGGCTAAAAGTAAATTAATTGCACCCTGAAAAGCAGATAACAAAAATAAGTATAATAAACATTAAGCACCCTTAAATGGAAGCTACAATGAAAAGAAGTTTCAAATGTACCTCGCGTATTTCCAATGTGGGCATATGTGGTAGAAAGTCGTTCCCAACAAAGAAACACATGAAGATAAAATCATCAACTATTCGCTCAAAATCGATCTTGGAAGGAGGATTAGGAATTCTCATCTCATATTCCAGGTACTCTCTAAGAGTCCAAATGTTGAGAAACTGCAAACCATAATATTATTAGTAAACAGTATGACACCACCACTATCAATGAAATAAACAGCCAATAATAAATGGAAATAAATAAATAAATAATCGCATAAGTTTGCTCTACAGTTACCTGGTACGGCTTCTTAGGCACAACCTCAGAACCTCCTTTTTCATCAAATTCCCCTGCTTTCCTCTTAGCCTTTCCTTCACAAGTTGCTGCCAAATGACCCATTTGACCACAAATAAAACACTTGTCTTGTTGTCCAGGAGTAAATACGACCTGAAAATCACAGTGAAATAACATAGATGTTCGATGTTTATTTAACCAGTAATATTGAACTATTATGATGTCTTATTGAATAAATTAAATTAAACTACCCCATGTTACATGCCGATTTCAACTACAGGACGAAGGAACTAGATCAACATCTAGATATACATACATGTTATCAATGAATTTAACACCACAAAACAAAACCAGCTATAGCACATATAGTTAATTAGTTATTCATTTTTAGCACACCAAATATACCTTCATTGTACTAAAATTTCATAAAGCATGGTTCTAACTCTATTACCATTAGCACCAAAATCTAAAATAGCGGTTGGGACCGCTATTTGATATAGTAGTTACTGCGATGGTAAAGTGGTAGTATAGAGGTTCAAAAATAGTGATTTATATCATAATTAAAGTTATATATATATACACACACAACTTAATGTATAATATTTATGTGTTATATATTATATAACTTAATTGTATATATCATTTATTATATATGTATCTATAGATACAGCAATGAAAAATACTCATTTCTGGCTTTTATTGGACAATTTGTTGAAAAATACCCCCTTCCCCTGTTAGGTTTTATTCAGGTTTCTAGAGGTTTACCTCTCTAAGTATTGAAAAATGAACTTCATGGGTCGCCAAAGCCAACATGATAAGATCTGCATCCTGTAGATTGAAACAATAACAAATACAATGGAAGCATAAATAAATATAACTTAAGAAAGAAAGCAAATTATGAAAATGGAAGTGAATTGAAGGATGAACAATACCAAACCATATAAGCAATGGCGAGTGTTTGGATCAAAACCAGGAAGATTCCTTTGAAGACGAATATATGACATTATCTTATGTTCTCCCTCACCAGGAACATTAGCATCAGAAATAATAACCTTCAAAAATATGAACCACCATGAAATTAAAGAAGTTCAATACATATTCCTTAACTACCCCACAGTAATTTAAGAATGATAATGTAGATGCAACTTAAATAGTAGTCAGGAGGATCTTGGTGAAATCTTTACCATCATAAATTACCTTTATGGGTTGCCATCCAGGATCATTGTTTAATCTTTGGTGAACATAGTACTGCAGAGCAACTGACAAAACTGCCATAAATTCAGTCCCAGGGGTGATGACGTTGGAGTCAAAAGTTTGGGATTCTTGTTTGGGAGGAAGCTTTCTGCCTTCCCTCTCAAACTCCTCCCTCAGCCTCTCCTCCTCAGCTGCCTAGAAAGTAAAAGTCACAAAGTTCAATACAAGCAAAATCGCAAGTGAAAAAAAGACCCTAAATGGGTAACATGTAAGACATGCATACCGCATCTGCTGCATCTTTGGCTGCTCTAAACCGCCTAGACCGCTGCTGATTCATTTTTGCCCTTGGGGCAACACCATCTACACCACATTTTCAATTACTTTATGAATTGCAAAGCACACCATTATATATATCATTTTTAGACAGTATTACAAGAAAATTTCAGGCTTACTACCCACCAATAGCCATGTACAGAAGTTTTCTTGGCCGCACCATCACAAAAAGCCGATCTATGTAGTCAAACATGCATTGAAACACCTCATTAAAAGATGTTGGAGAAGGCTGCATGCATAAAAAAAGAAGTCAAATTGAGCAGCTTTCATCGTAAAGATTATGAAAATAGCATCAAATGGAATGATGTGAATAAGAACTTTAAGAAGGCAACAATTCAGAAAAACTCACAGAAAAAATAGATGAGGTAACTTGCTAGTAAAAAAACATAATAATATATCTTGTAGAGTGTCACAGATCATTCTAAGACATGTTATCAATGAGAAGATGACCTATGTTCTTCAAAAAAAACTGCCTGTGGTACGTTATCATAGGTCAGGTTCAGGTTCTCTGTATGTTAGCCCCTAATTATGACTTTACCACATAGGATGCTCAAAGCGACACGTGATGCAGGTACGCTTTCTTTTCGTAATCATTGAAGCATTAAAACCTAAAAGAGATTTTCAAGATGACTCCCAATTTATGGTTTTAATTACCAACATTAAAGCTATATACAGATCTCTCACATGCCACTTTGCCATCTTTAGCTCCCCACTTGCAGCTCTAGCCTATCCTTGGAAGGTTTTCATTTATAACCTTAGCACCAAGAGACCCCCCACCTCAAGCTTCCCATGGATCCTGGGGTAGTTCACATAGCAAACAACCATTCACTGGTTTCATCAACTTTTCCAAATCAGAAAGCTCATCCCGAGTCACCTATATGCAACCCCACTACCATCCCTAGTCACCTAAAATGCCGGAGGATCGGAGGCTTAGTGTGGTGGTGTCACTTTAATGGACGAAAAGCGACTCGCGACATTGTGGCAATTATCGCGTTATAAAATTACTTAATGCTTCTCCAACCTTCACACTAAAAATGGTCGGGCCGTTGACACCAATAAAAAAATTCAACTCCGAAGGAGATGCTCTTAGACATGGCGACTTTAAGTATTTCCTAAGACATGACCTCTGATAAGAATTCTTGGAGACACAAGATAACGGTAGCTGACTAGGGTGAGAAATTGGATTTACCTTAGACAGAAGAAAAGATTTTGGAGGAATAGAGGATCGTGGGTGGATTAGGGAGCTAACAATGTATAGATTTATAGAAAGCAATGGAGTTTAGCAACTTAAATATCGATGGAAAAGTAAAGTGTCTTTGTCATTTGACAATCTTTGGTATGTATGTGGGTTTCCCTCAGCAGGATTGAGAGGCCAAACCCATGAAGTAGATGGGTGGATCATTATAAATCATTTCCATTCTTCCATCCTAGGAATGATTAAAATAACTTTTAAAAGGAAGTGGGATTGGTTGTTCTTGTTTACACGTGTTATATCACCTCTATGCGAACAAGTTGGAAAGATCTATTCAAGAAGAATATAAATACTTGAATACAGATTAATCAACTACAGAATTTTAGTTACACAACTTATTGAACTACATTGATTTTTCTACCCTTCAACATGCTATTTGCCCTTTTGAATAAGATAGTGAAATAATTTGATAAGTTACAAAGTGAATTGTATAAGCATGTCAAAACTAGTGAAGCAAATATGCAAAGGACCATTTTGTTCAATAGACAACCCCTCACACATAAACATAGGACATGTATTCTTCCATTCTCCCATGTCAAAGGACTGGAAGAGAAGCTCTCAAGATTGGAGGTCTGCTAAAAGCATTCCACTGCAACTATGGCAGCATTCAAACGGAGTCTGAATGGGGCTTTGCCGGTTTGCTTCAAGTTTTTAACCCTGCCCTTGTTATTTAAATCCAGTACTTCACAATTAAGACTATTCAGAATGAAAATTGAAGCTTTGCTTAAAAACCTAACAATAACCCCTCCTTCAAACTTCGAAAATAACACATCCCAACCAAAACACAGAATCAATACAAAATCTGATTCCAGCTTTAACCAAATGAAATGATTATAGGAGAAATTTTCTTGTATCATGTTCCTTATAAATTAACACATTTATTATGGCTATTAACAAGTGCCTACATGCAGAACATAGATTGAAAATCTAGGTCAAACCCCCTTCAATCCTATAAGCTCTCGACAAATTTCAAATTTATTTAACGCATTGCAAGAAAAATAGCAATGAGAAGCACAGGAACCACTTGACGTATAACAACACAAACAAATTATTCCCAGATTATACGTATACATAAACACACGCAAAGATAAATGGATATAGAGAAAAAGAGGGAGCGAATGGGTACCCGGTCTTCGGGATGAAAACAGGGATGAATTATTCCGTTCATATCGAGATAGAGATTGTCATACTCAATTTGATTAGGGTTAGGTTTACTTGTATCGACGGGAATTTTAATGCCGTCGATGTCCACCGGTTCTTCCTCTATAACATCTAGAATGACCATTGGGTACTTCTCAGCTAGCCACCGGTAAAACGCCGGTACTCCCATCGCCGCCGATGTAATATATTAAGCGCCGCTTTGTCGTATGGGGTTCGTTTCGACAGGCGGCTTATTGGGGAAGAAGAAGAAGGGGGCAGGGTTGCTTTTGTACTTTGGAGTATCTTGCAAATATCCCCTCAGAAGATTAACGGAGAATCTCAATTGTCCATAATTTACTCTTTTTTTCTAACAAAATCTCTAAATAGAATTTTTTTTATTTTACTTTAACTGATTTTTTATTTTAAAAATATTATATAATTTTGTGTTTCAGTACACTTTTTAGAAAAAGTTTCTATAAAACAAGGGGGTGTTTGGTTTGTCGGAATCTGATACTAAAATAGTCAATTTCGATGATCAAATTTCATTCTAACGTTTGATTAACTAAGAAATGGAATTGAATTCCAAACATTCTATCAGATACATTCCTAAAAGAGATGGAATTGAAATCCATTCCAACCAAGATTTCTAAAATGACAAAACTACCCTCGTTAAATGATAAAAAAAACCCATTGGAGATGTTAATAATACTTTTGTGTAGTTTTAACGTGTATGTTACTACATCCATCTCAAATTAAATGTTCACAATACTATTTTAGTTTATCTTAAAATAAATGTCAATTTTAAAAGTAAATATATATACTTTTTCATTCAATTTTAATTATAAGACGAATATTTTTATCTCTCTTTTGTTAAGAGTAAAATTATCTTTTTTAATTGACAAATATAACAAGTATAAATTTGTACACCTATATTAACTTTTTTAAGACTTTTTTTTGTTAGACGTTGTTTGACAAACAAAATCTAATCTATTTTTTGGATACACGTTTGGATGAATATAAACTAGCTATAAACCAACTTATTGAAACACTAGTTGGAGTAGTTTATGAAAAGCATTTTATCATATTTTTTAATTATAATCCTCACTAGTATTAAGTATTATTTATTAATTGATTTATTTAACATTATACATCAATATTAATTATTTAGAATTTGTCATATTAATTACTTTTATGTTATTTATTATTTATTATGCAACATATTTAGTTATTAAAGAATAAATATAACAATTTTTTACTAATGTTTATGTAAGTTACATAAAAATTTAAGTTATACTTATTTTGATTCATAAATAACAAAAATGTGTTTTATGATTGTAGTAAAATAAATTAAAATATTTAATTTAATTATTAATTATAGGTTTTAAAAAGTTAATAATTAATTAGGATATATGAGGTCGGCCAATATCATTTTTATTCATATTATATGTAATGTTATTTAAAATTATAAATTAGACTTTGTTTCCTAAAACTTGTTTTAATGAATCCAAAATTTATAATATATATAATAATTAAAAATTTTAATTAACATATTTTATTCTTATAATTTTTCTTTACTATCTTGTTTACGTTAATATATTATACTATTAAATATTTATTTTAATTATATTATAAAATATTGTAATTGGTTAATTTTTCAAGATGACACTTTTGGTCATTTTACATATAGACATTTGTTGTCCGATTTAGGTGGCTTAACCCTCCAAACCACAAACCAAACTGCAATAGCAGTTATGAAATTTTTTCAACCAAGCGTTTTGACATCGAGTGACCAAACCGGTCAAACCGGACCACAAAAAGGCGGTTTGCTCTGGCCCGTTTAAGCGGTTTGAGCCTTTTATGGGCTTTAAACTAACAAAAAGACTTTACATTTATATATAAAATGAAATTTCTATCAATATAACATTGTTAGAATATAGCATACCGAATTATAAAAAGCGTCTACCTCTTAAATTAAATTAAAAAAGACATTAAGCAAATGAAAAAAGATACACAAATCCGCCAACAATAATTAAAATTTTGGACAAACACTAAGCAAATCTAAGGACAATTTTGAATTTGATTTTTTACGGATTTCAGAACTTTCCCAATTTAGATAACGCCATCAATTGACAAATAAAAACTAAAAACACATTGTCGTCGACGAACCTTTTTTTAA
Source organism: Silybum marianum (assembly GCA_036898165.1). Classification (NCBI taxonomy): domain Eukaryota; kingdom Viridiplantae; phylum Streptophyta; class Magnoliopsida; order Asterales; family Asteraceae; genus Silybum; species Silybum marianum. Next base: position 18,332,787 of record CM072537.1, on the reverse strand, counting down.
TCGCGCTATAAAAGTAAAAACTACAACATTAAAAACAAATATAATTAATACATGTGTATGTTTGGCTGTCACTTCGGTCTAGAATGCTAAAAAACGTTCAAACCGCAGACTATAGTAGACCGAGCAGTTTAACTATTTTCAGACCGAACCGGACCGACAGACCACTCAAACCGCCAAAAACGGTCTGGTTTGACTTGGTTCGACCAGTTTGAACGGTCCAACACTTTTTTTGAACACCACTAATTTTACATATTATAAGTTAGTGTTTATCAAACATGGGTTGTGTTCCAATGAGAAGAGAATTTATGGTGAGAAGCATAACAATTAACAACAAATTTGGACCCTTGACAATCATAATTGAAGACTGACGCTGATGAGATGCACCGCAATGCACCGAATCAATTATCGTAAGGAGCGCAATTTATGGATGAGTTTGAGATTAAAAGTGATCAATGGTGGGACTCTCTTCTTATACTTCTCACATGATTTCATGCCTATCAAACATTAGCTTATTAGTTATTAGCTACTGGTAACTAGTGTTACGTATGCTTTAGTCAAAAATTTATTTAATTGGAATAATTGGTAGACAAACCACAAGAATTGTGACATATTGGTTGAAGCTGAAGATGTGGTAGAATATCCCATCTGTTTAAGATTCGAATCCAGACATAAACAACAACCATGATAACTGAATTTATCGAGATGATGTATACGGGTCAAAATTTACCCGTATTAGTTTCGATGTAGCCTGACACCTTTAGAATGGGGCTTCCTCCAGGTCCATGTCCATGGCATTGGATGGTGATGTAGTCAATGTTTTAAAATCCAGGTTAACCCGGTCAGTCGAACCGGTTGGACCGGGACCTGGGGTAATGACCGGGTTAACTAACGCCGAGTTAATGCATATGACTGGCCGTTTCAACCCGCCCGGATTTCTCAAAAACCCGGTTAAACCGGTGGTAAGCTCGTTTCTCAAACCTGATTAACCCGTTTTTATATTAAAATTAAAAAAAATGTGTGTTATGTGTGTTTTTAATGTATTTGAAATGATGTAAAACTTGTTGTCTGTGTATTTTTAATGTTAGAACTTGTGGACATCAAATTATTACTTTATATATATATATATATAGGAAAGTTCAAATGTGAACTCATTTTTGGTTGTGAACGTGAGGACGAATCTCAGCCACTTATCCGGTCAATAAAGGCGGCTTTGACCTGGTTCCCCTTCTTTAATAGTCTCCACCCTCCCATGAATCACGTCAATCCTCCGTGATCGCGTCCACCATAACCGAAGATATGTGGCTGAGATTCGTCCTCACGTTCATTGTGAAAATTGAGTTCCCATTTGAACCTAACCCTATATATATACATATATATATATATATGTATATGTATGTACGCAGAATAATGAAAAAGTAAAAGGGATTAAAGAAATTATTGAAACCGATTAACCCGATGGTTGAACCGGTTAAACCGGTTAACACGAGCCCCGATCATCACGCTGGATCAACTAACAACCCGGGATTTAAAACAGGTAATACATGTTGCCAAATCCAAATGCATTTGATTTTCCCTCCAGTATCCATTTTCTCGATTAGGACCAAATCATGAAGAACGAATTGTGCTCAGCTGTGCGAACTCCAGTACTACAGTTTCTCATCCAATCCACTCAGGTAACCATTCATAAACCTTATTCACATCGCCATTTTTGCTTTCTTATTTCTCAATTTCACTTCATCATCATCAACATACATTGATCCAAACAAACAGCAACTTGAGGTTCCTCCCATCGTTAAGTACGCTGGATTATCTTTCTTTGCCGAACGATTCTACCCCATCATCTCCAGGTAATTTCTATTTTCTCTCAGAAATTGATGTCTGCATGTAAAAAAAAGTTAATATCGAGCTCAATTTGCAATTCCTCATTGTCAATTTTCATCATATTGGAACCGATCATATCAAACCCTAGCTGGAGAAACTTTAATCCCTGAATTCCTTGTAATAATTGACACGACTTCTGTAATCGCGATATCGTGATAAGTAACATTTATGCCAGTTGAAATTTGGTACAGATAAACTGTCCGCATATATATATATATATATATAGAGAGAGAGAGAGAGAGAGAGAGATTTGTATAATTACTTCAATGCATACGACTAATTGTTGCTCGCTTACTGTGATGATCCTAGAAATGCCCATTATTCCTGAATGTGTCTGTAGTAGAAATAGAGGGATTGATCCATGTTTAGTTTCTGAAGTTATACAATGCTGCATATTCAAATTTAGAAGATATAATTAAATAAAACATGGAAAGTGAATGCTTCTATGCTTAAGTGATATCACTTGGGGAATTTTTTATATATGAATTGGTAGGTTGTATAATTGTTGTAGTTTTCTTTGCAAAGACTTAAACAGGACAGTTTAGGACACTGGCTTTTACAACCAGTAAGAGAAAGCAATCTCCAGCTGTTTGCTCTTATTTCAATTTGGATCTCAAGCAAAGTATGTAAGCTATAACTTTAAAAATACAGTTTTTGACTATTAATCGCATTTTTCTAACACCTTCTGGATTCAACCCTTGGTGGTAGATACATGATTCTCATCCTTTATCCGTCAAAAAGTTGAAAACCGTGGCTGATAAGATAATCCAGGAGCAGCATTATACAACTAGAGATTTTGCAGATGCAGTAAGCAAGTTATTTTCTGACATTGTTCTCAATGAGACAATCTCTCTCTTTCTCTCTATATATATAGAAGGAGGTTCTAGGGAAAACACTAAAAAAAGAGAAAACTGAAGAACACCTTAGGAGTCCTCCATCCGGACGACATGCATTAATGCATGCAAGCGTTTTTTTTCTATGCACCAATGCTTCTATAATTACATATCCATTAATGCATATGCACAAATGCATGTTACAAATTACCAATACGCATTAGTGCATCCTGTCCAAATGGAGGGCTCTCAGGGTGTTCTTCAGTTTTCTCTTTTTTTGGCGTTTTCTCTTAAACCTGGCCCTATATATATATACATACACATAATGAAGGGAAAGTTCAAATGAGACCTCAAATTTGGTTGTGAACATGAGGACAAATGAGAGCACGACATGTGTCATAGTCAGACTGAATAATGAAGGGAAGTATTCAGATTGAATGTAGTGTTATTCAGTCTGAATGTAGTGTTATTCAGTCTGAATAACGTATGAACTTCACCTTCATTATTCACTCTGAATGCCCTTCATTATTCAGTCTGAATATGACACGTCGCTCTCATTTGTCCTCATGTTCACAACCAAATTTGAGTTCTCATTTAAACCCGCCCCTATATATATATACATTATTCATTATGCCCTTATGAAGAAACTCTGCAGGAGGTGATCTTCATGCAGGTATATATCAAACAAGAATACAACACATTTGGTAAACTTTTCGATGACACCGTTATTTGCCTCCTATGAAGGTATTGGATTTTGAGATTGGTACATCAAACATTGCCTACAGGTTCCTTGAAGACTTGGTTATTCAGTTAAAGTGAGCATCAATATATCCATTTTATATTTACAATTGTTTGCTTATGTTAATTAATTAGTTTCTCATTAGATCACACATATTTCATCCTTATGTGAGATTAGGGAAGTTGCAACAGTTGGGTACCATTTGAATTTTGAAGTATGCATGGACATTATGGATCTTCTGTATGAAAAGGAGGAAACTTCAGCTCTTTATAGTTCTCCGCGTTCTCTAGCAGCATCAATCCTGGCATGTTTCTGACTATTGCATAATATAAACAGACATAATTTTATATATAGAATTGGGATCTTCTTTTTCTCGTGGGAACCACTTTCGATACACGGAGGTTCACATAAGTTAACATCCTAATGTAACAAAGTGGTTTCTATAGTTCCCACAAAATTTTGAGCTTACTGGATTAGAGGGAGGTTCAGGAGAAAACCCTAAAAAAAAAGAAAACTGAAGAACACCCTGAGAGTCCGCCATCTGGACCATATTTTTTTTCTATGCATCAATGCATAATATGCATTAGTGCATATGCACAAATGCATCTAACCGATTGGAGCTCCTTTTTTCTATGCATCAATGCATAAATATGCATTAGTGCATATGCACAAATGCATGTTACCAGATGGCGGCCTCCTAGGGTGTTCTTCAATTTTCTCTTTTTTTAGCATTTTCTCCTGAACCTCTCTCTACTGGATTATATCTAATTATCTATGTGTTGCTTTATAATTCATGTTTGAAAGTGCTGTTTTCCTGTAGGTTGCTTCGTATGTTATTACGGTTCCTAAACAAACATGGGAGTTTCCTATTATTCCTTGGGGTAAGATTCCTTTTATGTCCTTTGCATTTAGTTTTTTAACCATGCTTATACATATTTATTTATATAGGCTGCTAGTTAGCAAGATAAGCCATGCATATAGTTATTATATTTATACCTCCATTTTCACATCCAAAAACTCATTTATGGCAAAAAACCTAAAAAACAAAAAGTTCCTTTTTGTTTAAGAATCATTGTGTTCATCCTCGTAAAGTTCTCGTCACAGAACTTCTGTGTTTAAGAATCATAGTGTTCATCCTCATAACTTTTTGGTTCATGGAATCTGGTGGAATTGGAATGACTAAATCCATTGACCAAATTCCTTTGCCGTATTTTGTTCACAAAATTAAATAGATGGAATCCTTTCGATTCCAATGGATTCCTTAAGTTAAAGAATTCGCCATTCCTTGGCATAAGTGAATGAATTGAACCCCATCCTTTTCCATCGCAACCAAACGCGTGGTCAGTTTCCATCGAACTTCATTCCAATTCCTTTAAAGTCAAATTCTTTTGATGAATTCCAATTCCATTGGTTCATGGATTTTGAGGAAATTGGAATGGATAATTCCTTTGACCAAACCCAAATCTATGTTTGGTTCAAATAATGAAAACGATGGAATCCTTTGAATTTCATTGAATTTCTTAAATTAAAATTTCAACATTCCATTGGGTATCCCAAAGAATTCAATTTCATCCATCCAACCAAATGAATGGTCAAATTCCATTCCAGTTTCTTCAAAGTCAAATTCCTTTGATGAATTCCAATTTCACCGAATTCCATTCTACGAACCAAACGCTCCCTTAGACTTAAAGCCATTGATTTTAGGGGTGTTTGAATGCTTGAGGTTTTTAGATCAATCAAGATGAAAATTAAAACTTTACCTAATCCAATAATGGGATTCCTAAATTCCATGGTATTTCTTAGAATCAAGAGGTTTTAAAAGAAATTACTTGTGGTATTTGTTGAATCAATCAATTTATAAATTCATCCTCAAAATCGATTATATATATATATTGTATCATAGGGGCGGGTTCAAATGAGAACTTAAATTTGGTTGTGAACGTGAGGAAAACGAGAGCGCGACACATGTCATATTGAGACTAAATAATGAACGAAATATTCAGACAGAATAATAGCATTATTCAGTCTGAATAATAATGAACGTAGTATTATTCAGGCTGAATAATACTATTACTCAGTCTGAATATTTACTTCATTATTCAGTCTGAATAATACTACAATTAGACACGTGTCGCGCTTTCATTTGTTTTCACGTTCACAACCAAATTTGAGTCCGCATTTGAACTTTTCTCTTGCATTATAACTATACGGCTATACCCGAACCCGACCAATCTCAATTCACAAACCGACTAAACCGAAGCCTAAAGTTCGGGTCTTTGTTTTCATATCCAAAACCCGATCGGGTTTTTCATTTGTCCACCCGAACTTGTCCGCCCCACCCGATCCACACCCCTAAAACACTGGAGCAAATTTCAAAAAAAAAAGTATGAAATTGATAAAAGAGGCTTTCAGATTGTCAGGTGAATCAAGAAAACAACCATAGTTGGTTCATCATGGATATTTAATTTTTAAATATAAAATATTAAAATAAAATTTTAATTTTTAATAACAAAAAGGCTAATGGGGTGAGAGAGGCTCGAACTCTCGACCTCAGGATCACTCGCTAAGCTATGAGACCTACGCGCTAGCCAACTGCGCCACCACCCCTTTGTGTTTTTATCCTCCACTTTTACCTCTTAAACCAACTATTGAATTCATAATCCAGTAAAAAACATATCTTTTATACTTGATCATCATTACTTTTATTTAATTAAATTTTCAATAATTTCTAAATTTTAAAGAACCAATAAAAATGGTTGTTACAAGTGAATATTGTATTTGATTGAATAATAATGAGAGTATAAGGATATATATATACGTGATATAGAAAGTTTTTAATGACATAGATGAAATTTTCCCTAGTTTAATGATTTGTATTTTTTAAATGTTTAATAATAATTAAATTAGGGAGAAAGATGTATATGTGAGTTTTTCATGTTTAAAAAGATATATACGTACTATAGAAAGTTTTTAAGGACATAGATGAAAATTTTCCTTAACAAAAAGGTACCCTATATAATACAATAATGTATGGGATGTTTACTAAACACTTATCTAGTAAGTGTTTATTGGTAATTTTAACACTTTAATGTACTTATTGGGTAAGATTTTAGTCCAAAAAAAGGTATCGTATGTAACAATTTACCCGATAAGCACAGAAACAAAAGTCATAGTTTTTGACAAATCACATAGACGAAAATCGTAGTTTGCTCTTTTGATATTACTAAAGCGTAAAATGCAAGTATTAAAACATTATTCAAATGATGGTTTCAATATTTCTTTTACTAGTGACCCTTGTTAACCCCTAAATTATGAAATTTATGTATGTGATGTTAGATGTGCTTATAGTTTTAAACATAAGAAATAAATGTGTTGCAGTGAAACATGAGATGGGGTGCAAAGAGGAGGAGATGATAGAAGTTCTGAGAGACATATTAACACATGTGTTACAACCATGTTCATGGTGATATATATATATATATATATATATATATATGCTTACACCATATAACAATGAATTAGTTTGTAAAAGTTTGTTTTTTCATTTCATGGGGTGATTTCTCATTAGGGTTGCTTGTGATTGTGTGAATCTTGTTCAATGGTTTCAACTTTTTAGGTAAATTTTGGACTTCTGTTTAATGTTTGTTTCTATGTTGGGTGTATTACATGTGAGTTTCTAAATATAATCGCTAACGGTTACTGTTTCGTCTTTGCTTTGGTGATTTTTTTATTGTTCCTGATGAGTTTTTACTTTTTTACCGTGTCATTAAGGTTTTCTTGTTGGTATGGTGTATTTCTTGTTTGATGTTTCATTTTTGGCTTTCTTTCTTGTTTTTGGAATCTTGTAGTAAAACACATTCTTGATAGCGACCATGGTGCGAAGTTCCCCTTATAATTTATTGATACGAAGAAAGAATTTAACTTTACTAGAATAGTAAACGAGGATCCCAAAATCTGGTGTAAACTTAAAGGAGCCAAATCGAGTCTTTGGCAACATGTGAGGTGTTCAGAAAATGTTACCAATGAAAAGGAGAATATGATGATATTCCTTACGACCCTCCAAAAAGATGGGCATCTCCGACAGTAAACCGTGCTTGTCGGATTTAATGGCGATGCTGTCAGCACAACAAGAGAAATCACCCTTAAAGGCGTCAATAAGCCTACCAAGTTCAATGTTATTGACTTAGGGGTGTGTATCCAATCGGATTTCGGATCTGCAACAACCTTTATTGCGCCTTCACCAATTCATAAGGATCTTTTAAACCGAAAATAAAACATAGTTTATCCTTTGTATGAACAGGTTTTTTTTTCCCGAACTTTCACCAAATTAGATCATGTTATTCATTCAAATTCGGTACTATTATATATATATATATATATTTGTATTAATGTATATGAAAACTATGTTAAAATATTTATAAATCAAATTATTTATATATTTATTCAATTTGTGTCATTTATAAATAATATATAATATATAAAATCATCAAATAACTTTTTAGTACAAAAGACTAGAAAAACTTCTTATCTAACTATAAATCAAATAATTATCTTGTATCCAACTTAGAGATGGCCAAATGGGCCCGGCCCGGGACTGAGACTGACGGAGGACTGGTTATAGGACCGAAAACCGGGACCGGTTACACTTTTAGAGCGATTCGTAGGACCGGCCCGGGACCGATTGGGACCGGCCCGATTTTTACAAAAAAATGTACTTCTATATGTATTTCTAACTTTCTAAGTGTATTTGATTGAAAACCAATTACAATATATAATAAAGCGCATTTTTAAATGTATTTGACTGAAACTCAATTATAAAACTATAATAAACGTATTTTTTAAGTGTATTTGTTTGAAAACCAATTATAAAACTACAATAAAACGTGTTTTAAGGTGTATCTGAGTGACTCAATTACATATATGTAATGATTACATATATAATATATTATAAAATTAATGTTTTTATAAAAAAATAATTTTTTATTGAAGGCCCGGTTGGGGACCGGTTTAGGCCCGTGACCGGTTTTCAGGCTACGATAACACATTAAACAGACCGGCTTGAAATCGTTGGGACCAGGACGGGACCAGTTACAAAATGACCAGCCTGAAAATTACTGTTGAGGCCCGGCCCGGTCCGGCCCAAGCTCGGTTTTTAGCCATCTCTAATCCAACTTAGTCTATTTCTGTCCTATCCAATCCAATCATGTTACCACAAGTACATAAATTAGAAATTGTACCAAAACCTGAAATGAAAAAGGAAGAAGATGAAAGATACATTTTCCATTAAATATTTAATACCCACATCCCTACATTTCTCTCTCCTGAAAATATTTGTTTATAGTCCTAGTTTGGTTTGTATTATTTCCCTATTTCCTTCCCTCTTTTCCCCATTTCTGTTTTCTTTTCTGCTTACAAAAATCCAAATAAATCTAATTTTTGGGATTTTCTTTTGTTTCACTTTCAACATCAAAATTTTGAAGCAAACCCAATAAACAAAACTTCTTTTTTGGTATTTGTGTCTCCAAGGAAGCTTCAAATCTGTCAAAGGGTGGTTGTTGCAGGTTTAATATATATATATATATATATATATTTTTTTTTTTTGGCTGTTGATGGTGGAGAGAAACAAGCAAGAAGGATAGAGAGAGACCCACAAACTTGTTGATTTTTTTTTAATTTAAATTTTAATGGCTTCTATTTTGACTTTAGAAATGCCATATCTTTATTATGTTCTTGCACATTAAGGGTTTATTTCTATCTTTTTAAAAAGAGTTTGTTGTTTTTGGTCTGTTTTTTGAGTGTAGAAAAGAAGTGTGATTTAGGTAGGGGTGCCATGTTGAGGGTAGGGAGTCCTTGTAGTGTTCTTACAACCACTACTTGCAATGCTTTGCTTCAAGAACTTCAGGTAATTAACTCTCAACTCAATTCTTGAAAATTTTCTTGAAATTGGTTTTTTTTTTAAGTTATGGAAGTTCGACAACCTTTATTAATTAATTCGGCTCTTTTGGGGAGTAATTTAACGATTCCATGTGTTCTAACATAGCATCGAAGCTAGGGTCTAGGACCACCTACGACTCTCGATAGACTCTTTAGCTTTTTTCAGACTGAAGCGAAAGGTGTATTGCTTTCGCTTCAGTTTGATAAACGCTTTTACAAAAAAAAAACATAAGTTGATAAACGCTTTTAGGAGAAAAAAAATGAGTTGTTTTGAGTAAGCAATTCCCAAAACCTCCTATATACGATAGAACCTGTTTTTTTTTTTAATGTCTCCATTGGAAACAATTTTTTTTTATATTTTTGTATCAGTAAAAAATCTTGATATTAAATATTTACGACATAGAATATTTTAATAGACGTTATAATTCTTTTAGTAATATAATTAATGTTGTGATTTCCAATATAATCAGTTGGAGTTGAATATAAATTTTTTTTGGAAATTTTTAAAAGTTTTGATTGCCAGAGAAATTTTGGAAAATCTATCGTAAATACGAACACCCCTCTGATTAATGATCAAGTTGTTGAGATTGGAATAAACAATTGGAGTTTTTACTTATGGTAAAACAATTTACTGTTTTCTTGGAGATTTGATGTTTAATTGAATCTTGTTTCCATTTTAAGTTGTCATCCATGGAGTAAAAAAGATTTCATTAATTTTATGCTTTTAATACCTAAAATAATCTAAGTTTATTTCTTTCTTTCTATATTTGTGTAATCAGCAAATATGGATAGATATAGGAGAGAGTGAATCAGAGAAAGACAGAATGTTAATAGAATTGGAGATAGAATGCATGGAAGTGTACAGAAGAAAATTAGATGAGGCTCTGAATGCAAAAGCCCTCATTCAGCAATCTGTTGCTGCAAAAGAAGCCGAAATCGCCACCCTCTTGGCTTCCCTTGGCGACCTAATCCCGGTATAACTAATTTTGGTTCTCCTTTACTTTCCGTTCACATTTTTTGCAAAAGTCGTGTCTTTATAGGTAGAGGACTAGTCTGTGTACATCCCACCCACACTGCTTTTAATCAGTACACTACTAAACGAAAAACTTTTGCCTACAGACCTTTCCCTGGGAAATCTGTTGCTAAAGGTGATTCCTCACAAAATTTGGTGGGTAAATTGCTGGTGGATAATTCAAATCAGTGACAAATTACCCAGGGATTCTCTGGATGATCCGTTTGTATTTTCTCGAAAAACTTCTGATTTTACCGAACCATGGTATTTTCTAGGTGATTCGTGGGTAATCACCGATAGAAATTTCCTGGGTAATTTTTATGGGTGAAAGTCATTTGTTTTGTAGTGGTATATATTGGGTTCGTTTGGTGTTAACTAATCTTGGTTCTTCTTTCCTTTTTCATTCTCACTTTTGCACGTGCTTGGCCTTTAAAGATACAACTTGTATCCGCTCTATCCTTTAGGTAGAGGATGTACATAACTGTTTGGTACTGGCTTAATGATACAGAAAGCGACACCTTAATATTCCTGGAATGACTTCAGAATTTTTTTCAAGCGGTGACACCATTTGAATATAAGAAACAAGTATATGGATATTTTTCACAAAATCATAATTGTTCTGTTGGTTAGTACATTGTTTTTCATATGTGAAGTTGTGTGTTCAAGTCTTTTATTGCAATTTCTTTTTTCATAAAAATAATAAACCGAAGCTTCCCAATCTATATAAACACAGATTAATCTACATAGACAACTTTATCCATACACGACTTAATGGAAATCAACCAAGAATCCCCTAAGTCTATAAACTACTTTTGAGTAGGATATATTAGGTTCGTTTGGGTTTTTAAAGAAACCATCTTTTTCATGTTAATTTTATGCTTGCTTTTACCTTTTTGTAGCATTTTCTTTGGCTTATTGATTAAGATTTTTTTTGGAAAGGTTGTTGATTAAGTTTGGATTATGCTTAATATGTGTAAGCCACCGACGAATTCACTTCAATAATTTGCTTCTAGATTTTAAAATCTTTGTGGGGTTTGCTACATGATTTTTATGGTGAATGTGGGGTTAGGTCAAATGTTATTTTAATGAATTAATTAGCTTTATATGCATTATTATTATTATTTGGATTATTAGGTTTATGATTTCTTAATCTGGATTATTATTTTGGTTGGTATGGGATCATTTTGTTGACTTTTGGTTTTGGATTAATCATAAAGCAATTATGCTGCTAATTATTAAGATCACTCATAATGAACAATTCCAAATCCTACTACTTAATAATTTAGAGGTTGTTTGATAATTGTTGAATGTTTTGGCATAAGATGATTAAGTGGTTAGAATGATTAAGATGTTCTTATAATATAGTGCAAAATAAATATAATTGTTTATAATTATTCACAATGAAATTATGGTGCTGAATAATTAAGGAAGACCCAATATACAAAATCATTCAGAGGGTTTTAGAACCATTAATAACCAAACTTTTGTTTTGCCAAACATGATTCATCTCTTAATAATTCAGATACCATCTTTTAATAAAACTATTAAAAAGTAAACAAAATTATAACCATTTTTTTACTATAACTTAATAAAACTTATTATTAATTAAGAATTAAATATATTCTTGTTTGGGCCCCGCCTACATCTACTTCGTTTGGACCAGTATTAAATGATATTGGAGGATTTTGATTTTTGGACTAGTTTATTATATTACTAGTTTTTTTTTGTTTATGCATCTTTTTATTTTGATGGTTATTAGTTATGTATTTATATCTTGTTCATTGATAATGTTCATGTTTTATTATTAGTGATATATTTTAATTAAATATGTTATCGAGTTTTGCATTATTTAAAAATATTTAGTTTTTTAAAATAAGTTATATACATTACCGTTTGATTAATTAAAACTTAAACTTACGATTAGTAAATATAATTTATACAGGAAAGTTCAAATGAGAACTTTGTAAAATTTAAAAAAACAAATGAACACCTCATGAACCACATATGATGTGGGACCCATATCATATATGGTCCACAAATTGTTCATTTGTTCCTTTAAATAAGGGGTGTTCTCGTCTGATCCCTCTCCATAATTTATAATATAATATAGATGACAAATAAAAACTATTCAAATTTGACACTTTCAAAATAAATAAATATTAAAATTGAGGGACAAAAGGTAATTTTCAAGAATGGTGAAAATAATAATGTAAATGTAATGTTATACCAAATGACAAATGATCGTGTGAGAAGAAGAATTAAGGCAAGAAAAATAAGAAGGGATATGAACACTTGATTATTTTTAATCTCAAACCAACCCATAAATCGTGCTCCTTACGAGAATTGATCTAGTGCATCTCTGTGCATCCCATTAGTGTCGATCTTCAATTAAGACTAATCCAATGGTCCAAATTCCTTCTTACGCTTTCTCAGTATAACTTCCCTTCTCACCGAAACCCAACCCTATACCAAATTTGGTGTGCCCAATGGGATAAATTAGCATAATATTTGGTGTTTGGTGTATGATTTAATGAACTCGTTAGAAATGGTAGTAGAGATGCATAAGGAATGGAACTTCCAAACCAATTTTCAATAAGTAAAAAAAGAAGCCCGAATTGGTTTGGGGGCGAGATTGGGCTTGATCAAGCCTTTTGGATCGGGCTTTAACCGTGTCTTGAAAAATAAAATATTTGGCCTTAAAGATGGTCAAATAGGCCCGGTCCGGCCCGCGATCGACAGAGGACCGAACCGATTTGGAATTTTTGGCTTTTCCTAGGCACATGCTTATTAGTATCGGGTTTTTTTGGTTGTTTCTATTTTTTTATTATGGTCTTTTAACGCTTTTCTCAAACAAAAAACTATGGTTGATCAATTAATCGATACGGACAACATAATCTTAAATATCGTCTAGTGTGACCATATGTTCCATTGTTTTGATGTTTGGCTATATAACCTTAGTGAATTAAGTGCGTGTTAACAATGACAAAATAAAAGAATCTTGTATACCGATATCAATTGCATTAATATCCTAATAATAAAAAGGGTCAAAACAATTATTAAAATAAATAAATAAAAAGGGCCAAACAAGTAATTTTAGCTTGAAAATTTCCTTAAAAAAATGAAATCTCTAAACTTTAGGGGGGACATGAAAATGGAAACTTTTGAGGTTCATGTGAAGGATGGTATATGGAAGCTTGGCTTTCAACCTCTTTCATCTCATCTTATGAATTTTTTTAAAGGATGTACCAGACTATGCCTGGACCAATCCTGATAAATTATGACTGCAAGACATTAGCCTTTATAAACTCAGTGGTTACAATTGTTGTGTATGTCTAGATTCGAACCCTGGGTAGATAGGATATTCCATCATATTGCACAGAGCCTCAATCACAAGGGTTGTACCACTATGCCACAACCCTTGTGGTTTACGAATTGGTAGCTTGTAAATGCAAATTTTCATGTTTCTTCACGGACCGTTTAATTGATTAATACATTTGGAAGCATTTTCGTGATTGGCGTATATGTATTCTTAACGTATAGCTTAAATTGGAGAAGAAAGCTTCATCTTTGAAGGGTCAACTCACGGTAGTCACACCGTTGGTAGAAGATTTGAAAATAAAAAAAGAAGAACGAATTAAGCAATTTGAAGACATAAAGATTCAAATCGAAAAAATTAATGGTGAGATTTTGGGATATAGTCGAATTGGAGACCACGCCGTTGGTTCCTTGAATCTTGAAGAATCGGACTTGTCCATTAGGAAACTCAACGAATATCAGTCTCATTTCCGTTCTCTTCAAAAGGAAAAGGTAAGGTTCCAATCGTTTATGCCTTTTTTTGTAAATCATATCAAGTAAATGAATCATTTTCATATGCTCACTATTCTTAAAATATCTCCAACAGATTCTCTAAGAAAACGGGGATTTCGGGATTTTCACTACAAAATAAATGACTTTTACCCATAAAAATCAATCACCCAAGAAAATTTTCGTGGGTGATTACCCACGGATCACCCTATTAAATACCAGTGTTTCGTAGAATCCGATGTTAGATTATTCAGAGATCCCTGGGTAATCTGTCACTGATTTGAATTATCCACCAACTTTTATGCCGGTTTTGTGACGGATCACCTTTTAGTGACATGTTTGGTAGAAAAAAGTTTGTAGTCAGAAATCTTTCATTTAGTAGTGTTTGGCTACTTATTTTGCTCCAAAACCTTCAACAAAATGGAGAAATTATGACAGAGATGGTAAAATTCTCAACATTTGGAGAACTCCCTAAAATTAAATGTTTAGGAGAGCGAAATATTTTTTTTTCTTTAAATATATTAAATATTTTAATGATATTTTTAATGTTGGAATCTCTAAAATGAAATGAAGACACCGTTGGAGTTGAAGGTAATTATTTTAAAGATTTTGATTTCCAATTCACAGTTTTGAAGAAATTTTAGAAACTTTGTTGCAGATGTTTAATTAAACGTCCATTCTTCTCTGTGGTAGAGGAAAAGTTCTACCTATATCCCACCTCTAGACTCAGGGGTGGGACATATCGGGCTCGTTTGGCCTCTAATTTTGTGGGCCATTTGTCTTTATTTGCAGTCGGAACGAGTCCATAAGGTTTTGGCTTATGTGAACGAGGTGCATTCGTTATGTAGCGTTCTTGGGTTGGATTTTGGCAAAACCGTGAGTGTTGTTCATCCAAGCTTGCGTGAAACAAGTCTTGAACAAGCCACAAACATAAGCGATAGCACGTTGGAAGGTCTTACGAACGTAATTCTCAAGTCGAAAACCGAGAGGAAAGTCCGGATTCAAAAGGTATAATTTTTTTTCTCTTCTTAAATCATTCTCGTGATGAAACAACAACACATCAACCAAAAATGAACCAGGATGACCGGAAGGCGGAAGGCTATGTTCGGTTTGGATATACTTAAAACGGGTTTTCAGTTTTATTCTTAGTTCAAATCTTTTCAAAAATTGGTTCATGGTTTAAAACAAGAATATTAGATCAATTTTTTTGATTTTTCTAACTTGAAATAATGTTGATTGAGGTTTACCTCTTTTTTTTAAAGTATATAATATTTATATATACAAACTAAATAAATAAACTCACACACCCTTCCTACCTCTGGTGAGGTTTGAACCCCTGACCTCCTATGAGACCAGAAGCTCACATACCATTAGGCCAAAGGCCCTTTGGTATGTTTACATATTTGAAATAATAACTAAATCAAAGTATGTGTTAGAGTCCCACATCGGCTAGACTTGAACCATTTCTCCTCTATATATGTTGGAACCTCCCCTTTCTCCTCAAGGGCGCTTTTGGAGATTCATCTAGGGTTTCCACATATCCTAATAGTATGTATTCGTTTCGCCGTCCGGTTTTGGACCCAACCGGTTTTATATACGATATTTTTAAGTACACAACCTTAAATGAGATTTTAATTAAAATTTATGACCTTCTATAAGTATAAAGCCCATTTTTTCTTTAACATGTCATTCTTTAAATAAATTGCAGAACTTTCTAAAACCAATTAAATAGATCATTTTGACCTCTAAACCCGACTTGTAACCGGTTATGTGGGTAAATATGTCTTTAAACCTAAATTTGAAGCTATACATCCGGCATGGCACAACTTTTGTATCCATCGATTTATACTTAATTACTTTGAGCATAACTTTTGTATGCTTTGGAATAGCCAATGTAAAGAGTATATTTCTTACATTTTATTGTTGCTATTTAACGATCTATTTAATCATTTGTAACAATTAAAAGTATTTATACACTTAAAAAAATGTTCAAGGACGTAATAATAGCTTAAAATCTGAAAGTCCGTTGTGTTTTTTCAGATTTTTTTCGTTATTTTACCATATTAACCGGTTTTATTGATCAAAATGATCTATTTAATATCGATTTTGGAAGTCCAGGGTTATATTCTATTTAATCACTCAAAATCAGGAAGTCCTCGCTCGTCATTATTGAGAAGTACTCAGATATTTTACTGAATACACTACAACAAAAGTGATTTTATAGGACGCATAAAATGAAAAAAAGGTTCTAAAAGAATATATTATAGGACACAAGTTTATAGGACCAAATCATAAAGTGTCCTATCTAAAAGCGTTACAATAGGTTTATAGGACGCTTTTAGGCGTTTCAACAAGTTTTTATGACGCTTTTAAAACAAAGTGTCCTATTAGCTATTTTATAGGACACATTTGTTTATAAGACACTTTTCAAAAGTGTCGTAAAAACTTGTTAACGCGCCTAAAAGCGTCCTATAAACCTATTGTAACGCTTTTAGATATGACACTTTTTGTTTGTTACTATAAACTTGTGTCCTATAAAGTATTCTTTTAGGACGCTTTTCCATTTTAAGCGTCCTATAAAATCATTTTTGTTATAGCGAGTTAAAGGACGTACAAACTGTAATCCTCTTCATAATAAATCCAGCTAAAAGATATTGCCGCGCCCTTATTCGAACTATGGAAAATAATGGACATAACAAGCGAAGAAAAACGCTACTTTTCAAGAATTACATCCGTGCTTGGATTCCCGGAAGCTGAAATTATAAAACCAGGAGCTCTTTCGACCGAGATTATTCAACAGGTTTGTCACAATTAATTTTTTTTTTTTCTTCATTTTCTGGTTCTCTAATTATTCGGTTACATTGTTGAAATAATGACGTTTTTTGCAGGTATCGGATGAGGTTGAAAGGTTGGGTAAACTGAAAGCAAGTAGGATGAAAGAATTGGTTATGAAGAGGAGGGCAGAATTGGAAGAAATATGTTTCAAGGCTCACATCGAACCCGATCCAACCACGGCTATCGATAAATCTAATGCAATGATAGATTCCGGTAAGCAATCTTAACAAGGGTTTTCTTTGTTTTTTTTTCTTAACGGCTTAATTATTAAGTACTTGTTGGAAATGACTGAATTGCACAAGTGATCATATATATGTAGTGTCCACATTCAACCATCTTATTTTAGACACCTTTTAATAGAAAAAAAATGTAAACATGCAACCCCTAACTTTTATCTTTTTGTCCATTAAGTTGGAAATAAATTGATGGAATTGATTTGGTGCAAACGATTCTTGTGGCCGTTCTGTCGCTGTTAGCAACGGATCGGACAAAAATCCATTCTGTCACTAGCGATGAAATGGATTTTTGGTCTATCCGTCTCTATTTAGAGATGGATATTTTCCCGTTGCTAAAACCCGTTGCTAATATTAAGTTTTCTAGTAGTATAAATTTAATCAAATCTAGGGGTGATCATAACCGGGTACCCGACAATTTTTCATGGAACCGGAACCCGGCGGTTCCTTATATTTTGGAACCGGAACCCGGCGGTTCCTTATATTTTGGAACCAGAACTGGAACCGATGGGAACCGATGGGAACCGATGGGAACCGATGGGAACCGATGGGAACCGATGGGAACCGATGGGAACCGGCAGTTGCGAGGCGGTTCTGGTTCCAAAGGCGGGTACCCAGTCTAAAAATCTAGTTTAGTGAATGGTCTGGTCAAAGCAGTCTAAAAAAGCCCGGTCCGGTCCAGATCGGTTAGAGTCTGGCAGGGTAAAGAACCGACTTACGATCGTTGGTCTGATTTTTAATTTTGTAAAAGTTAATAGAGTACATTATTAACTTGTAATATATGTTGCAATTTTCTCGGGAGTACATTTTAATATGTTCCAAATGTTTCGTGTTTTTTAGGTTTGGTGAACCCCGGTGAACTTTTAGCAAACATCGAAGCACAAATAAGTAAAGTAACGAATGAAGCTTTGAGCCGAAAAGAAATCTTGGATAGGATAGACCGGTGGCTCTTTGCGTGTGAAGAGGAAACTTGGCTCGAAGGTTATAATCTGGTAATCTTCAAGACGATAATTACATATATATATACATACATGTATATATATATACATACATACATACATATATATTTATATATATATACACATATATAGGGTTGGGTTCACGTGCATGACACCAGCCTGTTTCCGTGAAACCCGTGAGACCATCTTTTTACTCTTGAAACTTCACAGCGAAAACACTGTGAAGGTAAAAAAAATCTGAAACTTCATAGCAAAAACACTGTTCACAGCAAAACACTATGAAGGTTACCTTCACAGCAAAAATGTTGTGAAGGTTCATATTTTTTTTACCTTCACAATGTTTTTGCTATGAAGTTGCAAGCGTAAAAAGGTGGTCTTACGGGTCTCACGGAAACAAGCTGGTTTCACGTGACCCCAAGTCTACATATATATATATATATACACACACAGAGGAAAGTTCAAATGTGAACTCATTTTTGGTTGTGAACGTGAGGACGAATCTCAGCCACTTATCCGGTCAATAAAGGCGGCTTTGACCTGGTTCCCCTCCTTTAATAATCTCCACCCTCCCATGAATCGCGTCAATCCTCCGTGATCGCGTCCACCATAACCGAAGATGTGTGGTTGAGATTCGTCCTCACGTTCACAGCCAAAATTGAGTTCACATTTGATAACCCTACACACATATATATATATATATATAAAAGCATTCATTGCACCAAATTTATGTCACAAACACCATAATTTACCAAAATGTTGCCCCCACAGTTGGTTCGAGGCTCGTATACTTGCACAAACAGATGTCCTTTGTGAGTCCTGGGCTCTTAAGCCGACACCAGCTACTTAGTGGGCCACTATGTACCTGATTTGCTTCTCACATATCTTGGCTTGTTCTAAGTGTTTCTCTTCTTTTTTAATAGGATCAAAACCGGTATAGTGGTGGAAGAAATGTTCATATAAGTTTAAAACGTGCTGAAAGAGCTCGAATTACCGTTAAGAAGATTCCATGTATGCATTCTTTTTTAAGTAACACACTTCTTTCACGAGCTTGAGTTATTTGTTAACCGATGAACCAATTACAGCCATTGTCGATAACTTGATATGCAAGACGGTCACATGGGAAGATGATAACAAGAAGTTGTTCCTTTACGATGGGGTGCGTCTTATTGCATTAAATGTCGGTTTTTTGTTTTTGTCTTTTCGTGCTATAAGTTGTATGATTGTTCTAATCTTTCAAAAATATCGTTAGGCACGGTTGGTGTCAATTTTGGAGGAATATAAACTCTCGATGCTACAAAAACAAGAGGAAAAAAAGCAATTGAAGGTAATTTTTGGCGCGTTATTTTCTTATAATTTGGCATTTTCGTGAGCGTATTTAAATTTGTTTGATCCGCGCAACTATAAAAAATATTTATTTGATTGTTATTATCATTACGATCATGAATCAACTAATGATTACCGATTTGGGTCGACAAAGTTTGAGTATTTTGTTTGAAGGGTTTAGTCATTCAACAAATAACAAGCTCTTTCCGAACGTTGCTAGTTTCACACAATAATGTCTAGAGATCGAGGGGAGGTACCTACACATGTAGATTTGATAGTCGGGTCTATGTGGGATGAGACGAGTAGGGGAAGCAGAAAGTGACCCAACCCGCCAACCCAACCCATTAGTAGCAGGTTGGATTGAGATTTTCAACCCGTTTAACTTAAATGGGTCAATCCGTCTAACCCATTTAATAAACGGCTTGGGTTGGGTTGAAATTTCTGACCTATTTTCAACCTGTTTTCAACCCATTTACAATCCGTTTGCAACTCAGACGAGTGAATTTAGCACACCATATTTTATTTTAAATTAATTTTATTCAACTTCACATTCTCTCTGTGATGACGTGTATTTATCTGATTGGTAGACATTAAAAGGACGTGGAAATTTGAGATAATGTGATTTTTATTCTTCAAAATTCTATCTTTTGTAGGATTAATTCCAACATTATGTCCATATGATTACGATTTTACATTACGGAAAACAGGGGCATTATCGTCCATTTGCTTTTACGCAGGATCAAAAGAAGCTCCGGGAGTTGCTACTTACGGAAAAAGAATCCGTATATGGATCCAAGCCTAGTCCAAGGAGAGCCATTAGTTTTAGGAAGACAACAAATGGGATGATGACTCCATCGCCTAATAAGAACTCGGTCGGGAATCCAACTACGGATCTCGTGATTACACCGCGTTCACATTCGGGACGTCATAACGGGTATTTCAAAGAAACGAGAAGGTCATCTACTGCATCACTTAACTTTGTTGCCATACCAAAAGAAGATACAATATCGTTTTCTTCAATAAATAGTTCCGATCCAGAGTCTCCGCCTTTGAGCTAATTTTTCGAAACGGTCGATTGGTACGTATTGTTGTTTTTGAATTTTTATACGCTTTTACATTTGTTTTAATACGTAAATTATCGGTCATTATGGTTTTTAGAGGATTACTACAACATATCGGGTTTATAGGACGCTGAAAGGACTAAAGTATACTAATAGATTGATTTATAGGACTTGTAGAACCAAATAATAAAACGTTCTATCTAAAAGTGTTGCAATATGTATACATGACGCTTTTAGAAGTCTTAAGTTTTTTATGACAATTTCAATTTTCAAATATAGTGTCACATTAGTAATTTTATAGGACACTTTTGAGAAGTGTCATATAAACACTTGTTTTTATAGATTATTTTTCAAAAAGCTAATACGATACTGTATTTTAAAAATGTCAATAAAAAACTTGGTAAGATACCCAAAAATGTCCTATAAATGTATTGTAAGACTTTTAGATGGAACGTTTTATTGTTTGCACTACAAAAAAATGATTTATAGGACACCTAAATGAAAAAACGTTCTAAAATAATATTTTATAGGACACAAATTTATAGGACCAAACCATAAAGCGTCATACCTAAAAGCGTTACAATAGGTTTTAAGGACGTTTTTAGGCATTTCAACAAATATTTACCACGTTTTTAAAATAAGTGTCCTATTAGCTATTTTATAGGACACTTTTGAAAAGTGTCCTATAAACCCATATTTTTACAGGAAACTTTTCAAAAGTGTCCTATAAAATAGTTAATAGGACACTTATTTTAAAAGCGTTGTAAAAAACTTGTTGAAACGTCTAAAATCGTCCTAAAAACTTATTGTAACACTCTTAGATAAGACGCTTTATGGTTTGGTCCTATAAACTTGTGTCCTATAAAGTAATTTTTTAGAATGTTTTTCTATTTCAGGCGTCCTATAAAGTCATTTTTATTGTAGTGTTGGTCTTGTAAAATAATCTATTAAGACCATTAGTCATTTTTGGCGTTCTATAAATCCGATTTTATTGTAGCGGATAAATGTAGCTTTTGCATGTCTATATCATTGGAAACCCGGGCCTTTTTAAAAAACAACATTAATTCGTTTTTTTTTTCTCGACAGAAAACGAAACTGCCTTGAGATTTCTTGGGAGTCGGAGATGTTATTTAAAGCAGCAGAAATCTCTATTTTAGCATAGGTGTTTGGGACTTGAGGTTTTATTAGATTGTTGTGAATAACTTATTTGACCTTTTGAATTCTTATATATATATATATATATATTTTGCTTGGATAGGAACATCTCTTTTGCCTTCTTAAAAAGGGTATTTTGGATTTTTGTTCGATAATATTAGTGTCGGAACACCGTATAATCATGTTGTATTTTCTTTGTATTGTCTTGAAAATGAGTTTGAGTTAAACACTAATTTTCATTACCCGTTAAGATATATATACATACATAGAGGCTGGTTCAAATACAAACCAGTTAAATGTTACAAACTATACAAACTCGTATAAATCAATATATTAACAATTTTTTTCATGATTTTTTTTAATTAAATGCTATGATTTAAGATATTATTACACATATGTTTGTTTCACCTTGTGAAAAAATTACATGTGCAACTTTTATATTATGAAACAAATACATGTAAAACTTTTGCATAAAAAAATATATGAGAAACTTTCAACTTATAAAAACAAATACATGTGAAACTTTTACATTATGAAACAAACATATGTGTAATAATATCTTAAATCATAGCATTTTTATATTGATTTATACGATTTTGTATAGTTTGTAACATTTAACTGCTTTGTATTTGAACCTCCCATTATATATATAGGGTTGGGATCACGTGAGACCACCTTGTTTCCGTGAGACCCGTGAGACCACCCTTTTACACTTGAAACTTCACAGCAAAAATATTGTGAAGGTAAAAAAAATCTGATGGGTTCACGTGAGACTAGCTTGTTTCTGTGAGACCCGTCGGAGACCCGTGAAACCACTTTTTTACTCTTGAAAACTTCACAGCAAAAATACTGTGAAGGTAAAAAAAATCTGAACCTTCACAGCAAAAAACTATATAGGTTATCTTCACAGCAAAAAACTATGTAGGTTACCTTCATAGCAAAAATACTTTAAATATTCATATTTTTTTTTTTACTTTCATAGTGTTTTTGCTGTGAAGTTTCAAGTGTAAAAGGGTAGTCTCACGGGTCTCACGGAAACATGATGGTCTCACGTGAACCCAAGTCTATATATATAGGAAAGTTCAAATGTGAACTCAAATTTAGTTGTGAACGTGAGAACAAATGAGAACGCGACACGTGTCTGAATATAGATTATTCAGACTGAATAATCGGAAAAAAATTCGGACTGAATATTGTATTTATTCAGTCTGAATAAGCATCATTCAAACCGAATAAATACTATATTCAGTCTGAATATTTCTTTGATTCTTCAGTCTGAATATTTCACATGTCGCACTCTCATTTGTCTTCACACTCACAACCAAATTTGAGTTCGCATTTGAACCCACCCCTATATATATAGTGGTTTGCAAAGTTTGCACAAATGGATGAGTTTGCAATTGAAGCGTGACCTATATATATATATATAGGGGTTCATAAAAAAACCGAGTTTTGATTGCGAACGTGAAAACAAAAGAGACCGCGACACTTGTCTTTGGCGCCCACAGGTTATTCATACTCAATGGATCATGATTGTGTGTCATTCATAATGAAGGTTGTGTTATTCATACTGAATATTGTATCATATGAACTTCGTTATTCATACCGAATGTCCTTCCTTATTTATACTGAATGCCCTTTGTTTATGGACACCGATGACACATGTCGCACTCTCCTTTTTCCTCACGTTCGTAATGAAAAATGAGTTCGCATTCGAACTTTCCTACACACACATATATATATGGATTAGACCAAATAATAAGGCAAAATATCATAAGAAGGTAAAAAAGAAATATTAAAAGAAGGTTCATTATATGTGAATTATTATGTAATGTCGATACTTATATGCATATTCAATAAAAAATTTCAATGATTTACATATGAACGTTAATCTCTTCTTACCTTCTCTCACGATATTCAACATTTTTATTTAAAAAACCTCCCAATGTATAGAGAGAGATGAAGAGATAAGGGTCTCGTTGGAACTTGGAAGTGTGATGTGCCAGTATGCACATGTGATGTGCCAGTATGCACAATCATCGACAAGTAATTGGAAATCAAACTGTAATAAGATGGGATGGGATTTAGAGTTTTAAAATCCAAATTGAATAGGTTGGTTATGGAATGATGGTTGAAAATCAAATAAAATCGAACTGATCCAATACAACTACTATTTAAACATAATATATGAACAATTTAATTTAATACGATATTTGTATTTGGTATTTTGGGGGTACGAAACTAGTTTTTTTTTATCTTATGAGGTGTTTGGTTTGCAGAATGGAATTCAATGGAATTAGAATCCATTAAAGGAATTTTGACTTTGAAAGAATTGGAATGGAATTTGACCATGCGTTTGGTTGATAAGAATTGAAATGACATCTCACAAAAAAAACATAAAAATATGCATTTATCGGGGGTGAGGGAAACAATTGTGACGACAACATTAGCGGTGTGGTGGGTGGGTGGGTAGGTGGGGTGGGGTAGGGTGTGGATGTGGGTGGCGACTATGACGGAAAAATATAGTGGCATGGTGGTGATGGTGGGTGGGGTGGGGTGGCGTTAGTGGTGGCAGCGACGACGGTGGTGGACTGGTGGTGGCGGATGTGTTGCCAGCGAGGGTGGTGGGGGTGTGGCGGGGAGAAGACGGTGGTTAGATTTATTTTTGTTTTTCTAAACGAAAATTATAAGTCATCTTACATTAGCCATGAAATGGAATTCAAAATCCTTCACACGTGCTAAGTAATGATTAAATCCCTCAACCATGGGATTCGGTGGAATCCAATGGAATCCAATCAATTCATTTCGCGAACCAAACATCATTAAGGAATTTGGTCAAAGGAATTTGTCATTCCAATTCCATCAAATTCCATTGAATTACGTGAACCAAATAGCCCTTTAGAGCATCTCCAACAAAATCTCTATAATTTCTCCAAAATGGAGAATCAAAAGACAAAATCTCAAAAAAAAATCGTATTCATCTCCAACAAATTCCCTATAATTTCTCCAAAATAATATTAAAATTATGCATCATCTATTAAAATATTATTTCTCTTTTTAAATATTTATTTTTCAAAGTTTTCTATTGATCATTTCATTTTGGTAATCATTTTTGGAGTGAACTCCATATTTGGAGAAAAATCCATTCTCTTTCCAACTTTCTTCATTTTGGAGATGATTATGGGGAAGCTATTGAAGTAAAATCATTGCTCAAAATCTCCATTTTTTTCTATTTTCCCCATTTTGGGGGAGCTATTGGAGATGCTCTTACTATTATTTTCTTTCTTGTTAGTATGATAAAATAAAGTTGTCTTCTTTACCTTGGAAATCATACGATTACCTCCATTTTCCCAAGTTTAATGTTCACGAGATTAGCTGTTCAGCTTCAATCACTTGAATTTTCGATATTTTTTTTATTTCTCATCAAACGAATGCAATTAATATACTGAAAACAAAACTTTTAAAGATATTATAGAGGGCTGTACTCAATGGTGGATGTAGCTGCAAAAGGGGAGGGGGGGGGGGTGAAGGACTCTAGTGAATTGTTAAAAAAAATAATACAGACTAAAAAATATCAAAAATACTAAATTTAGACTTAGTTCCTCCAGTAAAATTTTCTAAGGGACCCCATCTTGCCGGCGATTAACAAAAACACTAAGAAAGTCTCTTGAAATAAAAAAAAATCTTTCGAAATCGACAAAAACATTAAGAAAATCCATCAAAATCGACAAAAACACTAAGAAAATCTCTTGAAATCAACTAAAAAACTTTAAAAATTTCTCGAAACACGTCGGGAGACTTTATGTGTCTTTAGTCTTGCTTAATAGAACCCCAGTGAACAAAAATCTTGGATTCACCACTTGTTGTACTGAAACTGTTATTTGCAATGCGACAATGGAATTCAAGACGAAACTTTTTTTATTTGTTAGTCAACATTTCGAAATTGTTGACGATTTAATTAAAATGAATCAATCATGATTAATGTTAGATTAAATACGTTTTTTATTAGATAATGAATTTCAAGAATCGTGTCAAATAGCTAAAAGTGGAGTAGAGAAACAAAAGGGGTGGTGGCGCAGTTGGCTAGCGCGTAGGTCTCATAGCTTAGCGAGTGATCCTGAGGTCGAGAGTTCGAGCCTCTCTCACCCCATTAGCCTTTTTGTTATTAAAATATTAAATAATATATATATATATATATGTATATTTTAATAATTTATATTTAAAACTATCTTAAAATTCGAACGATACTTATCATAATAACTTGACCAAAAAAAACTAAATAATATATATATATATATATTTTTAATAATTTATATTTAAAACTATCTTAAAATTGGAATGATACAGCTTCTCTAAAATAAAGAAAAACTCAATTTTATTCTCTAAACTCCTTCGATAGCATCTCTATATCAATTTATGAAATAGAGATTATTAGTTCGATAGCATCTCTTTTCACCTATTTTATGATCTGGATTGTAATAATGTTTATTAAAATTTATTTTGATGTCTAAATATGCAAACCTTACTTTTTGTAATGTTGAAGGAGATGGAGCTTACCATACTAATGTTGTAGACAATTATGCTTGCAGGGGCATATCTTCATGGTTTCTGTAGATATGATTATGCTTCCCGAGAGACTACCATTTGCACTCCTAATAATGATGTCTCCATCTCTCGATTTCTTCAATAGCGTAGTCTGCATCTTTGATTTTGGTCCGAGATGATGATCTCCATTTTCTATCTGCATCTCTGATGTGTTAATATGTTACAAATGTGACCTTACTATCGTTGTGTAACCTTTCTTCCTTTTGCAGAAAAGAGTCTTTTGATCGGTTACTCAATCAATATGGAAGTATGTATATAGAGTTTCAAAAGGTAATCATCTTTTGATGTTGTTTGTGCATCGTACTTGTGTGTTGTTTTTTCCATCTTCACTTCTCTGTGTATCTATTCAGATTATGTTTGTTTTTGCTTTTTTTTATATGGGTTTCATAGAAGGTTTTTGATAAAATGATTTGTCATCTCGGTTGCTTTCTCACTTCTTGACTGTCTTCAAAATTGTGATAATCTTCAAAACTTTTAATGTTTTCGAAATAGTCATTTGGCCATACTATTGGTTTTGTTTTGGTATAATGAAATATAACACGCTTCGAAATAATCACTTTGTCATACCATGATGATCTTGAAGGTGTTTGTTTCTAAAATTGGTAAACCAAAATCATCTGTTTGTTTCTCAAATGGCTATTGAGTTTCTCAAAATCATCTGTTTTTTTTTTCTCAAATGGCTATTGGCTATTGGTAGACCACACCATATTATACTACTTGCATATTTATGAAAAGGTGTGTTCATAAATCAACCATAATATATTTGCTTCTGTGATTGTTTCTTATTGTTATCAAATTTCTGTTGACCATTGTTCCATTGGTTATATAATTCCACAGATCATTGTTTCTTCTTGTTTGATGTTTGAATGAGGTTTCTTTTATGCATTCGGTTTTTCGTCGCTCTCCAGGTTTGAACTCTTTGTTCTAAAATAATTAATGGTTTTTTGATGTTTGCTTTTCCATTTTATGATTTTTTTTCATAGTTTTTTTTTCACAATTTATTGTTTACCATGGACAACTTTTACGTTTTGTGATTGATGTTTGGGTTTGGGAGGCCTTTTCATCAAGTTTGGAAATATTGAGATTACAGATCAATTATTTTAGAGTTTGCCCAAACCCAATTTGCAATATCAAGATTTCTAAGGGTTTAATGGTTCACCCCTTTTAATTGTCTTATTTTTTTTGTGCTTACAGTTTGCAAGAGATGCATTTAACTCGAAAGGGTTCCTGGCAAGAGATGCACTTGCACAATTTTGGCAATAGTTTATGTATGCTAATCATTCTTTCTGCTAAATTGAATCCTGTTATGTAAAGCTTTTACAAAATGATTCTTTTTTTTATATATAGCCTCTTTAATAGCTATTTACAAGACCCCCAACAACCGAATAATTTTATTTGGAAAAATCTTGCGAATCAAGGTAGATGGCGATCAATTGTTGTTTTAGGTTGCCTCGATGTTTGCTTTAGCTACTGGTGTTAAGTTTAAATTGGAACCTGATACAACCGTTGCTGCTGATGTTGGAAATAAATTGGACTTTAACATTATCCGTATTAATTATTAAAGGACAATTGATTTAAATTATTATACTTATCAAGAGAATTCTATATCAGTTATAATCTGGTTACATATTTGGATATATATCTCCTAATATGAGTAGGATAATCATTAAGTTAATTACCTGATTAACATTAAGGTAAGTGCATATCTTCTCCTATTATTTAATATCAATTCTATAGATAAACTAGGACTCCTTATGGGATGAGTCTCTAGCTTTCCATGGCCTATATATATAAAGGAGATCAAGTCCCTATAGCCTACACGAATTATGCATTCAGTTCAGCCCCATTCTGAAGCAAACCGTATAGAGCTTTAGAAGACTTCGATCTACAAGCAACGATAACCGCTTCCGCTTCAATGAACTCGTTGCGTATAACTCGAGTGCTCCAGGTTAGATCTATTAAACTCTCTACGGTATTTGTTAAATCGATTTCTGATTATGTGTTTATGTTCCTATGCCTTCATAATTGTTATCATATAGTTAAGGATAATCTCATATGAATATAACAGCTGAGACTAAGGTTTACGTTGTCCTTCCCCATCTTCTTGGTTTTATTTTATATAGTAATGGCTAATCACTTTATTATTGGTCGTACATTGAATCCTTAACATAGCATTTTTAAAGAAAAAAACAAACTATCCCAATCATACGGTTAGGGTTTTCAACTCTTGCTCCTATGGAAACCCATTTTACTTCTTCCCCTACAATTTTGATCGTCGCTGGCTTTTGCTTTCAGGTAAGACGGCTTTACCATTTTATTGTTTTATTTACTTTTGTAAATATGGGACAAATTCTTGAAAATTAAAAACATTTGATCAAAGAATTCGAAAGTAAAAAAGGGTTCTTTTGTATGATGTAACAGGGAGTTGGATCATGGGGTGGCAGATGTCGGATATGATACAACTCTAGATGGAATGAAATATTGGATTGTAAATGAACTCATGGAGAACCAAATGGGGAGGGAAGGGATATGAAAATTAATCAAAAGGTTTAGTTGATTAGGTGACTACAAGAGTTCACCAAATGGGCAAATACCAGTGAATTAGTTTGTCTTCTCTATGCAATATGTTCACAGAAGAATGGATGTCATCTTGAGATAGCTTTTGTCCCACCACCTATGGTAAGAATTTGTACTTGATAAACATGTTTTTATTTTTTTATTTTAGTATTTTAGGTTGGTGACTTGGTGCTCATATGATGTTATTTGAAGCTATTGCTTAATGGATGTCATCTTGAAATTGGTTCGTTTTTATGTTTTTGAAATTATGGCTTTTGTTCTAATGATTTTCAATCTATTTTATCTTTCATCTCCGAAGACGACTCCGGTCTTTATTAACCGTTAAGTATGAATGAGAAAAGTAACATAATTTCTAAATTAATGGATGAAAATAGATAACAACAATGAATGCAAACCATTTTGAGGCAAATAGACAACCTCAATTTTGCTAGAAATTTCATCTATAAGGATAGAAACTAAAAAATGTTATTGGAAAATATATGTTTACATCTAATTGATAATTTGATGTAGCTTAAGATCGAAGTGTGTTATTGGGTTATGACAAAGTTCTGATGTAACTGGATCTTACTGAATCCAACATTTCAAAATTCAAGTTGAATAAGTAGGTCCTTTAATGACAATCGAGAATCCAATAAACCGAATCGATCCATTCAAATGACTATCAAACTTTCATAAAACTGTATTTTTGCATTTTTATTTACATTTGTTCAACTTCTTACGAACTAGCTTTTTCCTTTTTTATTCGGCTTCTGACGAACCAGTAAGTTGTTACAAGAACCCTCCATATGAATATGTTCACTTTCCTATGAACTAGCTTTTTCCATAACATGGATTTATCACCCGGAAAAAATTGCAGAAAATAACCTGCCGAAAATTTGACATTCCGCCGCATTGCGCGGGCATACTACTAGTATATATATATATATTTATTTTAATAATTTATATTTAAAACTATCTTAAAATTCGAATGATACAGCTTCTCTAAAATAGAGAAAAACTCAATTTTCTTCTCTAAACTCCTCCAACAGCATCTCTATATCAATCTACAAAATAGAGATTTTTAGAAAAGTCTCTAAAAATAGAGTTTTTTAGAAAAATCTCTAAATATAGAGATTTTTCTAGAGATTTTTCTATATCTTTAAGAGCATTTCCAACAGCTTCTCTATAATTTATTTAAAATAGAGAATCAAAATTTAAAATCTTTAAAAAATAATACATTTAACTCCAACAGCTTCTCTATTTTAAAGATTATTCATTATATTATTATATTATTAAAATTTTATATATTTCTAGTAAAATATTATTTCTCTCAACTAAAAATTTAACTTCAATATTTCCTATTGGTGGAAGATAATAAAATAATGTTTCTTTCACAAGGTAATCATTTTTAGAGATATCTCCAAATTTCGAGATTTTTGTACCCTTTCTCCTACTTTCTCTATTTTGGAGAAAGTTTTAGGGATGCTATTGAAGCAAAAAATTGCTTAAAATCCCTATTTTCTCTATTTTAGAGAAACTGTTGGAGATGCTCTAAAAGGATGAGAAAAAAAATATTATTTTAATGAATCCCACTAATAACAACCTTTATAATTTTAAAGATTTTGGAATAACAAATTTATTGAATTTTTTAATAATATAATTGTTAAATAGATTCTATAAAATAGAGAAGCTGTTGGAGTTAGAAGATAATAATTTTAAAGGTTTTGACTTTACATTCTCTATGTCAGAGAAAATTTAGAGAAGCTCAGGTTTTCTATTTTAAAGAATCCATCATTGCTTATATTATTAAAATATTCAATACATTTAATAAAATATTATTTTTCTTTCTCACACATTTAATTTCAATAATTTTGATTGGTTGTATATATTAAAATAATGTTTCTCTCTCATAGTTTAGGGATTTTAGAAATTTCTTCCCAAATCTCTAAAATAACAAACCATATAGTAATGTTGTTGGAGCATTTTAGAGAACAAAAACTCAATTTTTTCTATTATAGCAAAGCTGATGGAGATGCTCTAAGGGCCTATTTACCCATATGCTACCTGAGTCAACATTATAATTTATTTTACCACAACAAGATTGTAGTACATCAAAATGATATCATATGACATATGGTATACAACAATTTATCCGGTAATCACTTATTGGGATAGGAGTCGTCGATTTTTCATTCTTATCATTGCTCTTAACGAGTAAGATTCTTAGCTGGCGTTTGTTTTTTAAGAGGTGCTGAAGTCTGAAGTCTGATTTCAGTTCTGAAATGGTTATGAAACGTCTATATGAATCAGACACAAGTGATGATTAAAAACTTAAAATGAAAAAAAACAAACAAGGCCTTAGTCTTTGTCATGTTCATCCGGTAAGAAAAATCACCTGATAAGCACTTAAAAAGTACATAATGGTTGGTGATCACATAGGGATTTTCGAGGGACCTACGGATCATCAATTGATTAACAAAGGGTTTAATAAAAAAACAAGTTTTTCTAATAATCCCCAAGAAATCCAGCAGTGATCATCGACCGATTGCCAAAGATTTGATAAAAGAAATAAGAATTAAAATTTCTAACCATCCACGGAAATTCGAAGGTAAGTAATCGGTCGGTGATATATATAGTTACTGTCGGATTACAGATGGATTGCCATGTTAAGTTGTCGTTAAAAACACATTTCTATTGGCGATCTCATCGAAAATTAATGACGGATTTATGCCGTCAGTTATACCTCGTTGTCTAGTAGTGTTTGCAAAAAAAATGGTAAAAGAGAGAAATAGTTAAATTACGGGTTTGCTCTTGTGCGATGTCACTTAAGAGTTGATCGTTAACGACCATAACCAAAAATAAACTTGTACCACAATTTTTTCTCTTTTGTTTTTTTTATAATAAAAGAATTGTAGGGATGATTCCAAAATAAACCTTATGTACCATACCACAATTTTCTTTGTTATAATGTAAAAAAAAGATCCGAATTGCAAGTGCCCAAATACGACCAATTTGTGGAGTTTCCTTCTTTTCAAAAGAGAAACAAAAAAGAAACAAAAAACAACAATCTTTCAAATAAAAAACACGTTCATAAATCTGAAGAAAAAAATAATCAATTAGGATCAACATGTCGATTCCACCGGTGTTATCTTCACCTCGTGATGATGCTATGCATCTACACAAAGCTTTCAAGGGTATGCATACATGTAAATTCTATGTATCCGTTTTTCAACTCGATCTGCATTATCATTTCCCTCGTTTGCTTTATTTTTCTTTCCCGAAATTATATATAATTTGTGGTTGTTGATTTTGCATGTTTTCATATTTTGGTTTTGATGTCGATTTCATGAATGTAGAATGATAACTCGAAGGTTCGAATTTATGACTTATTATGGAAGAACGAGACGCATTTCTGATTTCCAATTTTTTCTTTTGTTGTAAGAAAATTAGCTTTATAGCCTGTTTAAAATGTCTAAACTTTCTAATAGTAAATTTATAAATAATAAGTTTATAGGACCAAATGATAGAACATTCTATCTATAAGTGTTACAACATGATAATAGCTAGGACGTTTTAACGAGTTTTTTAAAGTGTCTTTAAAATAAAGTGTTGTATTAGCTATTTTATAGGACACTTATGTTTGTAAAACATTTTTTCAAATATATAGTGTCTTATGTAATATATATATATTATGACACTTTAATAATTTTAAAATTGCCCTAAAAACGTGTTCTATAAACTTATTGTAGCACTTTTAGATATTGACACTTTTTGACTTATTCTTATAATCATAATTCTTATAAAACATTTTATTGGTACGTTTAAACATAATTCTTATAAAACATTTTATTGGGACGCTTTTTGATTTGTGTTTATAGAATAGTGTCTTATAAAAAAAATATTACAACACCTTAATTATTTTGAAATCACCCTAAAAAACTTGTTAAAACACCTTAAAACGTCATATAAACTTATTGTAACACTTTTAGGTAACACAATTTTTGATTTGTTCCTATAATCATAATTCTTATAAAACATTTTATTAGTACGTTTAAACATAATTCTTATAGAACATTTATCATGATGCTTTTTGATTTGTGTTTATAGAATAGTGTCTTGTAAAATAAATATTACAACACGTTAATTATTTTGAAATCATCCTAAATTTTGTTAAAATGCCTAAAAACGACCTATAAACTTATTGTAACACTTTTGGATATAATGACACTTTTTGTTTTGTTCCTATAATCATAATTCTTATAAAACATTTTATTAGTGTTTAAACATTTTAGATGTAATATAAAGCCAATTTTGCCGTAGTTTTCAAAGTTATGGTTTACATAAAATTGGTTTCTTAATTTCTAAATGAAGTACTACTAAGTAACATTAACTAGCAACCGAATATCTTAAATATTGCATATGGTTTCAACTGCAGAAATCACTTTGGTTTCAAAGCCTCTGATATGATGCAATCTCTTTTATACAAAAAGATAAAAATAACGATGTGTATTCAGGATTTGGATGTGATACTTCAACTGTTATCAATATTCTTGCCTATCGAAATGCATCACAACGCCCTCTTTTAGAACACGAATATAGAGTTATGTACTTTGAAGAGTTGAGCAAACGACTATCATCAGAGCTTAGCGGCAATCTTAAGGTAATATAACTAGAAGGGTAGGTTTTGTTAGCAAACTAAAATTGGCTAAGAACTGGGAACCGCCACAGCATGACACATAGCATATTTATCAGGAATATGGATCCGCTATTCGTCAAATGTTGTAATACATTCACGATGAATAACATGCCCATATCCATCATAGTGAATAACACCTCCATATTCATAATAAATGTGTTGTTTATGATGAATATTCATCCTGAAGAGGGACACATGACGTGTTATGAACGGTTCTCGAGTTCCGAATCAATTTTGAGTTTCTAACATAACCTTTCTCCATAAATAGAATTATCTAATTTTCCTTCAAGTAAACTACAAATTTGGTCCCTGTGGTTTATGGTTTGTAACACATTTGGTCCCTACAATTTAAAAATTACATTTTATCCATTCGAATATGTAAAAGCAACCGGATTTGGTCTCTGGCTGTAACGGCTGTTAAAAAATCCCGTTAGCTAAGAGGCATTTCGGTCTTTTTTCAGTTTTTATCACTTTTCCTAAAAAATAATGATATTTTATGAATATATATTATATATATATATATATATATATATATATATATAAAATATAAGTGTGCGTGTATACATATATATATATATGTATGTATGTATACATCAGTAAAAGACCTAGATATGGAGTTCTGAATCATCTCGCCGGCTGCCACAACGTCTTTGTCAACGGCTACCATGGTCTCCCTAACACTTTCGCCGGCCAAAATGTAAACGTCGGAGCATCACCAACCGCTTTTTCCTCCTCCCCTACCGCCTGTCACCAGCTCCGGTGAACAACCCTACCTCCTTATCCTCTAGGTTTCAAAGAGAACCAGTCACCAGCTCCGATGAACAACGTGACCTGCACAACCTGGTGTAATTTGAGGGAAGAAGGATAAACACCAATGTCATGACTAGGGGAATGTGTACCTCGGTGGATTCATCGTCTCTAGCGAACCTCCGATCATTTTCTCCAGCCAACCTCTATTTATCACTCAAAACCCAAATCCAAACCTTAAAACCAAAATCAAGTCACAATCAATACCAAAATTGAAAGCTAACAACACAAATGGAACCAGTAAGTTACATTTTCAAAACCTAAAATCCAAATCTTATCCACTACCTTGAAATCGAACCAGTAAGTTACATCTTCAAAAAAAGGTGTGTTTATGAACTTTTTGCAATAGAGGAAAAGAGTTGGGGTCCAGATGGTTGTGGCCAACGAAGTTTTTTCCAGGGGATGTGTGTTCAGTAGTGAGGGAAAGGATCGCTGGAGTGACAGGAGAGGCGGTGGGGTTAATGAATGGGTGGTGGTGGTTGGAGGGTTCACTGAAGTGTTGGTTGGATGGTTCACCGGAAGCATTGGCTGGAAGTTCATCGGAGGTGTCAAGTCGTAGGAGATTTAGATTTAGGGACCAAAACATCCTTTCCACGGAGGCAAATCTTTGTCTGTTAGGTAAGAGGATAGCAGGTTATAAATTCTGTCTCGGTAGGACATGTATCTCTATGAGTTTATCGACGACAAGTGATTTAGGGACCAAATTAACTTAAAAACTGGGAAAAGACCGAAATACCCCTTAGCTAACAGGATTTTTTAACAACCGTTAGAGCCAGAGACCAAATCTGATTGCCATTGCATATTCAAATGGCTAAAATGTAGTTTTTAAAATATAGGGACCAAATGTGTTACTATACAAACCATAAACCACAAGGAAAATTTATAGTTTACTCTTTTCTTTTTAATTGTTCCTCAAAATGTCATCTAATTTCTTTATATAAGGCAAGGTTAAATGCAGAAAATACTCAAACACCGTGTTAGCAACTAACATATTGGATCAAACCGTGTATTTTCCGGACACGCAAACCGGCCCACACAGATTGTCAATTCCCAATTTGAGGGGCATACCTGACTCACTCAGAGACAAGGCGATTGCGAAGGGGCCTGGGATCGAACCCAAGACCAACAGCCTATTGGAGCAAACATCTCCTCGCCCTTTAACCAACTGAGCTACACGCCATTGGCGTTAGCAACTAACATATTGCTTGAATATGTGAGCTTGAAATATAATTCTTTGAGCTTTAGAATTGAAGTCCTCGCTGCATTGTTTAATGGGAAAGCTATAAAAGGTGAAAACAACAAAGATATTTGACCTTCAGAGTAAACACGCCCATTTGATAGTCTTTTAAGGTAGTATAAGGGCCAGTTTACCACCACAAGCTGAGTAAACGACAACCTTACCGGTTAAGATTTCCGGTCATCAAAATAATATTGTTTAAGCGTCTCTTACTTGGTAAACACTAACATGATAATAGTCACACCATCACCTACCGGGTAACATTCTTGGTTATCAAAAAAATGGCATAACAAGATTGTTGGTAAATACCATAATCTCCTCTAGCTGGATAAGAGCCTCTTACTAGGTAAGAGTCAATAAGTTTTTAGTTATATGTTAATAGACAGTAAGAGGCGTTTACCAAACGTTTACGCGAAAAAGTCACCACTCTCAATACTTTATCGTGTAACATTGTCGGCCATCAAAATGGATTGTTGGTTAGCGTCTTTTACCGGTAAGCTCCCTTCTCCCTCACTTACCGGGTAAGATTCTTTGTCCTTGGTATCCCTCTAACTATATAAGATTCTTGATTCTTCATTCCTCGTAGTGTAAAAAATTATAGGGTCGTGAAAAGTGTCACCGTATCAATTTGCTGTGTGCCACCGCATATATTTTGAAACTACAATGAGGACACAAGTTTCCTTTGGTAGAGTTGGTTTGCAAGGAGTTTTTCCACCCAGACCTGAGCTCGAATCATGTTAGTGTGATTTTCTTAGTTTTTAGCTTTTAATTCAAGACTTATTATTTTTCTGATTTTTTTTGCATTAAAAGATTTGAATACAAGACCTCGCATATGAAAAACAATGAACTAATCAACAGATCAATGATGATTTTGAGAAAAATATCCCTATATTTGTTTCTTATAATGTGCCACCACATGAAAAACTTCTAGGTCCATCTCTGCTTGTTAGTACACCGAGTAAGGTAAGTGACATCCGGTAAGTGTTTACCCGGTAAGAGTTTGGTACACGGCCACTAAGTGTTTGGTTAGGACTAACAATAGGTTAGAGTAAACCTGTTACTCGTTATGTTTCGACCCGTAGGATTAGACATGGATAAAGAAAATTTTATCTATATACCCACTTATCCATTACCTGCTACCCGAAATTCTAGTGGGTAAGGTATGTATAAACGGTTTTCCGTTATCCATTACCCCTTACCCATTGCGAAATAATATATATATATATATTAATTTATTTATGTATGTATAATTATACAGGCCTATGACACCAACATATTTCCATGAGACTATATTTTAACATTTGAAACTTCACATGTTTTGTGAAGGTAAAAAAAATCCAAACCTTCACAACAAAAACACTAGCACTATGAAGGTTACTTTCACAGTTTTTTGTTGTTGTGAAGTTTTAAGTGTAAAAAAGTGGTTTCACGAAAACAACCTGGTCTCACTATAAAACAAATGACTTTCAACAAATGAAATGACTTTCACCTACAAAAATTACGTTGGGAAATTTGTGTGGGTGATTATTAGAGATGGAAAAATGGGCCCGGTGAAGGACTGGTCCGGCCCAGGACCGATAAGGCCCAGTTAATGGACCGCGGTCCAGGACCAGTTACGTTTTTAACGCTTTTTAAGGACCGACCCGGGACCGGTTTTTTCCTGAGACCGCTTTTTCTAAAAATGAGAACCGGACCCAGTCTTAGTCGGTTCCGTATTATATGGAACCAGAACCAATCACATCGGTTTAGGTTCTGAAACCAGTTCCGGTTCCAAAGGCGGGTACCCGGTTTCGATGCTCACCCATTTGCCCACTAACTTTTGTGACGGTTTTGTGACGAATTACTCTTTTGTGACGGATTTCTTAAAGAAATGTTAGTAGCTTAAAGCCGTACATTTTAGTAGTGTCTCACATGATCTAAATCTAATTATATAAAGTTAAATATTAATATATACAAATATATACACACATAAACATATTAAGTTAAATATTAGTCTGAAATATTTTTTATACTGTTATCAAATAAGTCGTATATTAACGTGTAATTTAATTTACTTTTTATATTTATTGAGTAAAAGAGTTCATAACGATTAAAGGAGAAACAAGACGAGGTCGGAAAAATAAATACAATAAAAATTGTTATTTTACAATTTTTATATTGTTTTTAAAACATTATACTACGATTATTTTTAGAGTAAGGTTAAAATGTTTCCTATAACAAACCATACTATGAACTTATGTTTTTCGTATATGCTTGAGGTTTGACAATGTTATTTATAGTTCAAAATGAAATTTTGTTTTACCATTTATCCATTACCCGTTTCGTTACTCACTATTTTTATAGGTAATAAATCTATGAGATGGATAATTACTCGTTTCGTTACCTGTTATTTTAAATGGATTGGATAATGGAATAATCTCTTTTGTTGAGAGCTATTTCGTTACCTGCTATTTTTATAGCTCTTTAGTTTTTCATGCTTTTCAGTGTTTTCTTCAGAAAACAATCTTAGTTTTCTTGTTTTTGAATGGTAATAGAAAGCAGTCTTACTTTGGATGCCTGATCCAGCAAGAAGGGATGCAACCGTATTACGAGAAGCGTTTAGTACCAGCATTGATCTAAGAGCGGCTACAGAAGTTTTATGTTCTCGGACTCCATCGCAGTTGCTATATCTTAAGCAAATTTACCTTACACTTTTTGGTATTTATCTTGAGCAAGACATTCAATCCCAAACTTCTGGTGATCATGAAAAGGTAGCTACCACCCCCTAAGTTTGCAGTTTTTAGTATTTTCTAATGATTTTAGCATCACTACAACAAAATCTGGTTTACAGGATGTCAAAAATGTTCATATACACTGTTTTATTATATAGGACTTAAGTTTATAAACCAAGTGTTAGCAATAAGTTTATAATGCGTTTTTGGACTTTTTAATATGTTTTAGGACATTGTCATATTAGTCTTTTTATAGGACATTTTTGAAATGATAGCTAGTTCCCTTGGTTTCTAATTTTAATATTTTCTAATGATTTTAGCATAGAGCATGATCAACTAATATAAATTTGGTTGGCTTCTTATGATCTTGGTCATATGCACACTTTAATGCTAAAACTTTGTTAAATATGTTAGTTTTTGTTGATAACTGTGAGCAGTCCAGATTATGCTCAAATCAAAGAATTAAGTGGTGATTCAGATAGGATTTCCTTTCGATTTTCATTCCGTTTTGCAATTTTGGACCTGAAAACAAAATAGAGTTTACAGAACGTCAAAAATGCCCAAACATCCTAGTAGATAAGACTTAATTAATTCATAGGACCAAACAATATAATCTGCTATCTAAAGGGGTTGTAATAAGTTTATTAAACGTTTTTGACATCGTAATAAGTTTTTTAGGACATTTTTTATACAACGTATCGTAGTAGCTATTTTATAGCTAGAATATTATCTGAAAAAATGAATCATATAAAAAACAAGTATCCTATAAAAAGATGTGTTGATAGAAGACTTCCCAAAAAGGGTCGTATAAAATAGTTAGTACGATGCTTTGTATTAAAGGTGTCCTAAAAACTTGTTAAGACCATCAAAAACATTCTATAAACTTATTACAACACCTTTTCGATAAGATGTTTTATTTAGTCTTATAAAGCGGTCTACCGGGACACCTAGAAATTGTTAGACATCCTATAAAACCTGATTTTGTTATAGTGTTTCCTGTTTCTAGCATTCTCTTTTTGGTTCTAGCGGTGTTATTTGGATGCTTAATATCGTTATATGCCTTGAATTATCATCTTTTTTGTGTATTCTTTTAATAACTAACTCCAATTTTTCGCTCTAATCTTTGTGTTTATAGTTGCTTCTTGCATATTTAAGTATACCTCGTAGTGAAGGCCCAGAAGTCGATAGGATGATGGTGGAGAATGACGCTAGAGCCCTCTATAAAGCTGGGGAAAAGAGGTGGGGAACTGATGAAACGACTTTTAGAGGCATTTTCAGTGAAAGAAGCAGGGCACACATGGCTGCAGTCAGCTCTGCATATAAATATATGTTTGGAAACTCATTAAAAAAGGTAATTAAGCCTTTACCTTACTATATAATTCGGTATCACGAGCATTACTTTCTTTCAGGGGCGGATGTAGTGCCAAAAAGGAGGGGGGAAAGACCAGTCAAGAATTAGAAAATAAAATTAAATAGGTTACAAAAATTGCTAAACTTAAAACTTTGGTGTTTTAAGAACAATATTTTGTCTTGCTTTATTCCATAACCAAAGGGCCCTTTATATAAGGGAATACAGAAGATGATAAACGAAAAGTAAAGCATAGGAAAAGGAAAAAAAACAAGGAATGTAAATTAAGAAAAATGATAGCCTCTAAAAACTCCTTAAGAAAAATGATGTCCTTTTTAAACCTAGGGATCTCCGAATACCCTCTCTCAAGTTGGAGCATGGGGATTGGAAATGCCCAACTTGGAAAGCATAAGTTCAAACTGGGATTTGCCAAGGGCTTTGGTGAAAATGTCGGATAGTTGCTCGTTGATTGTCACAGAAGAGGGTTCAATCATGCCATCAAGAATTGCGTCACGAACGAAATGACAATCAACTTCGATATGCTTTGTGCATTCATGAAAAACCGGATTTTTAGCCAAGTGAAGCATAGATTGACTGTCACAAAATAGAGGAATGGCTTTGGGATGATTGATTCCAATACTCAAAAGTAATCCTTTTAGCCATTTGAGTTCGCACGTGATAGCATCCATAGAGCGATATTCGGCTTCGGCAGAAGAGCGCGAAACCCTGTGTTGTTTCTTAGTTTTCCATGAGACGAGAGAGTGGCCAAGATATACTAACCAACCATTAAGAGATCAACGAGTGATGGGGCAGGCTGCCAATCAGAATCACACCATCCTTTTAATGACAAGTCACTATCGGAACGTAAAAGAGTGCCTTGACCGAGAGACCCTTTTAAATAACGGACAACTCTTAAAGGCGGCGTCCCAATGCTCAACCCGAGGAGCTTGCATGAACTGCCATAAAATGTGTACGAAATAAGCAAGGTCTGGGCGAGTAACTGCTAAGTAAATAAGTCGACCAACAAGTCAACGATATTTTTCAGGTTCGGCAAGAAAATCTCCTGTTGAGCAGCCAAGTTGATGATTTTTCTCAATAGGAAAGCCACAAGGTTTAGCACCTAATAAACCTGCTTCAGAGATGATGTCGAGTGTGTATTTACGTTGGGACAAGAAGATGCCAGTGGAACCGCGAGCCACTTCTATGCCAAGAAAGTACTTTAAGGTGCCCAAGTCATTCATTTTGATGCAATCACTGAGATAGGCTTTGAAAGTTTGCATTACAGCGGAGTCATTTCCTGAGATAATCAAATCATCAACATAGACGAGGACATTGACTTGAATTCTGCCACTTGTGTGAACATGGAATAGTCTGAGTAGGACTGTAAGAAACCATAATTCTTCAAGGTCGTGACAAGTTT
Organism: Silybum marianum; assembly: GCA_036898165.1. NCBI lineage: Eukaryota > Viridiplantae > Streptophyta > Magnoliopsida > Asterales > Asteraceae > Silybum > Silybum marianum. Next base: position 18,291,638 of record CM072537.1, on the reverse strand, counting down.
AGCAAACCAACACCGTGGGGCTTGTTTTAAGCCATACAAGGATTTTCTTAAGCGACATACAAGATTCAGATTAGAGTTTGAAATCCAGGAGGAAGTTTCATGTAAACTTCTTCTTCAAGGTCGCCGTGCAAAAATGCATTGTGTACATCCATTTGGTGAAGTTCCCAGTTTTTGGAAGCAGCGATGGCAAGAAAGACTTGAACCGTGGTCATTTTTGCAACCGGAGCAAAGGTTTCAGTGTAATCGATCCCGACTTCTTGATGATTTCCAGGAACAACCGAACGAGATTTGAAACGCTCGACGTTGCCGTTGGAAATATATTTGATTCGATATACCCATTGACAACCTAAAGCTCGTTTTCCAGGAGGAAGAGGTTCAAGAGTCCATGTGCCATTTTCTTCTAAAGCTTGGATTTCTTGTTGCATAGATTTCTTCCAATCATCATCTTTCATTGCCTCTTTAAACATTCTTGGCTCATGACCCAACGTGATAGCTGCAAGATAACTTTGGTGTGGCCTGGAAACAATATTGCAGTTTATATAGTGTGCTAGAGGATATGGAGTACCTGAGGAGCCGAGTGGAGACGGGTGGCGATGGATGGACTTTTTGGAACAACTGTGTTGGTGACATAATCTTTTAGATGGACAGAAGGCATTTTATTGTGCAAAGCACGACCCAAGGGTTGATCAGTAGACGGAACAGGCTGATTAGTAGACGGAACAAATGTGTGTTCAACAGGATGTGTTGCTAGAGAAGCTGACTAGGGTTGGGTCGAGGATTGGGCTGTTGGAGCAATTGGCTGATCGGGCTCATCTTGGGTTGAGGCAGACATTTCTTTGGTGTCCAAGTCAATTAATTTCCACTTTCTTGCCGAAAGGATAACCGACAAACAAACATTTGCGACTTCGACTTGCAAATTTATCACCCTTGGCTTTTTGGTTATGTGCAAAACATAAGCATCCGAATGTTCGTATAGTGTCGAACGATGGAGCATTCCCAAACAAGAGTTCGTAAGGGGTTTTGTTGTTGAGCAATACAGAGGGAGTCCGATTAATTAGGCCGACAGCCGTGAGAATCTCTTCGCCCCAAAAGAAAATGGGCCTACCTGCTTGAAAAAGAATAACACGACTAACATTGAGAATGTGTCAATGTTTTCTTTCAGCGCGCCATTTTGTTGTGATGTCCCAACACATGAAGTTTGAAATAGGATTCCAGTCGCAGAAAAGTAGTCTAGTAAACAGTTGAATTCGGTGTCGTTATCACTTTGAACTATTTTAATAGTTTGAGAAATTTGACGATCTATCATAGCAACCAAAGACATAAACGCTCTAAAAATTCTGTCTTGTCTACCAATAAATAAACCCAGACTACACGTGAATAGTCATCAACCAAAGTTAAAAAATATCGTGCACCTCTACACCAAGAGGTATGTTTGTAAGGTCCCCACAAATCACTATGTATTTTCTCAAAAATTCGATTTACTCTATTATTACTCAAAGGAAATTTATTTCTAGTATGTTTGGCACGAAAACAAATATCACAACCTTTGTTTAAACTACTCGTCGTATTGCTAACTGGAGGAAGCAACTTCACCACTTTTTCAGAAGGATGCCCCATTAATTTATGCCAAAGATCCAAAGTTGACGTTGTTCCATCTGTTGAGATATAATGAATCGAGTTTTCTTCTCCAAAGTAGTAAAGTCCATCCCGCCTAACACCCATTGCAATCAGCTCCTTCGACTGGTCCTGTATAGCACACATGGAAGAGTCAAACTCAAGAGTGCACCTTAAGTCATCATTCAACAGAGAAACCGAAATTAAATTGCAAGTAAGTTGGGGAACTAAAAGAACACGTTTGAGAGTAACTTATGCTGAAATCGAACACTTCCTTCATGAGATGAAATAACGATCTTTCCGTTTGGAATACCAACCGGACAACCAACAATTTCTTTAGGATTAATTAACCAGGATGCATTACCCGTAACGTGATGAGTAGCCACTGAGTCAACAATCCGTAAATTTTTATTAAACATACCGTTCAATTGATTGTCCGGAATTTTTGCATTATCGATTAGTCCCGTTAAAGTTTTCCATTGTTCAGACGAGAAGACGTTCAACATTTCTTGGTTTGCAGCCGTGACTGCATTTGTTCGAACATTGTGACGACCTCGTCCTCCCGGTCGTCCTCGATTGTTGGTATTATTTCCGGATTTGGTTCGATCTTCCCAGTACCATTCAGGATAGCCAACTACTTCAAAGCAATAAGATGCTTCATGTCCCGTTTTCTTGCAGTGTGTACGAGTAAGGTTTGCTCGATCGGGTCTTTCTCCTCGGCTGCCGCGACCTCTTCCTCCGCTGGTATGGATAGCGAATCCAACTGCTTCGGTTGGTTTTTCGTCAATGGTGTTTGGCAGACGAACTCTCTCTTATTCTGCTACTAGTTGAAAAGCCCGATCCAAAGATGACAATGGATCTCGAGACATGATACTCGTGCGAAGGGTTCCATAATAATCTGAATATTATCCCATCAGAAATTCGTGGAACATACCGTTTTCGCGTCGTTCTTCATGTTGTTTACCGACCGAGTATCGAGTGCAACAGGAATATTCGATGAGTGGTTCATGGTTGTTAATTTCTTCCCATAGGGCTGACAACTTTCCGAAATACTCGGCGACGGGCATGAGTTTGGATTGGTCACACTTTGCAATTGATGTCTTCAATTGTTGAATTCTTGGTCCGTTGACAACAACATATCTTGATCTCAAGGTTTCCCACAATCTTTTCGCATCCTTATATTTGGAGAGACAACACTTCACTTCTGGATCAATAGTGTTCATGATCCATGACACCAACATGGCGTTAATTGTGTTCCAATCTGATTGCGTGCATGGCGGTTTGGGCTTGGTAATGGTTCCGTCTAAGAACACAAACTTCTGTCGTGCTTCGAGTGCTGTTTGTATATCACCGGCCCAGTCGTCATAATTATCGCCTTTGAGACGCGTCGGTGTAATACAGTCTCCTGGACGGTCTTGTGGACGGAGAAAAAATTGGGCAGCTTGATTCAATCTTTAACGATGGCGGTGGTGGTGCTTCTTCTCCGCTAGCCATGGCGGTAGTTTTGTTTTCCGGTCATCACCGCTCTGATACCATGAAAACTTTGGTGTTTTGAGAACAATATTTTGTCTTGCTTTATTCCATAACCAAAGGGCCCTTTATATAAGGGAATACAGAAAATGATAAACGAAAAGGAAAGCATAAGTAATGGAAACAAAAACAGGGAATGTAAATCAAGAAAAAGGATAGCCTCTAAAAACTCCTTAAATTGAAAGATATCATTAAAATATCATTTTTAAACCTGGAGATCTCCGAATACTTATCCTTAGTTCTTCCAGTTAAATTTTTCGAGGGACCACATTTTCTGATGATTGCCAAAAACACTAAAAAGTTCTCTTGAAATCTATGAAAAAAAACCGAAAAAATCTTTGAAATCGATAAAAAACATTAAGAAAATCTCTTGAAATCGACAAAAACACTAAAAAAATTCCTCGAAATCAACTAATTTTTTTAAAATCCTCGAAACATGTCGGGTGACTTTACCTGCTTTAGTCTACCTTAATGGTCCCACTGAATAAAAATCCTATTATTGCAGGTGATCAAAAGTGAAACGTCGGGATACTTTTTGCAAGCCCTTATGACTATTATACAATGTGCTGAGAATCCTTCGAAGTTTTTTGCGAAGGTATTAATTGTCTGTATTGTTCTTTATTCATCTTCCAGCACAAAAACCGCTTCAACACAATGGGTGTTTTAGGATTCCTACTACAATAGTATTAGGTTTATAAGGGTCATAATAAAATGTTTTATAGAGTTTATAGGACCAAACAAAAATACGTCCGTTAGAAAAGAGTTTATAGAAGGTTTTTGGGGCTTTTGACATGTTTTTTTTCTGAATACTTTTAAAATAAAGTGTCATATTATCTATTTTATACGATACTATTTGAAAAAAAGTATCTTATAAAAAGATGGGCTTATACACACTTATGAAAATTGTGCAACAAAAATAGCTAATACAACATTTTATTTTAAAAACGTCATAACAAACTTGTTAAAACACATAAAAAGCGTCATATAAGCCTTTTATAACACTTTCAAATTAGACGTTTTATAGTTTGGTTCTATAAATTGAAGTCTTATAATATATTCTATTAGAAGGCTTAATTAGACACTTAATGTGTCCTATAAACCCAATTTTTGGTAATGTTTAGATGTCCTAATAGAGTAATAAGATGTCTTGATAGAGTAATAATGGGACTTTAAGTTTAAAGTCCCAATAATTGTCGTCCTATCTAAATATATTATAATATGTTGTTAGGCCAAAGTTATATAACTTTACAAGTTCTATCGACGAAGTAATACAATCTAATAAGACACAAAAAGGTGAAACTGTATTTGTATAAGACACTTTTGGAAAGTTTATTATTAGCATATATATACATATATAGGGTTGGGTTCACATGAGACCCGTCTGTTTTCGTGAAACCATAAGACCACATTTTTATACTTGAAACTTCACAGTAAATTAGTGTGGAAGTAAAAAAAAGGTCGAACCTTTACAACAAAAACAATATGAATGTTACCTTCACAGTGTTTTGCTGTTAAGTTTCAAATGTAAAAAAGTGGTCTCATGAAAACATCGATTTTTTTTTTACTTTCACAGTGATTTGTTGTGAAGTTTAAAGTGTAAAAATGTGGTCTCACGCGTCTCACGAAAACAGACTGGTTTCACGTGATACCAAATCTATATATATATATAGGGCGATAATCAAATAAAAACCATAAAAAATGTTACGAACTCGTGAAAACCGATATAAAAATAATTTAATTATTTATTTTTTTCCATCAAAGGCTAGGATTAAAAATATTATTTCACATATACTTGTTTCATAACATGAAACATTCACATGTATTTGTTTCACCACATGAATATGTAATTATTTTATAAGGTAAACCCACAGATATGTGAAACACTATCTTAAATTATATAGGTTTTGATGGAAAAAAAATCATGTAAAAAATTATTTTTATAGTGGTTTTTACGAGTTTATAACTTTTTTGTGGTTTTTATTTGATTAGACATATATATAAAGAGATGTTCAAACGACAAAAAAATCCGGTTTAAAGAAATAAATGAATCATTCTTAGCCACATGTTTATTTTAAGAAAATAAAAATTAGAAAATATCATATTGTTACTTTAAGGAGCATTATTGTCAAATGATATTTGATAGATTTAATGATTTTGAAATAAGAAACCAATTTAACTATTCATGATGTCTTATTTCAAATCACTTTAACTATTTATGATATCTTATTTCAAATTTGAAAGTTTATTATTTTTAGAAATCGAAATATGAAATATTTTTAAAGAAAAAGTTTATTATTTTTATAACTTAAAAATTAAAAAAGTTTATTATGTTTAAAAATATATTTAAAAATTGAAGATAAAATTTTTTAAACGAGAAATGTTGATGATTATGAATGTTTAAAAATTCATATATGATTTCAGTATCATATATGACTTTGTACAAATGTTAATGTAAACTATATGTGATTTTATACAAATGTAAATTTAAAATCATATATTATTTTGTTGAAAATGATATTCACACAGGATTAAAATGTCAACTAAGTCAATAAAATCACATATGATTTTAGTATCATATATGATTTTGTACAAATGTTAATGTAAAATCATATGTGATTTTCTACAAAGGTAAATATAAAATCATACATGATTTTATATAAATGTTATTCACACATTATTACAAATCCAATTATGTTATTTTTAATATAATATAATATAATATAATATAATATGTGACTCCTATTAATTATGTGATAATATAATATAATATATATGTGATACATAAAAGTCATTTAAATTTTGATCTGACTTGACTCCTACCCATTATACTTTTCAAATAGTTTACCTTTGGTGGAAAAGAAGGTTCCATCTACCATATATTTCAAAAAATGCCCCTCAAATAGATGAAACATTCTTTTTCACCAAGAGTAAACTATTTGAGGGACATAATTGGTAGGAGCCAAATAAGATCAAACTTCAAATGACTTTTATGTATCACAAATTATATTATAATATAATATAATATCACATAATTGGTAGGAGTCACACATTTAATATACTATATCAAAAGTAACATAAGACATTGTAATCATGTGTTAATAACATTTGTATAAAATCATATATGATTTTACATTTAACTTTGTATAAAATCACATATGATTTTACATTATCATTTGTACAAAATCATATATGATACTGAAAATCATGTGTGATTTTGTTGACAAAATTGGCATTGTAATCATATGTGAATATTATTTGTACAAAATCATATTTGATTTTACATTTACATTTGTATAAATTCACATATGATTTTACATTAACATTTGTACAAAATCATATGTGATTTTGTTGACGTAATTAACATTGTAATCATGTGTTGTTTTTATACGATTTGGAAAAGTAAACATTAATAATCATTAACATCTGTCGTTTAAAAAATCTTATCTTCAATTTTTAAAGATATTTATAAAAATATTAAACTTTTCAATTTTTAAAGTGTTAAAAATAATACTTTGAAGATATTTCATATTTCAATTTTCTAAAATCATCAAAAGTGATTTAAAATAAGACATTATTTAAAGTGATTATGAAGAGTACAATTGATTTCTTTATTTCAAAAGTCTGTAAATCTATCGAATACCATTTGATAATAATGCCCTTAAAGTAAACAATATGATATTTTATAATTTTTAATTTTTTTAAAATAAACATGTGGCTAAAAATGCTTCATTTGCTTTCTTTAAACCGGAACAATTCTCGTTTGAAGCTCCCCCTTCTCTCTATCTCTCTCTCTCTCTCTCTCTATATATATATATATATATAAAGAGGTTCATGCGAGGACGGTAACAATTTATGAGAATCCGAGAACAATCCTCAGCCAATCATTTTGTACATGAAAATTTTCATGTACAAAATCACATATGATTAATGTACAAAATCATAAATGTCGCGGGCGACTTTCCATGCGACTTAAGTAGCCACAAATGTCACCCGCTACAGTTAGTGCAAAATCACATGTGATCTTCTAGATGAAAAAAGCTTTTCGCATTTTCGTAAATTGTTACGGTCCTCGTATTAACCCGCACCTATATATATATATATAATGATACTTTTTACAAGTGTCATATAAAAATACCGATACGATGATTCACTTTTTATGTCTTATATATTAAGTTCCTAACTTCGTTGATAGAACATAACCTAAATTCATTCTTACAATTTTTAACACCTTCAGATATGAGACACACACGGGAGTTCTTAAAAATCCTATTTTTTATCGTAGTGAATTTGTAAGATACACTCGTAGAGGTGAAACTTTTGTTCCTTTCCCTTTGATACACGTTGGTAACTGATGTACAATACACGAATATATGATATGCACGAGCTCTAGGCTTAACATCTGATTTACGAACCATCTCGTGGGATTTCATTCGACTAAAGGTATGACGTTGATGAATTATTCAAAACTATATATAGGTATTACGTAGATCAATGCAAGGCTTGGGAACCGATGATAAGACACTGACAAGAGTAATCGTGACAAGAGCAGAGATAGATATGCAGTATATAAAATTCGAATACCGTAAAAAGTACTTTAAAAGTTTGAGAGACGATATTCATTCCGATACATCCGGCTATTACAGATCCTTTCTTCTTTCTCTTGTGGGCCCTGACCAATATTAATTAAAGCTTTGTGTATTTGATAATACTTTTAGTAAGTTCCAAATATGGTCAAATTTGTGGAATTCTGTAAAAAAATTTAAGTATATAATATTAATATATGGAAAATATTCACGTACACCTCTCAAAGTTCGAAGAAGTACCTTCCTTTTCAAGATAAAAAATATAGAGATGTATGTTGGCAAGTTGCCCATGTGTTTAACAACATCATGCTTATTAACATTTCTCCATTTTTACCAATGCTTCTCAACTAAATATTTTCTTTTCAATTTTTGTATTTGCATTTTAAAAAGTATATATAATAATCGATGTTTAGATATGACAATAGTTAATCCATTCCTTATCGAAATTGTGCTCGCGACACTAATCATCCAGCCCAAGGTAAGATGACATCTACAAATGGTGATAAAAATAGAATATCATATATAGAGATTCTAAGTGGAATAAAATTGTAATATGCACGAATATCAACTATTAATATCAAATCCAATCAATAAATATAATGTAAACAAGATATTGATACCATATATTTTCACCTGAAAAACCTACAACGGGAAAAACAAGGGACGGGAGATGCTAAGAAGTGATCCATCATCGATGATAGTATTAGACTTGAGGAGATTACAACAAAACAATGGGGAAAACACTTACTTGGAACATAAGTTCGTCTAGGAGAAGTGACAAGAGTATATTATGAAGATACTAAAAGAAATGAGCCCTATATAAATCCACTTAAAACCTGTCTAGATTCCTAAAATGCTCGTTTGTGTAATTTATGTTCTACGTGATCTTGGTAATCAACAATGACAAAGGGAAGGTTGTGAAGCCACACCACATATCGTTTGTTGTAACACGGTCGTGCCGGAGGGTGTTCGAACCTGTGTCGTCGTACAGGGCCTCCGATCGTCAGTGGCCTCCGATTTTTTAATAATCTATACGTATGATCATAATATAAAGGAAAAGTATACTATTTTAAACAAAGTTACATCTAGCTCAGTTGGGTAAGGCGCTTATATTTTTCGTTGGAATCTTAGGTTCAAATCTCGGCATCAACATTTTTCATTAAAGGAGTTTTAAATTGCGATTTCAATAATTTCATGATTATATAAACAAAATTTATTAAAGGAATTTTAAATTTTTATTTCAACAATTTATTAATTATAAATTTCCAAATCACGATAACAACCTAGTTCTTATTCTATTAATTTCTTAATTATATAAATTTCGAATTAATTTATAAATTATATAATTTTTTTAAATAATTTACTTATTGTTGATACCAAAATATAAAGTTGTCTCGTATTTTTTTTTAAATTCTTATAGGCACTTTAAATTATGTCTTATCGTTTTTTCTTTGTTTATTTTAATACATAATATTTATCATTGATAAAGATTATCTTGTTAAAATCTTACAAGTCGATTTAATTAGATTTCAATCTATAAATTATTTTTCAAAAAACCAAAGTCCTCAACTTTTTTATTTGGTTTTCTTTTGGTCATCACCATTAACTTGTAACACTTTTTTTAGGTTCTTCCATTTTCAAGGGATAAATTTTGGTTTATTAAGAAAAATATTTAGTATGTTCTTTTTATTAACATTGTTTGCTTGTTTAATGAGTTTCTAGTACGTGTTCTGAACTTTATTATTTTAAATATGAAGTTGTAAGATTTTCAATATGATATCCTATATTTTGTTTTGTTTATTAATCGAGTAGTTAATTTATAGTTTTGGTATATGTAATTTATAGTTTCGATATAGGTGTAACAGGGTCTCCAAAAAGATTGGCATGACCCTGTACAAGTTGTAACTAAAGTTGCTTCTACAATCCTCCGTTATTTGTAAAACCCGTAATCCCATTGTTATTATAAAAATAAAAATTTCAGGATTTATCGAATTATTCAGTTGTCAAATTGGAAATATTAAGTCTCTAGTATGAGCCATTAACCCCATTCGGTTCCACAGTCTAAAAGAATATTAGATTTAGTAATTTTGGTTTTTGGATCTCCGAGCGGCTTCTCGCATGGCCAAAACAACATGGAAATTCGTCCAAGCCTTTGGGTCGCAAAAGGGTTGGAGAATGGTCAAAGAACGACTGGGAAAGAATCGTAGAACAATCGGGAAAAGTTTGGAGAACGACTGTGAAGTGGTCGAGAAATAGTTGGAGAACGGTCAGGGAACTGTCAATCGACGTAGCATGACATGGACTGGGATGGCTTGGCATGCTGCCTGAGCCACGCAAGAACATCTATTTGTCACGTCTTTGGACATGGGTGATTTGGCCCACGACTTAGGCCACGGGAATCCCTGGAACATTTTTTAAGCATGTTTTTAAAGGGTTTTCACACATTCCCCCCCCCCCCCCACCCGGCGCGCCTTCTCTATGTTTAGTGATTTTAGCAACTTTAGGACGTTAGGGAATTTTGGGAGAAAATTGAAAGAATAATTTTAGAGATTGAGCATTTATGGTGGATGGTCTCAAGATTTTTGAAAAGGTAAGCTTTTGGGTGTTTTGAGTTACATTTGGGGGGTTTGAGAAGTTGAAGTTTGCCATCATATTTGTTGTATTTCTAGGCATGGTTGTGACCTACATAAGGTTTATCGAGATGTTTGCTTGTTGATCTCAAGTATATTTGAGTTTGGGAACCAAGTTTAACCTGACCCAACCTTATATTTGAGTTTGGGAACCAAGTTTAACCTAACCTAACCTAATCTAACAAGGTGAGTTCAAATTCTTTGTGAAAACTATGTAGATGCAAAAGATGCTTATTTGGAGCCTTAAGATATTTTCTTGATATTCATCAAATGTTTTGATTATCATATGAGATTTATATCTTTGCTAATTAAATTTGTTTTTATAAATCTTGTAAAATACCTATATTTGAGTTATAAATGAAGCTTATTTGATGTTAATGCCTTTTAGTGTTTTTGGTTTTATAAACCAGTTGGAAAATGTACCGTGTTGTGGTACGAGGCATTTTCAAAATATAAAAGGTTTGTTTTCATTTGGAAAATGATTTGTCTCAACCAAGAATGAGTTTCTGAGTTAATACTTTTGGAGCATGCGTTTGCATAAACAGGTTAGATGCGTTTTTATTGCTTATGTTGACTTTTATTTGAGTATTCAAATAAGTGTGGAGCTATTAGCTTGATTTTGGCCTATTTTAGTTATGGGGTTTGTTGGGTTTAAATTGTTAAATATGAGTTTGGCATGATTTACATTTATTGCATCTTTATCTGAGAATGACATGTTTTAAGTACGTTGCGTTCCATATGAATGTGAGACAGTGATTTTCTTAAGTGGGGAGTTTTGATATTCTCGCTTCAAGATAAGTATTTAAGTAATCTTTGTGTCCATCTCGGTATTGTGGAAGGAACTTTTATCAGTTGGATTCTGGAGGGGACACACACATATACAAATATATATATATATATATATATGAAGGGGACACACACATATACAAATATATATATATATATATATATATTTGAGGCGGGTCCATGCGATCATGGTAACAATTTATAAGAATGCAAGGACAATCCCCAGCCAATCATTTTGTACATGAAATTTTTTTCATGTACAAAATCATATGTGATGATTTTGTACTAGCATAAAAAATGACACGCACGACTTTTGCTGTGGGAAAAGTCTTGGCTAATCATATATGATTGTTGGGTCACCGATGATTTGGTGATGAACCACCTTCCTTTTGTATGAATGAATTTTTACAGGTTCTTTTGAAGGTCTGAAATATGCTTCAAGTATTGAAGAATCAAAGACTATTCAATCAAGGGTTGTACATCAAAAAGTGGAATTTTGGATGTATCAACCAACTTCAATATTCAGATCATTTTGCCAAAGTCAAGATTGGGTCACCAATATAGTGGGTCACCGATGGTACACTCAAAAGTCATCAAAAGTACTAAGGACATCAAATAAGATGAGGTCATCAAGTTTGATGTCATGGTCACCGACACTATAATCTTGGTCACCGAAATTGCAGGTATATTTTCTAAGGCTGTGATATCAAGTCACAAGTTCAAGGGTGTACACTTTTGGCATTTTGTGAAAGATGAAGTTTATCAAGCAAAGTGTACACTTATCAATTCCAGCCTTACAAGGTATCCACCGATGTGATACATAGTGTGATGTATCACTTAGCAATTTCAAAGAGATAAGTTCTTGACTCACATCAATTGCAAGACACGTGAGCCATCAAGAACTTGGGCATCAAGCCTTAAATAAAAACATTCTCTTTTATTCTTATAAAAGGAATATTTGTCTTTTAGCTAAAAGGTTTGATGGGACTTCACAGAGCATGATGAAAAGAAGATAAAGTTATCTGACATTACGTGCTACAAGGAATGGTTCATCCATTATTCTAGTACAAAGGAAGTAGTCTCTTCCTTTGTCCAGCAGATAAACTTCCAGCGAATGAAACCTTGACAGCTGTCCACATGCATCCCATGCATGGGCACTATAAAAGGAGATGAAGTCCTTCCCAGAAATCTCACGCTTTCAACAAATCTTCAAAGTGATTATTTGTTTGACTGTGGCAAAGCTGTGTGCTATAACAGTATTGTTTTAACTTCCTTAGTGTATAAGTTAATTACTGTTATCTCTGTGTTTAGTTTGATAGAATAGTGTGCCTGTTCTTTTCCGCATCAAACTACCTGTGTGTAAATTTTTAATATTTATATTAAAAAATTTAAAAAGAGTATATTCTGTGTGTTTTATATTCAACCCCCCTTCTACAAAACCCTCTCTTAGTTAGCCATCTCTCCTTGGGGATTAACAAGTGGTATCAGAGCAGTTGGTTTAATTCAATAAACCAGATCTGTGATGGCTACTACCTCAAATGTTGATGGTACCTTGCAGACCTCTTCCAGTAATACATATGATTTAGGATCCTTGGCCAAACCTCCAAGGTTCAACCCAAATAACTTTGGGTTATGGAAAAATCGCATGTTATTATTCTTGGAAGGGATCGATTGCAGGTATCCCAACATTCTCAGTGAGGGACCTATTGTTCCTAAAATATGGGCTCGCTTTGGCCCTTAAAAGGACGCTGAAGGAAAGGACATAGAGTCAGATGATGAAAGAAGTGAGAAAACTGGTAGATATATCATCAAACCTTCTAACAAATTTAGTGAAGATGATAAACGCCTAGTTGCTTTAGACACTAAAGTCAAATCTGCTCTTGCTGTATCCCTTCCTGATGAAGTGTATCACTCTCTTCTTAACCTTCCCACTGCTAAAGAAATGTGGGATACTTTGAGTGTCTTATATGAAGGCACCAAAGAAGTCAAGAAATCTAACAGGATCTGTCTTGTTAGAAAGTATGAACTCTTCTCCCACGAAAAAGGAGAATATCTTTCTACCTACTTTAATCGTTTTAACTGTCTTCTCAATGATCTCAAAGTTCTTGGACGAGTTTATGATAATGAAGAAGTTCTCTGCAAGTTCATGGATTGTCTCCCAGACTTCTGGGAAACTATCTGTACTTGCATCAAGCAAACCAAGGACTTAGAAATAATGCCTTTAACTGCTCTCTATGGAACTCTTCTTCACTATGAACAAACTAAGAACCAGAGAAAATCTCTTATAAAGGATATAAAATCCTCTTCTGTTGCTTTGATAGGTGATCCAAAATCTTCTTCTTGTATTCCTAGAATCACCTATCCTTCTTCTGATTCTGAAAAAGATATTAAGGAAGACTCTTCTCATCTGCCAGATGCATACTATAGTGCTGCTGATGATGAAGGAGAAGAATCAGCCATTGACATACTTTCTGATAGTATGGCAATGCTTGCTGGAAACCTTAAGAATAAAAGATTTTCTTCAAACCGCTCTAAATTTAATAGAAAACCTTTTTCTCAAAAATCCTCTTCTGATAAAGCAAATGAAGAATGCTTCAATTGTGGAAAGAAATGTCATTTTGCTTCTGAGTGCAGATCAAAAGCTTCCTCTTCTCTCAAACCTTCTTCTTCTTATGGCCATGACTTCTCAAAATCAGCTTCTAGGAAGCATGAAGAGAGAAATAGCCAATCCTCTAAAGAAAATTCCGAATCAAAAGAAACCTCCAGGTATAAGAAGTACAAAGCCAAATACAAGAGGGAAAAAGAAAGAAACCAAAGTAAAAATAAAACTTTGGTTGCTGAGGCTCATTGCTGGGAGGATGAGCAAACCTCTGAGAGTGAGAGTGAGTATGTCACTAAATGTCTCATGGCCAAAATCGATGAGCTGGAAGACATGGAAAAGTCACTCTACACTACCCTTGTATCTGCTGAGGGATCCACTTCAGGAACTAAGCCTCAGGTACATCCTTTTACCTTTCTCTCTGATGATCAAAAGGTTGATGCCTTTGATTCTTTAACTGTTGACTTCTGTGACTTAAAGATTCAAAAGAAAAAGGCTGGTATGCATATAAAATGTCTAAATGATCAACTCCTCTCTTGCTTTTCCAAATTAAAAGATTTTGATAAAATGAAAGCTGATCTGGAAAATCTACGGTATCTAAACGACAGTCTTTCTGAGGAAAAATCAAAAATCTCTTCTACTCTTGAAAAGGAACAAGAGGTTCTGTCTAAATGGACTAAATCCTCTAAGAATCTTGAAAGGATCCTTCAAGATCAAATCACCAGCAAGGATAAGTCTGGCCTTGGTTATGGAAAAGATGTTCCTCAATCTTTCGACCTTCCACTCCCTTCTTCTGAGTGTCAAGGTTTTCCTGTTGGTTTCCTTTCCGATGAAGATGATGATCTCTTCGGTTACTCATCTGAGGATTCTACCTCCGTTCACTCTATAGATCTACTTGACATGCTCAAAGTAGAATCTAGTTCTAAGAAGTTTGGAGTCTTTGTTAAAGCTAAAGAAATCTCTTCTGAGTCTTCAAAAGTTCCAACTCTTCCAAGCTCTTCTTCTTCTCCCAAACCTATCCAAATACTTTTGAACTCTTTAAGTCTGCATGAGTCAAGGTACTCCCAAGAGCAGCCATCTGGTGTTGCTGAGTATCCCTCTCCAAAAAGATTTTCTCCTCAAAAGAAAAATTTTTCTAAATCAAATTTTTCATCTAAAAGGAAATCTCAAATAGTTACTGATTTTATTCCTCGGTTAGTGAACTTGAATAAATCAAGAAATCCTGGTAAAGGTATCCTTGGACCAAGACCAGGTGTCGGTCACCCCTCTTCTTCTCAGTCGTCAACCTCTGTCCAAAGTTTTGATGATAGGGATTTTAAAAAGGCCTTTTCTTTAAAGAAGTGCTATAATTGTGGCAACACTCTTCATCTTGCTAAAAATTGCCCAAAAGATTTGGATCCTTGCAAAACTAAAATGCCTTCTAATCCCAAAGGACCCACCTCAAAATGGGTACCAAAAGTCTAAATTTGTTTCTGGGTGCAGGTACCAAATAAAGATCACATATGGTACATGGATAGTGGGTGTTCAAGACACATGACCGGAAACAAACTTCTTATCTCTAACTTCTCAAAATAAAAGGGACCCACTGTTTCTTTTGGAGGAAATGGAAAAGGGGTCACCAAAGGATATGGTACCATTTCAAATGGAACCATCACTTTCTCCAGAGTAGCTCATGTTGAAGGGCTAATGTATAATCTTCTAAGCATCAGCCAAATATGTGATTTGGGCTATAAGGTCATGTTCCAGCTGTGTGTGTGTTTGGTCTTTGATGTACATAACAAGATTGTACTAGCAGGAACCCGACTGAACGACGTATACATAATCAACATGAAGGAAAGTGCAATAAGAGAAGCTGTGTGTCTCCTCTCTCAAGAACTAGCCAAACAAAATTGGCTGTGGCATAAAAGGTTCTCTCATCTAAATTTTAAAACCTTGAACAAACTCTCCAACAAAGAGCTGGTTGTTTGGAATGCCAAAAATAGTTTTTGAAAAAGAAAAGCTGTGTGGAGCATGTGAAAAAGGAAAACTCACCAGAACTTCCTTTAAAACAAAACAATGCTCATTTATCTCTCAACCTCTTCAAATGCTTCACATGGATCTGTGCGGTCCAGTAAGCACACCTGATGCAGGTGGTAAAAAGTATATGCTAGTAATCGTCGATGAATTCTCTAGATATACTTGGGTGTTCTTTCTTAAACACAAGAGTGATGCTGCTGAAGAAATCATCAGGTTTACAAGAAAGATTGAAAATTTGAATGGTAAACTGGTAAAGTCCTTCAGAAGTGATAATGGCACAGAATTCAAGAATGCTGCTCTGGAAGATTTCTTTGACTTAAAAGGAATCTCTTAGAACTTTTCTGCCGTACGCACTCCTTAGCAAAATGGTGTTGTTGAAAGAAAGAATATAACACTGTGTGAAGCTGCAAGGTCAATGCTGAGTGAATCCAAGTTGCCAACCTATTTTTGGGCAGAAGGTAAGCGGTTAACACTCTTTGCATGCTTTACTCAAAATAGGTCTATCATAGTCAAAAGGCATGACAAGACTCCTTATGAAGTTTTCCATGGTAGAAAACCTGCAGTTGACTTCTTCCATGTGTTTGGCTGTGCATGTCACATGCTAAATGACAGGGAACAACTTGGAAAGTTTGATCCAAAGTCTGATGATGGAATTTTCATGGGCTATTCTCTCTCCTCAAGAGCCTTCAGAATTTTCATCCTAAGTAGACAATGCATAGATGAATCCATGCATGTGAAGTTTGATGAGTTTGAAACTTCTTCATTATCTTGTGATGAGGAAGAATTAAACCTATGGATAAACTCATGTGTTTGTGAAATTCCATCCTCCTCTCAACCCAATCCTTCAGATACCAACTCTTCTCAGCCTCCCATAAACACCACCTTACCTTCAGAACCTTCTCTTTCTTCTCCACCTCCTGAAACTATCTCTACAGA
Source organism: Silybum marianum (assembly GCA_036898165.1). NCBI lineage: Eukaryota > Viridiplantae > Streptophyta > Magnoliopsida > Asterales > Asteraceae > Silybum > Silybum marianum. The sequence continues at coordinate 18,274,944 of CM072537.1, read as the reverse complement.
AGACCTTACCTACCAAAACACCGTATCTCCCACAAACATATCTTCACCATCTCAAATTCCTACCTCATCCTCTTCTCTACCTCCTACCTTACCTCCTGCACTAAAGTGGACCATGGATCATCCAATAGATCAAATCATACGTGATCCACAAGTTGGTGTAAAAACTAGAAGAGGCATAAGCAATCTGTGCTTATATGTCAACTTTGTTTCCATTATTGAGCCTAAGCTGATAAATGAAGCCCTAGTTGATCCTAGCTGGGTAATTGCCATGCAAGAAGAACTCTCACAATTTGAGAGAAACAAAGTCTGGAAGTTAGTTCCTCGTCCATCCAACAAAACTATTATTGGAACAAAATGGGTGTTTCGAAACAAGATGGACGAAGAAGGAACTGTCATAAGGAACAAAGCAAGGCTGGTTGCTCAAGGATATCGGCAAGAGGAAGGAATTGATTATGATGAAACTTTTGCTCCTGTTGCCAGATTGGAAGCTATCCGAATATTTCTTGCCCATGCAGCTTACAAGAATTTTCGGGTATTCCAAATGGATGTCAAAAGTGCCTTCCTGAATGGTGAATTAGCTGAAGAAGTGTATGTGAAGCAACCTCCTGGGTTTGAAGATCCAGTCCATCCATATCATGTGTATAGGCAAGACAAAGCTCTGTATGGACTGAAGCAAGCTCCTCGTGCCTGGTATGGCACTCTCTCAGAATATCAACTTAGAAATAAGTATATACGAGGCAAGGTTGACAACACTCTCTTCTTCAAGAAATCACAAGGTAATATCATTCTTGTTCAAATCTATGTTGATGATATTATTTTTGGAGCCACCGATGAATCCTTGTGTGATGAGTTTAGCTCCCTCATGCAAAAAGAGTATGAAATGAGCATGATGGGGGAGTTAACTTTCTTTCTTGGTTTGCAAGTAAAACAGTCTCCAGAAGGTATTTTCATAAATCAAAGTAAATACATTAAGGATCTTCTGAAAAAGTTTCAATTTGATACTTGCTCTACCATGAAAACTCCTATGGCTCCTCCTCTTAGACTCTTTTCTGATCCTGATGGCATTTCTGTTAATATTACAAATTATAGAGCCATGATAGGATCCCTTCTTTATCTGACTGCAAGTAGACCTGACATTATGTTTGCTACTTGTCTGTGTGCCCGATACCAAGCAAATCCTAAAGAATCACATCTGGCTGCTGTGAAAAGGATTTTTCGGTATCTGAAAGGTACCATAAATCTGGGTCTTTGGTATCCCAAAGACTCAGGTTTCGATCTCATCGGGTACTCTGATTCTGATTTTGCAGGTTCAAAAATAGACAGAAAAAGTACAACTGGAAGTTGTCAGTTACTTGGTGGAAAGCTTGTGAGCTGGTCAAGTAAGAAACAACATTCGGTGTCTACTTCTACTGCTGAAGCAGAATATGTGGCTGCTGGAAGTTGTTGTGCACAGATATTGTGGATGAAAAATCAGTTGTGTGATTATAATCAGATTTTCTCAAAAATCCCAATAATGTGTGACAACTCAAGTGCAATAGCCATTGCCAACAATCCAGTGCTTCATTCAAGATCTAAGCACATTGATATCAGATATCACTTTATAAGAGATCATGTCTCTAAAGGTGATGTGGAACTTCACTTCATTCCCACTGATTATCAATTAGCTGATATGTTCACAAAGCTCCTTGATGAAGTAAGGTTCAAGTTCCTCATTGGTGAATTAGGTATGATAAACATAGACTAATATATTTTATATTTATATATAATGTATGTTTTATATATATATATTCTATATATATATATACTATATACATTTATATATTTATAACTTATATATGTTATATGTTATATGTTTTATATATATACTTTATATATATTATATATATTTATAACTTATATATTATATTATATTTATATATATATGAAAATAATATAAAAAGAAAAAGAAAATAAAAATATATATATGTATAAAGTCGGTGACATAGTCACCGACGTGTTCTCTCTCTCTCCTCTTAACTTTCCCAAACACCTCCTCTCATCTCTCTCATAAAACCCTAACCACACCATCCACCGCCACTATTCTCTCCGGCCACCGAGACCCACCGAGAGCCACCACCATAATCACCCACCATCGGCGCGAACCACCGATAATCACCCTATATTCACCACCGCAAATTTCCGACGCTGCCCTCCACCGAGTCACCCACCGACGGTACCTCTCACCGACGGTCACCACCGCGACTCACCGACGTCGTCCGACGCCGTCCATCCATCGTGCCCTCTTTCCGACGAACGCCCCACCTAGCCGCCGACGTTCTGCTGACGTCACTTCCCTTACGTCATCCACCGACGCTTACCTTCTCAGTTAAGCCACTGAGGGTTACTTTACCTTGAGCCACCGACGGTTTCTTTCTAGCCACCAATACCAAACTTTCTAGCCACCGATGTTATACACTCACCGAGGTAACCTTTAAAAATCCTTTCACATTCTTAACCCCTTAAAGATAACTCTTGACTTAGCACTCTTGATAAGCAAGATTCTTTGTTCTTATCCCTAATGACATCATCAATGTCAGTACATGCGCCGAATTCAACCCTAAAACCCTTTGTATTTTGACCTTTCAATCACCAAAAGTAATCATTATTTTTGAAAATTGAAATTTCCCTCTCATATATAACCTCTTCCCCCACTACCTCACCACCTTTCTCGCACCCACTCTCCTTCACCTTCAAAAGCAAAAACCTGCAACTTTCTTCATCCTTTTCAATGGATTCTCCCTCAAAGACTTCTGAAGAACAGACCATGACTTTTGGATCCCTATCCTTTCCTGCATGCAATTACTTTGGAAGAATATGAATTGATAATGCCCATCCAGAGTACAATGATGTTTGCTGGTTTTTTCAGAGATGCCCTCTACAATATGCAATCACAGCTAAACCCAAAATGAGTAAGTTTCTTCTTGGAAACTTTTGGTTAACTTGCATATTTGATGCCTCATCGGATCAAATCGGATCAAATTCTTGCATCTGTTCTAAGTAATGATGAACATGATGTGATCTTCAATGTGGAAGATGTTAGAAGCATTCTCAAGCTTCCTGCTTATGATTCCTATGAACCTTTTCCTCTTGAAAATGAACACCAAATGGTGGTTGATGTGTTGAACTATTTGGAAGAGAAGAAGGGCTCAAAGTCAAAGGGTCCTGGTACTTTACTGCGCAAGAATATGGGAAACATATGGAACTTTCTTTTTGCTCATCTTATTCTGTGCCTGAGCAAGAAGACAGGTGGCCCGGATCAGTCACCTTCCCAAGTGACAGAATTGGCACATGCTTTAATTTTTCAAAGGAGGATAGACTTTGCAAGCTATTTCTTTAATGAAATGATCTCCTCGTTCTCTACCATCCGACGTCCTCAGGTACGATTTCAGCGACTTTTCTCTCTTATTATTCATGCAAAGTTGGCAGATAAACTAGAGAAAAGAGATGACATCATATATGATCTCCCTCTTCATCAAGTGGGAAATCAGATTATGAAAAAGGCTGTCTTAGCATCAGACAACCCTCTCCGACCATCTATGGTTGAGTTTGCAAGGAATGCAACTCTATCTTGGGGAGAAAATGAGCCCCGTCTGCAAAGGACCTCAGGTATGTCTTCTACTCCTTCTGCACCTAGAGTGGCGATGTGCCCAAATCTCGTAAGAGATCCAAAGCGTCGTGCACATCTACCTCCGCACCCACCGATGCTACGAAGCCAAAAGAACCTTTGGCTTCTACCCAAGCATCTAAGTCCCAAAAGCGGAGACACTCCAAAAGCCCCCCAAAGACTTCCTCAAAGAAGTCTAAGGGTACCCAAAGGGTCTCACCTCACAAGCCACCTACTAACTCCCAAAAGTTAGTAAGTGTTGAAAAGATTCCTACCCGACCCAAGGACCAGTTAACCCAACCTAGCTCCTTCATGCCCTCCCAAAAGGACATGGTTGTAAAAAGGGACATCCCTATTATTCCTTCATCAACTTTCTCTTTAGTTGATGAAGAAGACTTGGACTCTCCCATCCAAGCTGCCTCTTCTCCACCCCGTGAGCTCTCACAGCTCCCCTTTCTTACTCCACATGAGAGTGCATCACAACTAGGTGCATTTGATGGAGCATCCCAATTTACTGATTTTCTATTTTCTGACACTACACCTTGGACACATACGTCTCCTGTACGTACCAAGGTTGTGAAAGAACCCATTACTGAGGAATCCCCTCATAGACACTCTCCTAAACGTGTCTCCCCCACATCTCCTAAATACCCCCCAAGAAAACCTACAGGTTTGGTGGATTATTCTTCCAGTGATGATGATGCTGATCAACCACCACAGCCTCAACCTTTTGCTCCCATGTCTTCCAAACAGGGAGATGATCTTCTCCAAGCTTTCACCAGCTTTACCCGTGACACTATACGTCAGGTGGAAACTTTGGAAGACCAAGCAGCCAAAGACTTGGAAAGACTGGCTTCTCTTTCTACTACTTAAGAGAACATTATGGAGTCTCTTGCCACTATTCTCACCAAAATTGACAAGATTCCAATTTCTTCTCCAACTATTGAGCTTGATGTGGATGGATCCTTCTTTCAGGAACAAGACAGATTTGTTCTTCAAAGAATTGAAAGAAAAGTAAATAGCATGGCTTCTGATATAGAAAGGATCAAGACTTTTCTCTCTTCAGTGGGTTTCAAGGGTTCAACCACTGAGGGGGAGAAAATGAGAAGGCCACTGCTACCACCTCAGCCGCCGAAGCCGCCGATACCACCACCATCCAAACCACCGATGTGGCAGCCACCGATGTGGTGGTATCCCCAGCCACCGATGTGGTGGTATCCCCAGCCACCGATGGTGGTGCTGTGATCACGGTCACCGAGGTGACTCCTCCCCTTGTCACCGAGGTGACTCCTCACGTGGTCACCGAGTCTACTGGAGCAGCTGTTGAGGGGGAGAGTATCAGTGTTCAACCCCTTGAAACTGAAGAAGAAAAGAAGAGAAAAGAGAAGGCCAAAGGAAAGAAGCCTGTTTCCTTTGAAGATCAACAGGAAGAGAAGAAAAGAAGGAAAAGGATGAGAGATCCTCAAGCAGATACTCTTAGACTTCAGTCTGCCCCTACACTGACTGACCCTCTTGGGGTAATTCTAACTGAAGCTGAAAAAGAAGAAACAATCAGGGCTCAGCTTGAATTTGATCAGACTAATGTACTCAAGCTAGCTCATGATGAAGCTGTTCATGCCAAAGTCACCGATGCAATTCAAGCTCAAAAAGATGAGCTTGAAAATATTAAGAAGAAATCTGAAGCTGCAAGGATGCTTGATGAAGCCAAGAAGGCAAAGGAAGTGGAGTGGTTCAAAAGGAGACTAAAGAACAGGAAGGATGATTCCAAAATTTTAGTGCCACCATCCAACCTCCAACCAAAAATTCTCCAAAGTTACTTGTCACCCTTAAGAGAGTTGACACTCTCTCAAAGGTATATGAAGCTGAATGGTTGGAAGTTCTTGGGATGACTGAGTGGATGGAAGTTGGTAAATGCATCTCCAAGAGCAAAAGCAAGTACAAGGAGTTGGTACTTAATATTCTCAGAAAACTCTTCATCAAGATGCTCAACATCCAAAAGGAGAATGATATTCTTGTAACATATCTTGAAGCACAACAAATGTACTTCATACAAAGGGTCTTAAAGGAGAGGTCATCACAGCTCCTAAAAACAAGAAGAAGGGACACTTTGTTATGCTTCATGAAAGAAGGATCCAGATAAATGCTTCAGGTATAGATCTTTCCATTCCTACTCCTATTGCTTACCCGGAGCAAACCATGCTGACTACTCCTGAGCTTGGGGTTTTCTTTGAAGATATCTTTGGAAACATCGGTTTTTTCAGGGCTTCTGATATCCCAAGGGCTCACAGCTCCTTCCTCTCTGCTATTCTAGGAGTACCTCCGGTTGAAGACCATGGAATTACTAGGCTTATCTTGGATGAGCTAAAAAGAAGAGAACCTACTCCTTGAATATTCTTCATATAGTGTGAACTTTATTTTTCAAAGCTGTGTGTTGATTAATAAAAGTTCATACTCTTCTTCCTTAAAAATTCTTGTTAATATTTTTATTTTTTCTTGCACATACTTATACTTACATTTATTCTTATACTTATACTGTACATAGTCAGTTAAAAAAAATCAAAAAAAAAATAAAAAAAAATCTGAGTCAAAAGAACCCAAAAGAAAAATAGAAAGGGTCAAAAAGAATTCTTTTCTAACTTACAGGTATCATCATCAAATAGGGGGAGATTGTTGGGTCACCGATGATTTGGTGATGAACCACCTTCCTTTTGTATGAATGAATTTTTACAGGTTCTTTTGAAGGTCTGAAATATGCTTCAAGTATTGAAGAGTCAAAGACTATTCAATCAAGGGTTGTACATCAAAAAATGGAATTTTGGATGTATCAACTAACTTCAATATTCAGATCATTTTGCCAAAGTTAAGATTGGGTCACCAATATAGTGGGTCACCGATGGTACACTCAAAAGTCATCAAAAGTACTTAGGACATCAAATAAGATGAGGTCATCAAGTTTGATGTCATGGTCACCGACACTATAATCTTGGTCACCGAAATTGCAGGTATATTTTCTAAGGCTGTGATATCAAGTCACAAGTTCAAGGGTGTACACTTTTGGCATTTTGTGAAAGATGAAGTTTATCAAGCAAAGTGTACACTTATCAATTCCAGCCTTACAAGGTATCCACCGATGTGATACATAGTGTGATGTATCATTTAGCAATTTCAAAGAGATAAGTTCTTGACTCACATCAATTGCAAGACACGTGAGCCAGCAAGAACTTGGGCATCAAGCCTTAAATAAAGACATTCTCTTTTATTCTTATAAAATGAATATTTGTCTTTTAGCTAAAAGGTTTGATGGGACTTCACAGAGCATGATGAAAAGAAGATAAAGTTATCTGACATTACGTGCTACAAGGAATGGTTCATCCATTATTCTAGTACAAAGGAAGTAGTCTCTTCCTTTGTCCAGCAGATAAACTTCCAGCTAATGAAACCTTGACAGCTGTCCACATGCATCCCATGCATGGGCACTATAAAAGGAGATGAAGTCCTTCCCAGAAATCTCACGCTTTCAACAAATCTTCAAAGTGATTATTTGTTTGACTGTGGCAAAGTTGTGTGCTATAATAAAAGATGTTTGTTTTTAACTTCCTTAGTGTATAAGTTAATTACTGTTATCTGTGTGTTTAGTTTGATAGAATAGTGTGCCTGTTCTTTTCCGCATCAAACTACCTGTGTGTAAATTTTTAATATTTATATTAAAAAATTTAAAAAGAGTATATTCTGTGTGTTTTATATTCAACCCCCCTTCTACAAAACTCTCTCTTAGTTAGCCATCTCTCCTTGGGGACTAACAATGATTTTGTATGTGAATCAGATGTGATTTGTATATGAATCATATATGATATTATACATAAAAAATTTCATGTACAAAATGATTGGCTGGGGATTGTACCCGCATTCTCGTAAATTGTTATCGTCCTCGCATGACCTTTTATATATATATATATATATATAGAGAGAGAGAGAGAGAGATCTTCAAATACAAATCAGTCAAAGGTTACAAACTATACAAACTCGTACAAATGAATATAAAAAATTATTTTTTTCATGATTTTTTTTTCATCAAATGCTATGATTTAAGATATTATTTGCAAAAAATACATGTGAAACTTTTATATCATGAAACAAATACATATGAAACTTTTTCATAAAAATAATATGAGAAATATTCAACTTATGAAAACAAACACGTGTGAAACTTTTACAATGTGAAACAAACATATGTGTAATAATATCTTAAATCATAGCATTTGATATAAAAATATCTTTACGAAAAATATTTTTTATATTGATTTGTACGAGTTTGTGTAGTTTGTAACAATTGACTGGTTTGTATTTGAAGATATATATATATATATAGGGAAGGGTTCTCGTTTTGAACCTCCACCTATATTCGATTATAACATCTACTAGTTAGTTTATCAAACATGGTCTAATAGTATAATATGTTAACTAATACAAGTTAATGAAAAGAATACAATAGTCAAGTAAAACAACACTTTAAAAAAATTAAAAGATAAAACCAGTTTATGTTTGCTACACAATACCTAATTAATACTCCCTTTGGTACGTTGATACGTACAACTCATGTACGTAACTTGAACTCTTCCTTTTATGGTCCCTTCAACAATGGTAGCTGACGTTAAAACTTGAATGTCTTAATTACAACAAAATTAAAGAGTACCACTAAATGCACACTTTAATGGCTCTGGTGTACATTGAGAAATGTGATTTCATATTCCAAGAACATATATAAGTTCTTAATCTATCTTGTACAGTATTTACTTGTTACAATAACTTATCAAGAACATATAATATAAGTTCTTGTTGTACTCGTAAATTTTCAATAGCATTATTATTATTATTATGGTAAATATAGAACGACATTAATAATAATAAAGAAAACAGTTGTTATAAATGTCCATTTGTTGTAACCATTTTATTTCGAAATCAATATATTTATATATCTATCGAGTGCAAATCATATGCAAATCTCTTATATGTTAAAACTTTATGAATGTTTCATTCCAAAAATGAAATGGCTTTCTACATATGCATTGTCTAAAACAAAGATGTTTAAACAAAATTAAAAAAATACGCTGATGTGAGATGGACATATTAAGGGGGCGTTTGGTTCGCAGAATGAAATTGGATGAAATGAAATCTGTCAAAGGAATTTGTCTTTGAAGGAATTGGAATGAAATGTTGTCAGGTTTGACGACCTGTTTGGTTGGCAAAATTGGAATGAAATCTGTTGAAGAAATTGCAATTTGTCTGTTTGGTTCACAGAATGTAGCTTTGGAATTGGAATGGAATCCCAATAAATGACTAAAATATCTCTTTTATTAAATTTAATTTTTTTTAACTAAAATTACTTTAAAAAAATTAAACTAAAAATACAATGAATCCATGACACAAATAAACAAACATCAAAGTAGAAAGTAGTAAACAACAATTAAAATATAAATACTTTTATTTATAAAAGTTAAATAAATTACATAAATTATACTTTTAATTTATTTGTGTAAACTTATTTAAAAATATAAATAAAAGCCAATAAATTGAAAATCCAACGGAATCCCAATTCCATTCCGTCTGCTGTTAAAATTTTATTTATATTTAATGGAATCCCAATCCCAATTTATTTATATTTAACATAATTAAAAAAAAAGATAATTGATATGATAATTTTATTTATAAAATTTAAATATGTTTAAATATGAAAATTCAAGATTCCATTCCATCAAAATCCTAGACATTTGTTAAGGAATGAAACAAACCATTTTTTGTGGAAGGGTTTTTCCTTTTACACCCTACTCTATGAATACACTCTATTCTATGGTGTATGTATTAACACTAAAAAAAGTCAAAATAGGCGTATCTCTTTTAATTTAATTGGAGAACATAATGTACAGTAGGGTGTAAAAGGTAACACCCTTTATGCTGGCCAAAGGAATTCATATTTAATTTTATCAGATTCCATTTCATTCCACCGAACCAAACGCAACCTAAGTGTAATGCTGACCAATAGGGAAATCCCAATTCATTGGGCCTTTGAATACATAACGCTTACCAATATAATTTAAACATATTTAACTTTTATAATTATCATATCAATTATCTTAATTATTATCAATCGTTGATTTTCTTTAAAAAAACTCATTTTTCCATTTGAAATCACTTGATCAATGTAATACTTTATTGGTGAAATGGCACTGCATTCAAAACATATTAACCTCATGTGTTATTTCGTTGGTGGAACAACATTGTACTATAAAAACATATCAACTCATATATTGTTTCATAGATGAAACATCATTGCAGCCATTTCGAAAGCGAAACAATTGAGTTTTTAAAGAAAAAACGATGGATATAATAATTAAGATAAATGATAAGGTGATTATAGAAGTTAGATAATAGATGTCATATGTGTATTCTGTATTGGTTCATAGAGTTTACAACATATAAACGATTTCTATTTGATTTGCCCATACACATATATATATATATCTATATAGATATATAAAGAGAGAGAGAGAGGCTTATTTTATTCAAATTAAAAAGAAGTAATTTGCTTGGGATAAACCAAGGTTTCTTTTTATATTTATCATAAAGTATCACAAACTTTGGAAAGAAAACAACTTTATAAACTTGCTAACTCTTGAGATTCAATTTAAACTACAAAAATACATACGTATTATTCTTAATACTTACACTTTATAACTTTATATTTATTTATTTTGTAACTACAAAGGTATAAAGTCTAAGTACTAAAAATAATTCGTATGTATTTCATAATATTTAATAATATAATTAAATATTAAATATTAAATATTGAATTCATTTTAAAAGTATTAAAGAAATAATTATAATAATATATTTTGTTAAAAGAGAAACTGTTAAAGGAAAAAGGAAATAGCACAACAAGATTATAGAGAGAAACTGAAAAGTTGTCAATTCTCATTAATCATAAACCCTTTAAATAGGGTGGATTACATGGAGATAATGATGAACATGAAAGAAGATTAACTCCATAAATAATTCTAACATTTATGTCTATCTCTATCTTTATCTCTATCGTCATATCCATTAGACGATGGCACATTTATCCTACAACACTCCCCCTTGTGCCGAGTCAAATGAGTGATGGTGCACAACTGTTGCCTCGTTAAAACCTTATGCCAAAATAAAAACCCAGTGAGAAAAATAGGACGAAGGAAAGAGTACAACGCACCAGTTTATTTGCATTACATAGACTTTTCCTTTAGTCTAATAATCTCTCAGATTCTTACATTAATCATGAGAGTAAAGAGAACAAAATGGTATATAAAATGTTGCCTCACTAAAACCTTTCACCAAGGAACAAAACCCAATGGCAAAAATAAAACCTTGGGTGAAGGAAAGAGCACAACATACAATTACTACACATATAGTAGACTCCCCCTTTTGTCTACTACTCCCCCTGATTTGTACATTAATCAAGGGAGTTTGAAAAGTCTCAGTATTCTAATACTTTCTATATGTTTCCCAAATATGATTTTAGTTAATGATTTGGTAACCAAGTATGTCACATTCTCCTCGCATTTTGCTTGATTCACTCAAATATATATGAGAGTTTGTTATTGCTGATTGTATATAAACTTAAAGCAGAATATGCTTTGTGTTATCACCCTTATCCATTTTGGGAATGAGCTTTTTATATGAGTCAAATAGATAGTTAATATCAGCAAAGACATATCAAGACAATATTTTATGTTTTTCTATAAGGGCTGGTACTTTTGCCTTTCACATTCAACGTAGGTATTGAAATTCCATTATCAATCCCATTTTTCTATTTGTAAGGGAAGTATAAGCCCGCATCAGTGGTTCCAAAATATTAATTTGATATCATTCCAATGATGTTGCGTTGGCGCTGAACTAAATCTAGCTAACGAGTTCATTGAGAGATACAATATACGGTCAAGTGTATTGTTCTAAGTACAATAATGCGCCTATTGCACTCAAATAGGGAATTCCAGCTCCCAAAGCCTCTTCGTCATCATCCTTTAGACGAAATGGATCTTTCCTTTTATCCAACACTTCGACCGATCATGGGAGTGCTAGTCGGATGCGCTTTGTCCATATTAAATCGCCTGATTATTTTCTAGACATATGCGATCGGTGAATTAATATCACAAACTCGGTGTCCTAGATTAAATAGATACATAAAACCAAGTTTTCCCAAGATTTTTCATCTCAAATTCAGATTTTGAATAGAATAAAGTTTCTCTTATTTCATCAAGAGTATTTATTATGTTCATTACATTGACATGTAGAGTTATGATTGAACATCTGGAACTCGTTTCTTTATAAATACGCACGGGCACAGTTCATCGTTCTTATATCCCTTCCCAATGAAGTATTCACTTAGGCAGGTATCCATATCCGCCTATGAGCGTTTCAATTTCATGGAAAACACATTTTGTGGTTTCTACCAATATAACGTCATCAAACACTTTTATATGTCTCTTAATCTAGATCCCCATAGAGATATGTAGTAACCACATTCATGAGCTGCATTTCCCGTCCTTCGGAAATTACTAGGCTAATTAATTAGCAGAACGTTATAACGTCCATCACGAGAGAGCAAGTCTTCTCGTAATCAATCCAAGGCGTTGTGAGAAACCTTGCGCCAAAGGAGAGTCTTATACATCATGACTTAATTATTCTCATTACGCTTTTATGACAAATGAATTATCTATGTCTTACAGGCTTTACACTTGGTGGGTTAGCACTACCGGACCAAATACCCGTGTATTTGTCAAATGTAATTATCCTGGATTGCTTCTATTAGGTCAATTTGCTCTTTGTTGACATTTTTCAACTGAGCATGGTTCGATGTCATAGTGCTCTATCATCTCACGAGCAACAATATATGTGAATATCATCAATGAGTATGTACGATCTGTCCATCAACTCGTATGCACTTTCATAATTCATTTGAGATTTATTTGATCTCTGGAATCAAATATTAACTTCGGAGCGTCCTCCAGTAATGATTCATAGACATAGTTTTAGTCAGAGATAATCTCATGAGAGGTTTATGTATTGATGATTAATGGTTGTGCCTTACTCACCTTTTCCTTTAGATGAGTATTTATCGAACCAAGTAGCCTCCCCCATTTCCTTTTGGGAGCCACGGCCTCAACCACACCTCCACCATGTGTGATTGCAACGCACTTTCCAATGGCGTTGTGCCCTTGTTTAGGGACTTTTAACCTTGCGGGTATATTTGCAGCTGGTATATGTGATCTCGTCACTTCATTAAACGTATCAGGTATCGAGTCTGATTCGTTTGACTTCAACTTTACATTGTGAAGTTTGGGGATCAAAATGAGACATATTGGGAATATTCTATGACACTTCCAGTCGTTCCCATGGAAAATCCTTTTTCCTATCTCCCCTAACGACGGGAAAACTGTCTCATCAAAGTGACAACTCGCTAACTTAGCGGTAAAGAGATCACCCGTCAAGGATTCTAATTAGCGGAAAATTGTTGGGGATTCATATCCAACATACATTGAATTTTTTTTAAGGACCCATTTGGGTGCGCTGTGGGGGCGCAATTGGCACATATACTACACAACCAAACATGCATAAATGAAAAATATCAGGCTTATATCCAGTTACCAACTGGTACGCATGATACTGGTTGCCTAGTAGTGGGTCTAAAAACAAATGAGTAACGCTGCATGTAATATTTGCATAACCCCATGCAAATGCGGGTAAATTGGTGCGCATAACCAATGCCCTATATATCATCTATATTCTTTTGATGACAACTTTTATGAGACCATTTTATATATACACATGGTGTATAGGAAACTCTACATTGATCCGAATATATATATATACACAATAATTATCAATTCCTTGTGATGTAAATTCTCTAGCATTCCAAGTCATGTAGACTTGATGAGATAGTTAGGGTGGTGAGCCCTTGAATGTGTAACTAGTGCTAGAGTGCAGCACCTTATGTGGACAATAATACGACGTGCGTTCATCGTGTCGAAACCAGAACCATCAAATACTTCAATGACCCGCACTCTGGTTGTTTATGTCCATTACCTTGTATTCGTTGTAAGAATGGAATATTTTTGTATTACCTTTAGGATGGTCTCATTCTTGTCTTATTTACGAATTAGGGTATACAAAAGTTTTAGGTATGACATATTATGATAGTGGTGTTGCTTCTTGTGCTGCAGAAGTCAACAATTGTAATTTAGTTAATTGTTTTATTTTGCCTTTCACTCGAAAGATAGTGTGTTTATATGTATTTTTCAATACATGGATCATTATGTCATAACCATGTGTCCCACAAGGTCATTTTGCAACATATATGTGTAATTGTCCCAAAGTTCTTTATTGGTGACATAATATGATTTGATGACCTTGATAATCCACTAGTGTGACACATTAATTTCTCTAATATACTTTTCTTTCATATCATTAGAGTTGATGTACATATATACCAATTTCCATTCTTATATTATGATTTCCAATTGATACGAATACTTTAACAAGGTTCTCATTAGTGTAATGCTTTAGTGACTATTAATCTTGTGCTAACAAGAAAATGACAGTCTATTGTCTAAGTATTTTGGTTGGAGGAGTTCATATTAGTCTATCTTTTATGATTGTGTGGGAGGTCCCACAAAAACACTCAAGTTCTCCTCGATACATTGCAACATGGAACGGAGAATATTGAGAGTTTTGTATTTGTGATTTTGATGTATTTTTTTTTTTGCATCTATAATAGTTAAATATTTGGTTTTTCATTAGCAAGTGAAATTATTTTAATGATTAAAATAAATTTCAAATAAACTTATGCTCAATCAATCTTAAATTAATCTGATATAGTTCATTTCAACTTGTTCCCTTTTTTTATGAGCAATTATTATTGCATTTTTTTTTCTTATATTGTCCATTAGCTTTTGGGCAGTAGTTGTATTTCTACTCCAAAAATTGTAAAACCCTTTTCGACTCTTTCATGACCCTTACAATTTCAATGGTTTTGTCCATGGTGTGTAGAGATGTCACCTATGTGAAATTGTCTTTAACTCATTGTCCTTTAGATTTGTTTCACCTCTAACACTTTCATTATTGACCACGAGAACTTTCTTTATCCTAACATGTTTAGTGATATGAAATAACCTTGTTATATCTCTCAACCACTTACAGTAGGTTGATGAATTTGTCTAAAGGTTATACTTTAGCTCACATTGGTTCATTAATATGATTACTGCTATATGAAAGGTGAAAATCTTCTATGAGTTCCTTGTCATGAAGATTGAAATGTATTTTGAGCACAACATTTCTTTGTTGAAACAGTCATTTTCTTGTAATCGAGTGGGTTTCATTCCACTGTTTGATTAGTTTGGAAAGTACATGGTACTAGATACTCCTGATTTTTCTGTTCAGGGTGTCCCACTGTTCTTAGGGGATTCTAGTTAATGGTATTACATATGAAGGTTGTGACTGATGTATCGTCTCAAAAATCTCAAGATATTTACATGTATTTTAACAGGTGACTTTTAGGGTCAATATGTTTTGATGGGTTTTACATATTTGCTTATCTTATGGTACTCAAGTTTTTTCGAGTCCATGTAGTTGTAAATAATGGAGAATATATGATTTTCTAAAATCATGTTCTATATGCATGAAATTTCATTATCATAATGATATTGGATTTTTGTATTTTTAAATTTTTTTAAATTTTTGTTGATAGTACTTCATCAATATTTCAATATTCGAAAATAGATCACAAAGACACTTTTAGATTTCCAGGTGGAGGGGAATCACGTGGATTACTTAAGTCCCTTCAACCTTAGGGTTATTTACACCTGTTTGACAAAATCTTTCAGTGTTATGCAATTATTTCGTTTCATGAAATACATGAATAACATCAATAATTTTGAGAGATTTTGCCATTAAGCAAAATAAATATTGGTTTTGACATAAAGTCAAATTTAAACTTTTATTATCTTAATAATATTTTTGGGGCATTTGGTAAGAGACCAAAATATATAGGGGTTGGAAGTGTAACTTCCAAATACTTGTTAAGATAATAATGAGTAGGAACCCACAATTAAGATAAGCATTTGAATAATAATATTTAATATTTTC
This sequence comes from Silybum marianum, assembly GCA_036898165.1. NCBI lineage: Eukaryota > Viridiplantae > Streptophyta > Magnoliopsida > Asterales > Asteraceae > Silybum > Silybum marianum. The sequence continues at coordinate 18,259,127 of CM072537.1, read as the reverse complement.
ATGTGTAACTTCCAAAAGTTGGTCATCAAGTTGAAAATTATGAGTAGGAACTCACAATCAAGATAAACACATTAAAAAAATATTTAAGTATTATGTGAGGAATTCAACTTAAAAACTAAATTCATGATAAATATCAAGATAATCACATAACACTTTTAGTTAATATGTTGAGACGCAAGCGATAAACATGAATAATAACTAGAGCACAGAAATATGATGATATACTAAATTTGAATAGTACATAGATGTCTTCAATTGCAACCCCTTTATATCATATGATAATATAAATATATGATAGAACAATGATTATAAATATATAATAAAAATCTATGTGACATTATATTAGGACAATGTGATGGTAATATTTAACTTTAATAAAGAAGATATATTAGACTTTAATTAGTTGTATCATAAATTACCAGCCCATTAAAATCCGTATGAATCTAAACAATTGTCATCTAATACAATACTTTTTTTTAATTGTGAATATCCACTTTTGTTTATTTGACTATTTCCATAAAAACAGATAATTATGAATTTGATTAATTCATTAAAAAAATCAATTCATGTCAAATCTACCTTTTTTTCCTATCAAAATTAGATAATTAACTCAATGCAGTTTAACAACAAAAAAATTATTATAGGTTAAATCATGAATAACAGATCAACAATGCAAACAACAAGCAATATATTTCCTTCATAAATATATAAATCAAGACATAGAGATGCTTACTTGAATTGATCTAGTGGGAAGCAAGCCATCCAACGTCGTCGGGGAATGGACTACATAATTGTTTACCGACGAACGATAATAACAATAACAATGAAATCTGAGCATAAAAACTTACCTTGAATCGACAGTGATGTCGTAAAACTCGTAGCTTCACGTCATGACCAAATCAGCAAACTTTATTTTAGCGGAGCAACGTGCTGATAACGTGTTAAAGGAAAAAGAAAATAGAACAACAAGATTATAGAGAGAAACTGAAAAGCTGTCAATTCTCATTAATCATAAACCCTTTAAATAGGATGGATTACATGGAGATAATGATGAACATGAAAGAAGATTAACTCCATAAATAATTCTAACATTTATGTCTATCTCTATCTTTATCTCTATCGTCATATCCATTAGACGATTATCCTACAACAGAAACATGTTTTTTGATGTATTTTAATTGAGATTTACGTATGTTAATATAATGAATTAATATAATAAAAAAGTAAAAGATATAAAATAATCTAAATAATTAATTATAAGGATACAATTTAATTTAATAAGAAAAAAATATTTGAATTATGTTTACACAAATTTGCATCAATCCCATTTTTTTTCTTTTTCTATTTAATTAGAAAAAGGTTGTTTAGGCAAATGCCTAATACATCCATAATAGTGAAACTCCAAAAATCTAACTTTACATATCATTGTCATCTTAATAAAGCAAAAACCTTCATAAACTCTTTAATATGGGTTCTTCCAAAAACCTTACTTTCCTTATTTTTAATTTATAACATTTTATTTTATTTAAAGATTATTATATAAATTTAAATATATGTATATGTTATTAAATTATTAATTAATTCAAATATAATTTATTAGTTTTCACTTTTCTATATTATTTTTAATTTGTTAATTTATATATTTTGTTAACATATTTGAAAAAATAATTAAAACATAAACATAATTTTGTATTATAATTAAAAAAATTGCAAAATTATAAAAAATAACATGAAATAATAAATAGTAATATAGATCACCCGTAATCTCGATTTGACCAAATATGTTTAACCAAGTCGGAGCGGAGGATGATGCACTTCATTTGAGCGCATCTCAGAATTTCGTTGAAAATATTATTGGAATTAATGGGTGGAATCTTGAAATATTTATGGTGAATTATCTACCTCTTCATCGATCCAATTGATCAACATGTCACATTTATCTTCAACAACCATATTATGCAAAATTATGCATGTGAACATATATCCCTTAACGCTTTCTTATACCACCATATAATAATACAATGAGATAACCAAAAAATCTTGTATAAAAATTTAAAGAAAAGAAAAATAAAAAATAAATTTTATAATATTTAGTTTATATATTTTTCTAATCAATATTTGTTTATAAATTTATTAAAATAAAATAAAATGGTTAATAAAACAATAAAAATGATAAAATAATAAATAACAAAAAAAGAATGTTTTGTAAGAACCCGGGTTCTTGTTCAAGCACCTGGATGTTTATAGGAACTGTGACGGGACAAGAACCTGTGTCTCACAGTGGAGGTTTTGTAAGAATCTTAACAAGAAACTGTAGAAAAATCTCCATTATGGATGCTCTAACCATTTACATAAATTGTAGCTATTTTGGGAATTTACCTCAGGCTATAAAATGAATTTATTTAGATGAATTGACTATTTTTAGTCAATTTTTTTTTATCAATAGTCAGTTGCATTTTATTTTTATTTCAATTACAAAGATTGATTAAAAAAATCTTATATATAGAAGTAAGTAAAAATATGGAATTGTGATCACAACCATATTCATTGTAAAAGACATCATGGCATCTAACAATGCATGATGAATAATACAAAATTTCAACTGAATGTTATATTGGTGGGAGATTAAATAAATATAAGTAAAAAACTATTGAAGAAATGATGATAAAATATATTTTGCACTTTGCATAGTTATTTAACAATTTTATTAATTCCAAAAAAAGGTGTATGTACAATTTGATAAAAAAAAAATTCAAAAACCAAACAATATTGAAATTTCAACACATCATATTGCATCTTTTATATATATATATATATATACTAGCCGCGTTGCGGTGAGATTTTAATCGGTAAACACCAATCCTCAATTAGCGTCTTTATTTTTATGATTATACATGGTTATCAAATGTGAATTACCTTGTTAGCATATCGATTACCATAAACGACAATTCATATTGAAATACATAAACTATTGTGAAATTTGTACATCTACATTAAAATTTTGCATCTGTTAAAAATTTCAAGGTAACCATAAGTGGTTTTTTATAGAGGAGTATGAAATAGATATAGATTTAGATAGACTAGATTTTAAAATAAAAAATAAAAAGATAATTGATATAAAATAAATTAAACAAATAACTCTAAAAATATAAAATGTTAGTTTTAAAATTGATTCGCTACATATTTATGCTATTTATTGTATTTAATAATATGATTTGATCCAAATATATTAAGTATTCGGGCTCATTTTGAAGGTATCGATGATATGAATAATGGTATAATTTGTAAAAAGGAAAACTTATTTTTTTAATATATTTTAGTAAATATACGATTATCTATGTTAATATGATTAAGGTGTAAAATGAAAAATAAAAAAATGAAAAAAGTATATAAAGTAAATTAAACAACCTATTATAGGGTCAAAGTGTAACTTAAAAATTAAAAATAATTTGATTTTAATACTATCTTTGAAACGCGGAGGTATTTTATGATAGTGGTTTAGCTTCAAAACTTGTACCTTATGCACAAAGGGAGGTACCTCTTAATTTTCAACTCTTAACCGTTTAAGGCTCTTATATATAGTGTATATATATATATATATATATCTATATAGACACATCTTCAAATACAAACTAGTCAAATGTTACAATCTATGCAAACTTGTACAAATCAATATAAAAAATAAAATTTTTCATTATTTTTTTTATCAAATGTTATGATTTAAGATATTATTACACATATGTTTGTTTCACATTGTACAAAAAATACATGTGAAACTTTTACATTATGAAACAAATACATATGCATATGTGATACTAAATTAGAGAAGTGGATGACTTTTGACGCAATCTAGGTTGCGGGCCAAGTCGCCCTAGCTAACACCATTAAGCCCCCTTACATGTGATAAGGGTGTTATTGATATGATACTATAATCCATCAATATTATCACATGTGATACTAAATTATAGACGTAGACAACCTTTGGCACGACTTAAGTCGCAGGACACAACGTCTGCACACTACCTGGTTCTTTCACGTGTATTATCACATGTGATAAGGGCGTTCTCGCGTTCTCGTAAAATGAAGGTGTTCTCGTTTGAACTTCCACCTATATATATATATATATATAACTTATGAAAGCATCTCCAACAGCTTCTCTAAATTTTCTCTAAAATAGAGAATATAAGTCAAAATCTCTAACATTATTATCTTCTAGCTTCAACAGTTTCTCTATTTTAGAGAATCTATTTAAAAATTATATTATTAAAATATTCAATAAATTTATTATTCCAAAAATTTCTAAAATTATAAGAGTATCTCCAACTTGTTATAATAGAAAAAAATTGAGTTTTCTTTTCTAAAATGCTCCAACAGCATTGCTATACGGTTTGCTATTTTAGAGATTTGGGGAGAAATCTCTAAATATAGAGAAATCTCACTACTAAAATGGAAGACTTTCAACTACGGACATTTCCCTGGGAAATCCGTCGCTAAAAGATGATTCGTCACAAAACAGTCACAAAAGTTCGTTGCTAAATTGTTGGTGGGTAAATTAAATCAGTGACAAATTACCCAGGAAATTCCTGGGTAATCCGTTGGTGTTTTCTTGAAAACATCGAATTTCGTCGGAGCCATTAGTATTTCCTGGGTAATCCGTTGTAATCACCCACAGAAATTTTCCTAGGTATTTTTTTGTGGATGAAAGTCATTTGTTTTGTAGTGTCTCTAAAATCCCTAAACTAGGAGAGATAAACATTATTTTAATATATACAACCAATCAAAATTATTTAAATAAAATGTGTAAGAGAGAGATATAATATTTTAATAATATAAGTAATGATAGATTATCTAAAATAGAAAAACTGTTGGAGTTGAAATGAAATGTTTTTAGAGATTTTGGCTTTTCATTCTCTATTTTAGAAAAATTATAGAAAAGCTGTCAGTACAAAAAAAAATTTGGCTTTCACCAACAAAAAATCACCCATGGAAATTTCCTTGGGAGATTAACACGGATCACCCAGAAAAAACTAATGGTTCTGGTAAAATTCGATGTTTTCAACAAAATACCAACGGATTACCCATGAATTTCTTGGGTAATCTGTCACTGAATTGATTTACCCACCAACAAATTAACCATCAATTTTTGTGACGGTTTTGTGACGAATCACTCTTTAATGACGGATTTCCCAAGGAAATGGTCGTAGGTGAAAGCCTTCCATTTTAGTAGTGTGTTGGAGATGCTCTAAGGGTTGTTGTTGGTGAGAATCATTAAAATAATATTTTTATCTCATCATTTTATAGATATAGAGAAATCTCTATATTTAGAAAATTTTCAAAAATCTCTATTTTAAAGATTGATATATATATATATATAGAAAAGTTGTTGGAAGAGTTTAGAGAAGAAAAATGAAGTTTTCTCTATTTTAGAAAAGCTGTTGGAGATGCTCTGAGAGGGTTTTGTTGAATGTTTTCATTTTGTCATAATTTTGAATTGTTTTAAAATCCATACTTTTCCATCTGTCTAATTAATTAATAAACTATGTCATAAACTGAAAAAAACATCTAATTTGATTTTTTAAATATCATTAAATATTTAAATTATTACATACAATATGTATAGAATAGACCTAAAAAAGATAAAGAGGATCAAAAGGAAAACACGATTTAAAATAAAAATAAGGGCAAAATATAAAAAAATAGCAACCTATTTTCATAAATTTCCTTATTATAACATTGTACTTTCAGTTTTATTTATTACAGCAATGTACTTTCAAATTATTTTTTATTAAGACATTGTACTTTGAAACATTTATCCAAAATAGCAATGGGTAACTTGTTACCTTTTAAACAAGTTAACCTCCATTTTTCTTTCCTTACATGACTTAAATGTGATTACATGGATGCCACGTCATTTTGATTACATGGCATTATTAAAAAAATTTCTTGCAATTTTTTTTTTTAAATTTCTCACTTTACCTGGTTTATTTTTTTTTCTTAATTTTCTCAAATTTTTAGTAATTTTCTTACGTCGTCACTCTTTAAAAAAAGCACTCTTTTTAAATTGTACAAATTAAATAATTTAGAGTAACATTTTTAACAAATAGGATATTTTTTTTCAAGATAAATATTTTTTTATAAGAAAACATAACACCTGTTATTTAATTTTTCTAATTCGGAAAATACTTATTTTGTATTTTTTTTTTAAAATTTAACGATATAAAATGTGTTTTACAAATCTTTTTAATATTGTTATATTTTAATGAATATTTTAGAAATAATCTAATTAATTAAATACGTTTATTGAATGATATATCAATTCATTTTTTTAAAACCAAGTCGATATAATTTTTTCAATATAAATATTTTATTTGTAATAAAGCGTAACAACTCTTATTTTCTTAGTTAAAAAATATTTTTTAAACATTTTTTGCAATATAGAGAAAATAAATTGTAATCTACAAACTTTCTTAATATTGTTATATTTATGAATAATTTAGTTTCAGTAAATTAATCTACTATATTTATTAAATACCATGTAAAAATAATGTTTTGAAAGTACATTGTTGTAATAAAAAATGTCACATCAGCAATATATTACATGTGGACAACCTACATGGACAATGAGGTGGCATGAACACCTACTATAGTGGGTAAATTTAAAAGAGAAGGTTACCCAATGCTATAATAGGTAGATTTTTCAAAGTACAATGCTATAATAAAAAATAATTTGAAAGTACATTGTTGTAATAAGAAAAACTTAAAGTACAATACTATAATAAGAAAATTTATGAAAGTAGGTTGCTATTTCTTGTATTTCGCCCTAAAAATAATAATAAAACGATCAAGTCACAAGTAATTAAAATGCAATTAATAAATACAGTCAACACAAAGGTAAAACTAACGACTCAACTATTTCATGACTCATTAAATGACAAAAACTATTTCATCAATTAATAAGAACCATCACACTAGCCGATAAAATTCTGATCTTTTTTAATATTACTAAGTTATTATATATATACAGTAAGTATGAAAGAAATATATAAAAATTATAAGGGAAAAGTATAAAAAAATCCAACGAAGTATCTGGTTTCGAATGATTAAGTCCTTAAACTAATTTTTTGAATGAAAAAATCCTTAAACTTTTTGAAACCGGTTAAATACATTCTTTTAATCTGTAAAAACAGGTTAATGTTATTAATTTTTTGAAAAAGTCAAGAAAAACCCGACAAACTATCTGATTTTAAATTATTAAGTCTTTGATTTTTTAGCAAATAAATCCTGAATTTTTTTCCTAAATCTTTGTACCAAATTAATTTTGGAACTTTATTTGAACAAATAAATCTCAAACTTTTTTTGAAAAATAACATCATGAACTTAATTTTGAACAAATAAATGTGGAATTTTTTTTTGAACAAAATCATAAACAAAAAAATATACAATTTCTATCACCGACAACAAAGTACGATAAACCAATTAAATGGATAAAAATTATATACTATTTGCATTACTAATTATGAAACATATAAAATAAAAGCCATGTCTAAAGTATAAATAGATACATAAAAAAATTAAGTTAATGAAAAATTTAATTTATGCTTTAAACAAAACTTTTATATGTTTTGTAATTAGTATTGAAAATGGTATGATTTATTAATATTTAATTGATTTATCGTACTTTGTTGTCGGTAAGAAAATTATATATATTTTTGTTTATGATTTTGCTCAAAAAAAATCCGCATTATTTGTTCAAAATCAAGTTCATGATTTTATTTTTATTTTTAAAAAGTTTGGGATTTATTTGTTCAACAATAGTTCAAAAATTAATTTGATAAAAAGATTTAAGAAAAAAAATCGGGATTTATTTGTTAAAAAAATCTAAGAACTTAATCATTCAAAAGCAGATAGTTTGTTGATTTTTTCTAGACTTTTTTCAAAATTTTATAACATTAACCTGTTTTTACAGGTTACAAAGATGTATTTAACCGGTTTCAGAAAGTTTAAGAGTTTTTTCATTCAAAAAATAGTTTAAGGAATTAATCATTCAAAATCAAATAGTTCGTTAGACCTTTTTAGACTTTTCCCAAAATATAATTCTTTAAAATTCGTTACATATAAATAAAATTAGAACCAATATGTATAACTAAAAAAACATACTACAATCAATATATAATATTCATGTGATCTCAATGCATAAACCAATTGACAATATATAAATATATGAATGTGATGTCAATGCATACACCAATTGAAGCTGTAAAAGAGGTTTTAGCAATGGAGGTTGAAACAATGATAAATGATGATGAACACGATCTCGATGGACTAACTGAAGTTGCAAGAGAAGTGTCACCGATAAATATTGAAAAAGTGAAACATAATAACATTTAATTTCAACAATTTCTTAAGTTGTTCAATATAAACAAACCAAGGATAAATAATCACCTTTGAAATCCTAGGGTTTTTTTTGAAATCCCACAGGATGTCTAGGATTACATGAGATTTTCTAATAATCAATTAAATAAAAAGTAATTTAGTTATTTTATTAATTTTTTTCACAAATAATAATTCAAATTTCATTTCAAGTCCTACAAAATAAACACACTAAATATTCTAAATTCCTTTAATTTCAAATTTTCCACAAATTAAATCCAAAACTCTCAAAATCATTCCACAAACTAAACATCTTAATACTTCGGATAAAAACAAAAGAAAACAGAATACCATGCCATGACATTTATATTTTGATTTGAAGTTAAACTATATTTTGTTTTACCTTTTATTTTAGGGAATTTAATTTAAAAAATTCATGTCTTTGATTCATTATAACTTTACGAGATAAAGAAAGACATATATTATGTTTTTATGTAATTAGTGGACATATTGTAATTTTATGAGAAAAAAAAGAGAACGTATTATAATTTATAAGAGAACTTATTTATTGAAAACTTATTTCTCATCTGAACTGGTTTGTTGAAAACATGAATCAGTAGTCACTATCTAAACCAGATGGGTGATAAATTCATTAATTAAAAGTATTTAAATCATTTTCGTATTTTTTTTTCTAATCCTAATTACATTATCAACCTAACATCTCGTACTCTTGTTTAATAATATTTTTCTACAAACATATGTTATCAAAAGTTACTTTTCTATTCAGCATTGGAATCAAGGAATTAGGAAGCCGCCATTTTATATATATATATATATACATATCTATATATATATATAGAGGAAGGCTCAAATGAGAACTTTGTATATATATATATATATATATATATATTTCCAGCCCAAGCTTTAACCTTGATACGAAGTCGGTGCCAATTAACACTTAGACTTAGATCAACATGAATTCTATGATTCCTATTTCTTACGGTTCTTCGGTTTCGGCCAAGGATCATAATGATTGTAAACAAGGGGTAATCCGCAGCACAGTGAACTTCCATCGTAGCATTTGGGGAGATCAGTTTCTCACCTACAACGAGGTTTCTAAATATATTATCATTATTGTCATGATCAAAAAAAAGTTTTGTTTGAAAACATATCGTTTTAGTCTCTTTTTGTTGAATTAAAATTTTGTGTTATTTGGCATGCAGAGAGAGGATCAAGCTTGGGAGGAGGAACAAGCAAAAGAACTAAGAGAGAAAGTGAGAAAAGAGCTAGTGATCACAACTTTAACCGAACCAATGCAACATGTGAAGCAAATGGAACTCATTGATGCGGTTCAACGTCTCGGTGTGGCTTATCACTTTGAGGAGGAAATTGAAGAATCCTTAAACCTTATCTATGTTTCTTATGGGGATCAATGGATCAACGATAACCTCCAAGGCACTTCACTTTGGTTTCGACTCCTACGACAACATGGCTTCAATGTTTCAAGTGGTATTTAACTAATCTCTCTCAACTAATAAAATTTAATTATTATGTTAAGTTCACGACCGTTTCTTAGAATGTTAAATGTGATATTTTGAATTTTGGGGCCAATTTTACATGTGTTTAGGATCTTTTTATCAACATGTTTAAAAGTGGGTGTTTTTTTCTTGGCGTAAATTAGATTTGGATAATCAGATTGTTAAATGTTTAGGTTAATCCCTTTTATGCGCTTAACATATATATATAGCTTTGTCACCTCATTTTAAAGTGTAATATAAAGTTTTGATTGTAACAAGGCCTTCAAAAAGATTGGAGAACTCATGTTTTTTAATTTCAAGTTTATTTTGGTAAAAGGAAAGAAGTAAACATGCAAACAATGCTTACCATTTTTACGTTGCAGGAATATTCAAGAAGTACATGGACGACAATGGAAAATTTATGGAATCCTTAAGAAACGATGTCGAAGGCATGCTTTCTTTGTACGAAGCAGCATACTTGAGGGTGGAAGGAGAAGAAGTTTTAGATTCCGCCATCGAATTTACAACTTCGGAACTTGAAAACATAGCCAAAAATCATGTAGGTAACGACGATTCTCTTAAGATTGAAATACAACAAGCACTACAACAGCCTCTCCGAAAAAGGTTGCCAAGGCTTGAGGCGTTGCGCTACATACCGGTCTACCAACATGAATTTTCTCATAATGAGGACTTACTAAAGCTTGCCAAGTTAGATTTTAACTTGCTCCAATCATTGCACAGAAAAGAGCTTAGCCAAATCAGCAAGTACGTGTAAATGATCATTTTTTTTATATAGAATCATTTTTTTTATGTAGAGGGACCACCCATTTTCCCAGGGTGTTAATTACCACCTAAGGAAAGAGATCAAAAGACACCAAGCTAAATGTTTGAAGGAAATGTTATCAAAACTTGTTGCTAACTAATTTGTCTCATTTTTAACTAGTTTTTACTCAAGGCTACAAATACCTCCCATGATCTCATGTTTAATTCATTTACTTAATTAGATGGTGGAAGAATTTGGATACGCCAACCAAGCTACCATATGTTCGAGATAGATTGGTTGAAGGTTACTTTTGGATATTGGCAGCCTATTACGAACCTCAATATTCTGATGCGAGGATCTTTCTCATGAAAACATGCAACCTCGTAATCATATTGGATGACACGTATGATAATTATGGTACTTATGAGGAGCTCGAGATCTTTACTGAAGCTATTCAAAGGTATGTGATACACATTTAACTAGAGTTATCGACATTTGCAACACCCAAAATCTTTAAAACGATGTATTTCACATTGTGAGTCGTATAGATGGTCTGCAAGCTGCTTGGATATGCTTCCGGAATACATGAAATTCATATATAAAGAACTTTTGGATGTTCACAAAGAAGCTGAGGGGTTACTAGAAAAGAAAGGAATGACATATCGTAGCTACTATACTAAAGAGATGGTATGTAATTAATAGGCATCTTCTTTGCGAATTTTTTAAGCGTTCTAATAGACCGCTTTATAATACTTAATTTATAGGACCAAAAAAGAAAGCATCTTATGTAAAGACGTTGTAATAAGTTTATACAATAAATTTGGACGTCTTAACAAGTGTTTTAAGACACTTTTAATACAAAGCATCCCAATAGCAATTTGATAGGACCCTATTTGAAACAGTGACCTATAAAAACAAGTGTTCTATAAAAAGATGAGTTGATAGGACACTTTCTCAAAAGTGTTCTGTAGAGTTGTTTTTAATTAAGACGCTTTGTATTAAAAATGTCCTAAAAAACTTTTTAATACACCCAAAAGCATCCTATAACTTATTACAAAATCTTTAGATAATACGTTTTATAGTTTGGCTCTATAAATTAAGTCCTATAAAACGGTCTATTATGACGCTTATAAATTGGTGGCATCCTATAAATCCAATTTTTTGGTAGTGGTTTTTGCCTGATAAAATTTAATTTAATCTAACTTGCCAACCAGGTGAAAGAGTATACTAGAAATCTTCTAACAGAAGCCAAATGGGTAAAAGAGGGTTATATTCCAACCATAGAGGAACACATGTCTGTAACCCTGATAACTTGTGCCTATGCCATGATCATCGCGAAATGTTATGTTCATGGACATGATTTGGTCACAGATGATACCTTTAAGTGGGTGTCCACCTATCCTCCTCTTGTAAAGGCTTCATGTTTAATTTTAAGGCTCATGGATGATATTGCTACCCATAAGGTTCGTTTTAGATCTATTAATTTTGTGGTATAATTGAACACATATATAGTTAAAACAAAAACAATATACGATTGTATAATGTTACTTATGCAAATACCACAGGAGGAACAAGAAAGGAACCATGTAGCTTCTAGCTTACAATGCTACATGAAGCAACATGGTGTCTCGGAGGAGGAAACGCGTGTAATATTTTCAAAACAAGTCGAAGATGCGTGGAAAGTTATAAATCAAGAATCTCTTAGGCCTACTGCTATCCCGATGCCTTTGCTTATGCCTACAATCAACCTTGCCCGTGTCTGTGACGTACTTTATAAACGTGGCGACGATTACAATCATGCAGGGAAAGAAATGATCCATTTCATCAAGTCACTTCTCGTAAATCCGATTAAATGAGTAGCTCAGTTATGTTCGTGGTGGTGTCTCTTTATTGGCTCCTACTTCTTCAACATGCATTTGCAATAAATACTATGGCTACATGCATTTAGATGAACTTCAATTCTCTACTTAGTAATCTGGGTAGGGCGTGTTGTAGTATTATGTTGTAATGATATGTTGAAAGATTTGGATGAAACAGATTTAAATATTAATTAATGTGTTACAAAACCGACAGATAATCGATGTGTTAGAAAACTCTAACTGTTGCCCCATGGTGGAAGCCAAAGCCAAACAATTTTAGCCAAAAATCGTGAAAACTGATTTAAGGAGGGATTGCGCGAAAACAACTAAAGATATATACTTAAAAACAAAAGTCAAACAATAACACATAAAATTATTGATACTGAAAACCCTATCGAGTGTAATAGCTGCAGATGACTAATAAGGTTGTTGATATGCTAATGGAATCGTAAGTACAACGATCGTAAAATGCAATGATGATCATAACTATTGAATATTTGTGTGTATACGTAGCTTTAGATTCTGTTTTTTAGAATGTAACGTAATATTGATCCCAAAAGTTTAGTTTCTATCATACTTATATGTCCTTCTTAGAGTAGTCGTGACCCTTCGTTCATACGAATCTTTAGACGAAAATTTGATTACATCATAACTTCCGTCGTTGAATATGATTTGTGTTTTAATGGTGAAATCCGTTAACCTTATCTTCACGTTTAAAGCAGTACCTGTTGTAACACCCCGAAATTTTGGGAATTTCACTTTATGACCAAGTTAGATTTTTAGAAAGAAAATATGTCCATAAGTTGAAATTATGAGGCTTGAAACATTTGGTGAAAGTGGGGATTGAAAATCTGCTGGCCATATACAAAAAAGGACCTTACCGTGCAAATTTCTAGTCCCCGGCGACCTGTCACGTGACCTAGGGTCGCGGCAGGGGTCGCGCTACTCACTGTCGACTTGCACTATACACTCCAAGGGCCCGACTAGGCTCGCGACTTGGGATCGCGGCCTAGGTCACGGAGTACACTTTTTGGCACAATAAACTCTTTTAAGTCGGATTTTCAGCTGGTTCCCAATCTCATTTTCCCCCAAGAACCAATATTTACGGTTTTACTCCACCAAACCCAACAACCCAAAGGCTCTTATTCACCATTAAAGCTAAGGATCTAAGCTTTAAGGTTCAAGATCTCAAGTTCTAGCTTTATCTTCTCCATCTCTTTATTCCACCATTGTTAGCCAAGCTCTGAGGCTTTTCTCCATACCAAGATTTGTAAGTATTCCAAACTTTCTAAGCATTATTTGTTGTCAAAATCATTCTTACACTAGTACAAAAACTCACATTTGCCACGGTTAAAAACCGTGGGCGTAGGGCTTTGGTCACCGTTTTTTTCTTCAATCAAAATGTAGCCTATTTTCCCGTGACCATTGATACCCTTATGGTCACGTTTAAAATGTGTCACCATATCATTAGAAAAACCGTAGCCATACCCTAAAAAGCGTGGCTATAAACGTATTTAATTTTTATGGTATTGGAGCATTTTACCTATAACCGCAACCATAAGCTACTTATCGCCACACAAACGTACGTTAAACGTGGCTAGTTCTTTACATATACCTATGCTTAATTTTAATAAGTTTGACTACTAGCTACATTTTGGTCGCACAAAATAAAGAAGACCATGGCAATAAACTGCTTATGGCTACACCATTTGTTTTTTACGGTGACCATTGATTACCATGTAACCACGTATATTTGTTTTAACGTGGCCATAAACTAGTTATCATCACACAAATTTTATGTTAACCATGACTAGTTCATGATATTTGGCTACTATAAATTTTAAAACCGTGACTACTGGTTAGCTTTTGGTCATATGAAATAACTAAAAACGTAGCCATAAACAACTTATAGTCATGCAAACTTCATATTAACCGTGGCAAATTCATGACATATTGTTACACTGAAATGTTTGAACCATGGCTATTGATTATATTTTGGTCACATGAAATAACTAAAGTTGAAGCCATAAACCAGTTATCACCACACAAATTTCATATTAACCGTTGTCAATTCATAACAATTGGTTACACTATATTGTTAAAAATGTGGCTATTGATTAACTTTTATTCAGATGTATTAACAAAAACTGTGACCATAAACTAATTATAATCACACAAATTTACATTAACCGTTGTCATTCCATGACATATTGTTACACTAAATTGTTAAAAAGCGTGACTATTGGTAGCCTTTTGATTACAAGAAATAGCTAAAACCGTGACCATATACTATTTACAGCCACACAAATTTTATATTAACCGTTGCCATTTGCAGACATATGGTGACACTGAATTATTAAAACCGTGACTTGGTTATCTTTTGGTTACACGAAATAATTAAAATTGTGGCCTTAAACTACTTATAACCATGAAAATTTTCATATTAACCGTGGCTAATTTGTAACATATGGTTACACTTAACTATCATAACAGTAGTCATTGGTTACCTTTTTGTCACATGAAATAATCAAAACCATGACAATAAACAAGTTATAGTCACACAAATTCGATAACAAACGTGGCTCATTCATGATGTACAGTTACATTGAATTTTAAATAATTGTGGCTATTTCTTGCCTTTTGTGGTCACACAAAATAACTAGAGCTTATATTTGGTTATATCTTTATTCTTTTAGAGTTTTAGCTTTGCAGGATGTCTTGGTTGATTTAAGATCTATAACCAAGTATTGTTTCGATTTAATTTTTGAGAATTATACTTGATGTATTTTAGGTTTATTAGAGCATCTACAATGGAGGTTGTTCTACAGATTCTTATTGAGGTTCTTATAAAAACCTCCACTGTGGGACACAAGTTCTTGTCCAGTCACAGGTTCCTATAGGCACCCGGGTGCTTGAACAAGAACCCGGGTTCTTGCAGAACATTCCTTTTTTGTTATTTATTATTTTATTGTTTTATTAATCATTTTATTTTATTTTAATAAATTTATAAAACATATAAATAAATATTGATTAAAAACGTATATAAACTAAATATTATAAAATATATTTTTATTTTTAACTTTTTTAATTTTCTTTTCCTTAAATTTTCAACAACGAGTAGATGCGGTTGTTAAGAAATTAAAGGATTATCACCACTACAAAAATGAAGTTTATCAACTCCGGTCCGACTTGGTTGAATATATTTGGTCGAATCGAGATTACGAGTGATCTATATTACTATTTATTATTTCGTATTATTTTTTATAATTTTGCACTTTTTTTAATTATAATTTACAATTACGTTTATGTTTTAATTATTTTTTAAAAATATTTTAACAAAATATATAAATTAACAAATTCAAAATAATACAGAAAAATGGAAATTAATAAATTATATTTGAATTTTTTAATAATATATACATATATTTAAATATATATATAATAATCTATAAATTAAATAAAATGTTATAAATTAAAAAGAAGGAAAGTGAGATTTTTGTAAGAATCTCCTTTTGGAGGGTTTTTGTAAGTTTTATGGAGGGTTTTTGTAAGTTTTATGGAGGTTTTTGCTTTGTTGAGGTGGCATGAAAAAATATGGCAACTGAGGTTTTTAGAGGTTCCACCACTGTAGATGCTCTTAAGGAGCTAAATAAGGTTCCTAGTGTTGGATATTTGTGGATCTAAAATCTTCTTCAAAGGAGGCTCAAAGTGGGTAAAAACCTAGATTTAACATAAATCTAGCAAGACGAGTTCTAGTTGCATTTATAAAACCATATATATGTCAAAATAATTATTTTGGGGATTGGGCTCGTTTTATAAATTTGATTCTTGCTTGATATAAATTTATGAAAATGATATTTGGAGTATTTGAGGCTATAAACTCCTTGTTAAAGTCTTATAAACTGTAGGGTAAAATGCAAGAAATAGCAACCTACTTTCATAAATTTTCTTATTATAGCATTGTACTTTCAGTTTTACTTATTACAACAATGTACTTTCAAATTATTTTTTATTAAGGCATTGTATTTTGAAAAATTTACCTATTATAGCAATGGGTAACTTGTTACCTTTTAAACAAGTTAACCCCCACTTTTTTTTTGCTTACATGACTTAAATAAGATGACATGGATAACATGTCATCATGATTACATGACATTAGTAAAAAAAATCTCTTGTAATTTTTTTAAAAAAATTCCCATTTTTTAATATTATTCTTAATTATCTCAATTTTTTTAGGTAATTTCTTCACGTCATCACTTTTTAAAAAAAATTATTCTTACTAAATTGTATGCAAATTAAATATTTTAAAGTTACAGTTTTTTTAACAAATGTGATATTTTTCTTCAAAATAAATATTTTATTTATAAAAAACGTAAAACTTGTGATTTAATTTTTCTAGTTCAAAAAATACTTATTTTGTACTTTTTTTTAAATTTAACGATATAAATTGTGTTTTAGAAATCTTCTTAATATTGTTACATTTTAATAAATATTTTAGAAATAATCTAATTAATTTAATATATTTATTGAATGATATGTCAATTCAATTTTTTAAGACAAATGTATATATTTTTTTCCATATAAATATTTTATTTGTTAAAAAACATAATAATTCTTATTTTATTAGTTAAAAAATATATATTTTAAACATTTTTTAATATTAGGGAAATAAATTGCCACCTATAAATCTTCTTAATATTCTTATGTTTATAAATAATTTAGTTTAGTTTAATTAATCTAATATATTTATTAAATAATATGTAAAGCACAATGCTATAATAAGAAGTGTCACATCAACAATATATTACATGTGGACAATCTACATGGACAATGAGGTGGCATGGAAACCTAGTATAGTGGGTAAATTTAAAATAAAAGGTTACCCAATGCTATAATGGGTAAATTTTTCAAAGTACAATGCCCTAATAAAAAATAATTTGAAAGTATATTGCTGTAATAAGAAAAACTAAAAGTACAATGCTATAATAGAAAAATTTATGAAAGTAAGTTGCTATTTCTTGCATTCTGCCCTAAATTGTATTCGATGTTTGAGATATCAAAGACTATACACATGGTTAAAAGGAATCATTTTGGGAATTTGGAGAAATGAAGTTTAGTTATTATTCTAACTTTGAGAAGATGTAGTTTGAAAGGAAAAGGAATGACTTCCTTGGTTTGGTACATAAATACCAATATTTATCAAATTAATTAGGATCAAACGTATTTGGGGACCTTACTCAATTTATAAACTTTGGGCGAATATTTGCTAATCTTTAGATTACAAATGTGTACATATTTGATAAACCATTGCCTTACTTTTAGAGATTTTGGAAAATATATCGTATTGACTCATGGGCTTTAAAATAGTCCTTATTTGAAGTAGAGAAAGATGTTTACGAGACTTTTGACTAAAGATATAACCAAATGATTTTTGGGATGTTGTTCGGTTTTAATGTCCTCTTGGGTAGTCTTGAACGTATCATCCATGCATGCTATATTTATTGGTAATCTTCATCTTGGTAGTATTGTCTTTCACTTGGATTCGAGAAAAGATTAGACTGCATTGCATTTGGATCCATAAACATATGAGTCAGTTTGATTGTTGAAAGACTTTTGAGTCCCTCGTTTGGAGGCCATAAGCCGTTGGTCTTTTAGTAGTCGGTATTACAAAGAGGGACCCAATTGGGAATGCCTCTACGACCATGGATATTATAGAGATGGACCCATGTGGGAATGCCTCTGTGACCCTGGGTATTACGATGATGTAACTCGTTGGATGTAATGCCCGAAAAATTCGTAGTTTTAAAAGGTTATGAAAATAGCTTTGTAATATTCCAATTTATGGCTAAGTGGAAGGTTTCAAGTATTATTACGTCGGGTAACTTGGAAGTGGAGGAAAACGAACGTGTAAGCGAAGCAAAACGCAACCAGAACACCCCCGGCTATGCTGCCAGGCGAGGGTGCCATGGCAGCATCGCCAGGGCAACATCACGCAAGGCTTGAAATTGTTTTACTTTGAGAGTTTCGGTACATAGCGGGCTAGAATGACACGGCGAGGGTGCCATGGCACACTAGCATGGGCAACATCGCCCGTGGTCTATTTTGAGCCATTTTGAGCATGTTATGGTACATGGTGTGCTAGTGTGCCAGGCGATACTGCCATGGCACCATCGCATGGGCAGTATCGCCCGTGTGGTCCAGGAGGCTCCATTAAGACGCGATTTTTCAGCTCAGTCTCATTTTATCAGATATCAGTTGCGGTTTTGAGACCAGAGCAGTAAGGGGCGATTTCTAGAGTTCCATCTCCTCTACCTACTTCTCTAAAGGGCATTTATTGTTACATTAAAGAGAAGAAATCAAGTGAAGTTTTGGGATTTAAAGCTTCAAGTGTTCATCTCCTTCACCACTTCATCTTCTTCCACCATTTTAGTAAGATTTCTAGGGTTTACCTAACCTTAGCCTTGTGAGTTCATTCTTACGTTTCTAAAACTTTATACATGTCAAAATGATGCATTTTATCCTCTACATGATGTTTATATAAGTATTTCTATACTTGAAGGATTTTGGTAAACTAGGTCAAAATGTGTCATATAGGGTTTCTCTTTGAAATGATGAAAATGTGTATAAGAAATAGTTTTAAAAGCACTCTTATGAGTTTTATGTCAAGAATTATGATGTTTGAAACTAAATGCTATTTTGACCTAATTTTGGGAATAAAGTTTTGGAAACAAGGAATTATCATACAAAGATTTTGTATTGAGATTTGACTAGTACATTGGAATGAATGTAGGTAATGGCTAGACTAGTGTAATGGATCCATAGGCACAATAGTCGGTTCTATATTTGGGGATGGGGCAAGTGAAAGATCCTAGTTTGGGTTGAGCTTGTTCAGTTGGGTATTGAGTAATAAATCCACGTCTAGGGTTGAACTCTTTATCCGTAAGCCGGAGATTTCTATCCGTTCGAGCTTACTGATTTACTGATTTCTATCGGTATGATTTGCGGGTCGCTCCCGTATGTTTCCCTCAATTGCGTTTCTTTTAGGTGTAAATCGCGCGCAAAAGAAAAAGGATTTAAATGGAAAAGCTTTTTGGTTAAATGTTGATTTTACCATTTTCGCTTATTTACTAGCTTTCCATATTTAAACTGTTTGTTCTCACTAGGCTTTAAGCCTAACACTTTTTCTTAAAATGACATGTATATCAGGAGATCGTGCTAGTGGGGCTCGAAGGGATTGAGTTGAGCTAGATGCCGGTAGAGGCGTTCTTTTTGGAGTACATCATCGTGTGTACATATAGAGTTGCATAGAAAGCTTATTTTGAGGATTAGAGACACCCGAACTTAATCTGTATTTGTAAATTATATAGATTAATAGGTTGTCGTCTAGTATCCAGTGATGTTGTAAACTCTTTTACTTCTCCCCATTTCTATAGGTGATGTCTATTCATTTAATATTTCCGCATTATTTTGATTTAAGTTAACTCCCAATTTTAGGGGTGTTACATTGGAGTATGCTATCGGGACACATGTTAGAGGCTAGTGCCTCTTATAATTCACACAGGTATTTTGGGAATGAACTCGTTTTGGGTCGGGTCCCATTATCATCGGTTCTTAGTGTGAGTCTATTGTAATTAACTAGGTCTGGGATCGGGGTGTTTTGGAGATGAATCCGTATGGGTCAGGCTCCGGGACCTTAGGTATTACGGTGGATACTCGTTGAGGGGTCGTACACCGGGGCCGTGATCTTAGGGCACTACTCTTTAACTTCAAATCCTGGCTTACTTTGTGTTACACCACAATAGACGGAATCGGGTCTCTCCCGTCACCGAAATGTGTTGTTTGGGTATTGAGTCTATCCTTACTTTTGGTAATTTCGGGATACATGGTAATTATCACATTTTATATGATTCTGGAGTTAAATCTTACTATTTATTGTTCAAGATTAAAGTGACACTGTTGTTGGTCTTCAAAGAGGTTTTTCATGACTATACTTTATATATGAAATCGATGATTTTGGCAAACACCTTCCCTCGTTTATAAATGCTATGATATAAAAGTATGTTTGGAAAAAGGGAAATTATTTCGGGTTCCATTACTTTCATTTATGAGATAAACTGCTTTAACTCAATAGACTTTAAGCCTAACACTTTTTGTTATCAACATGTATATCATGTCTTAATAGGTTCCAAGGTTGTAATGGAGCTTGAGTGATTTCGTTAGGATAGCGTAGGAGCGTCATTGGTTTTGAAGATAGCGGATTGGACGATATTAGTAACACCCAACTATTCCTAAATCCACTTATTGATTAGTCTGATGCGAACTTTCTTATCTTTTGAAAGACATTATGTAATTTGTTTGTAAGCTATCTCGTATAGATGGTTTTTGAAAGTTTAAATTTTCAACTATTTTCTCTAAATTTAGGGGTGTTACACCTATAATAACCAGGAAACATGAAACTAAAGTAAGTTGTTAATTGTTAGATTGACATTTGTTGTTAGTTAGATGAGCCGCACAGCATGATACAAGAGGTCCCTCGCGCGTCTAAAGATTTATCACGACCACTTTAGGACGACTTGTACTCCGCGATGATCGCCGAGTTTTAGATTTTTTACCAGAACAATAATAAAATATGGAAACATAATGAACGTACAAGTTAAAAATACATAATAATCGTCGGAGTAAAAAGATACATAACAGTTTCACTATGCAACAAGAAGCATGTAAAAAATGATGAATAACACATATTTGACGTTTTACAATGCGATGATAGAACTGACGTTTTAGGAAAAAATTGTGATGACATAATGGATACGTGTGTATTATTTTACATAACAAGATAACCGAGTATGAAGGTGATCTCAAATGCACCAATTGAAGTTGTATGAGAAGTGGCACCGATAAAGGTGATGGTTGACGATGAACATGATCTTGATGCACAACTGAAGTTGCAAAAGAAGTGTAACCGATAGAGATCGAAAACAATGATAGATGATAATTGTTTGCTATGAAAAACTAAGGACAAAGAATAACATTTTACACTCAAGAATGCTTTATTTATCACTTGTGGAAACATATAGTAATTATAATATATAATATTTAAATGCGTATGAATTACTTTTATAATATAACTTTTAATATTTAATGAGACGTTTGTTTTATATAATAAAATAATTTAATCCTTAATTAATAATGAAATTCATTAAGTTATTGTCAAAATAAAAAAAATGTGCACAAATTATAAGTTATTAGATATAAAAATATAATTTAATTTTTGTTCAAATTCAAGATAAAAGGAAAATATATACTTAGAATATATTGATTTGGTGTAAAAAGTAGTGATATTGATTAGAAAAAAAATTACTATTTACATCAAATTTTCTTTTAAACTGTAAATTGGTATAAATTTAATGTAAACAATAAACTTTCAATAATATTTTTATATTTATAACATTAAAATATAATATATATATATATATATATTTGATTTTTTTGATAATAACTTAATAAATTTTATCATTAACTATGCATTAAATTATTTTAGTATATAAAACCAACATTTCATTAATTAAATAATAAAAGTTAAATAAAGACACAAATAATGTTATCAATAATATGAATATAGATATCAATTGATTAAATATTGTTTGTAATCTGTCTGTTTGGTTCACAAAATATAGATCTGGTATTGAAATAAAATCTTGGTAAATGACACCAAAATATCTTTTTTTGATAATTTTAATTTTTAAACTAAAAACACTTTAATAAAATAATTATTAAATACTTTAATCTTTTTAAAATACAAATACTTTGATAAAATAATCATTAAGACTATCTTTGACAAACTAGCTGATAGCTGATAAGATAACGGATGACTGATAAACCAGTTGGTAGCTAATAAGTCAACTAATGAAAAAAAAATCATGTTTAGCAAAACTAGCGTATAAGAATGTAAAATCACCAAAAAGAGTATATTGAAAGATAAGCAATATAAATATTTTTAAATATAACTAAAAACAAATCTCTAATAATTTAATATATTAAATAATACAAACAAAATGGTAGAAAAATTAATATATATATATATAGAAAGAGGTTCATGCGAGGACGATAACAATTTACGAGAATACGAGAACAATTTTCAGCCAATTATTTTGTACATGAAACTTTTCATGTACAAAATCACATATGATTCATGTACAAAATCACATATGATTTACGTACAAAATCACATATGATTTACGTACAAAATCATATATGATTAGCCGCGACTTATTCCGTGACTTGCCCACGGGAAAAGTCGCGCGTGTCCTTTTTTACGCTTACAAAATCACATATGATTTTGTACATGAAATCATATATGATTTTGTACATGAAATATTTCATGTACAAAATGATTGGCCGAGAATTGTCTTCGTATTCTCGTAAATTAGTACCGTCCTCGTATGAACCCGCCTCTATATATATATATTGATTAAAAGAATTTGAAGTTGATTATTATATACATTTCAATATTTGGATTTCTTAAAACAATTTTTATAAAAAAATCTACTATTTATGATTTTTAAATAACCATTACATATAATGCGAATAACAATAAAATTGATCAATTTCACATATCCTAATTAACTAATAATTTTAAAAAATTATATTTAATAATTAAATTAAATATTTTATTAAAATTTTACACAATTTTATTATTTATAAAAAAGTAAGTATAAATTTAATTTTTATGTTATATAAACATTTTTATAAAAATTATATTTGTTTTTGGATAAATAAATATGTTGAATAATAACTAAAGAAGATAATAATATGAAAATAATTGGTAAAAGTAATAGTTATTGTAAATAATTAATAAATAATATTAGTGTATAATTTATAACTAATAATTAACTTTTAATTTATATTAATTAAATTTATATTAGTAGTATTAGTAATATTTATTTATAATTAATAGTAATAAATAATAATTAATATTAATGAGGATTATAATTGGAAAAAATGACAATAAACTCTCAAAATTTTACTCAAAGTAGCATTTCAGTATGCTAACTTATGGTTTGTCAAAAGTGTACCCTGAAAATAAGTTAACTTATTTTTGTCAAAGCTTAAATAGTTTCTCAAATTGAAATGCAATATTGCTAAATGAGCAAAATACCCTTTTTTGAAAATTTTGAAACCGAAATCCAACTAATATGGTTTAAATCGGGGGTGGTTGGGGGTGGTTTATATCAGTAGTAGTCGGTGGTTGTTAAAATCGGCGATGGTCGACGGTGGTTGACTATGGTTCAGATCGGTGGTGGTCCAAATGGCGATAGTTTAGATGGTGGAGGTCAGCGGTAGTTCAGATCGGTGGTGGTTTAGATCGGCGGTGGTCGACGGTTGTTCATATTGAGAAGGAGGTGTGCGACTATTTTATCATAATAGGTTAAGGTGTATACTTGGGATTATGAAATTTGAACATTCCATTCCATCAAAATACCATCTTATTGCCAATGAATGTTCAATTCCATTATTTGTGGAATTTAATGGAATTTGAAGATTCCTTCCATGAAAAAGAATGAACCAAACGAGAGAAAAGAATTTGGTCAATGGAATTTAACATTTGAATTCCATCAGATTCCACCAGAATCTGCGAACCAAACGCCACCCAAGGGTTTGAATAAGCACATTAGTTCTTCTACATTTTATTTTTGTTACTGAGCATCCACAGTGGCTGAAACTCTAATAACTTCATTTGCCATATTTTTTTTGTAACAACCCAAAAACTCAACAAATCAACGAACATATAACATCAAACCAAAGCCAAGAGTAAAGATATAGTCTATTACATCCCAATGTTTGCAGCAGAAATAACAAAATCCACAACCGAGAATTATCTAACTAAATAAGTCTCTACGACATTGCATCCCTTTCTATGGGTGACTCAAAGCTTTCCCTTGCCCTTAGTCGAGCTCTATACCAATCCTTTTCCTGAAAAAGGTTTTAGTTTTGAAAAGCGAGGGTTAGACTAGTAAATTCCATGTGGATCTATAATCATATCAAATAAGAACACAATGAATGAACTCGATGAATATAGAGAGAAAACTAATGTCGGATATCTTACTTGGTAATCGTGGTACAAAGTTATCGTATAAAAGGCTATAGCTCATGACTACAATGATCTATTCTCTCTCTCTAAATTATGAACCCCTAAGCCTCTATTTATATTGCTAGGAAACATAGAAATAAGACATTATACACTTGCCTTTTCATTACAATGCAATACTTTCCTAGTTTGTCACAAAAATAGTTTCCTCATAATCTCTCCCTATGTGGAAAAATGAACGCATTACCGAATCTCAAACATTCCTTCAAATCGTTGTAGAGTTTGTCGGTATATAGGCGTTTGTCGATGATCTCCATGGCGTCGAGGATCTTTTGTCGTTAAATTCTGCTAAGCGTAATAGATTCCTTTATGTCAGAACTAATCTCGGCAGATAGTCTTAAACGAACAACCTTCAGCGTTCATCGCAGTAAGCAACAATTTCATTAAATCGCATGAACCGTTTGGTGCCGGTGTTGTTGATGAAGACAATTTCGTGAACCGGCTTGGTTAGGATGGTGAGAATTTTGAGCTTGTCCAAACCAGGAACATCTTGATTTGGTTTGGTGATGAATATCTTTTTCTGCTTGCTTTTGAGACCGCATAGGAAATCTTGAAGATAACTGAATAAAATTTCCTTTCGAACAAAACGGACGATTGCTCTTAAAGATCTTTGTTCATCTCTTGATCTTCTCTGTTTCTCTCTCAACTCTATGTACATGAACTCCAAATCATCAATTTCTAAGTTCAAAAATTTAGCCTCAGAAAAAGTCCAGTCTTTTGCATCATCACGCATGACTTTGAACGTTGGAAACTTGACTTGACTAATTTCATCATAGTTAATATCTTTGATGACAACAATCTTGTTCTTTGGGTTCACCGTGTGTCTTGGTTGTGCAACCCTTCTAAGCATATAGACATACTCGATCAGCTCTCGAGATGACATTTCGGTGACATGGTGAATATGAGCCAAGTTTTCTAGATTCATTGTTTTGACGAAGATCTTCTGCTTTGTCTCTTTCACGTAGGGAACTCTGATTTGTTTTCTTTCCGATCGCGGGTTATGGTTCTCGATGATCTTTTCCCATTTGGCTTGATGAGGCAACAATTTGGTTGTTGATGATCCAGGTAAGATAGAGCTGTTCAGCTGATGAATGCTTTTAAAGTCTTCATCTCCATGTACTGGAGCATATGGATCTCTGAACCAGTCTCTTACTTCTTGCTGCATACTTTGTACGTTTACCTGGACAGGCTCATCATTATCAGGATCAACTACTATTGCGATGTTATAATTGAACAATTACATTGTCGTTTGTTGACGGGATGGAGTTGATGAAGGAACGACGGTTTGTTGTACCAGAGTCGTCGTGGTAGTTGTGGTGGATGCAGTGGCTGCCACACTTGTTTCTGGAATCCGCTAGCGTTTCTCCCCCTCATGGCGATTAGGATCATCCTGATCGTCATGATCGTCACGCGATCGTTTGGAGGAGGAAACACGAGGACGACAATTCTGACGGATTTCTTCACGAAGACTGCTTATCGCACCCAATACGGTTTGCTCAGAGTTGGAAAGCTAGGTCTTCATATCGGCAAGCTCTTTGTGAACCTCTGCTATGAAGCAATCAAACTCGTGGCCAGTGACTGTTGGGATCTGCAGGCTGCGACGTAGAAAACCGGTAAGTTCATCTTCGGGTTGACTGGTGGCTTGGGCCTGTTTGAGAAGCTGAGCATACAACATGGACATGAGTTCGTCCGTGTTGAGTGTAGGAGGCGCTGAGGGAGGTGTCGGAGGAGTCGGGAGAGTCAGAGGAGTTGGTGGAGAGGTTTGACGAGCGCAAGCAGACTCTGTTATTGCTTCGACAAGAGATTTACCTTTGAGGAGGCGACGAATCTCATCAATATGGTTTGAGAGTGATGATTGAGCGCCCTGGAGAGCTGTGTTAACGAACTCTCTAATTTCGGAGGAAACCATGAAAGATGGCGAAACAAATGTAGTTGGGGTAAATCTAGGGTCACGAAGAGCACATGATGTCATCACAGTTGAATCAACTGTGAGACCTACATTCAATGTTGGCGTGATTGTAGCGCTGGTAGAATTTCCTTATAATCCTCGTGAAGCGTCGATAGATGACATCACTATAGAAGTTCCGATCGTGCCATGAAGGCTATCGGTAGATGTAGGGACCTGTGTCCTAGAAGGTTGGAACTCTAGACTCGATGTGCATTCAATCGAAGTCGAAAACTGCAGGTAACATCTTCTATGTCCTATAGTAGCCAATTGGATGACCGCTACATAAGGAGCTAAACCTGCCAACATATGTGAAACTGACATCTGTTGAAAGATACCAGAGTGGCTAGCTGGGGCTTGCAGTTGCGTTGCTGGGTCCACAGCGTCTTGTTCAATACCAGCACCCAACGAATGAGTGTTGATAGAAGATGTGGCTACCCGTCTTGTGACGGTTTGGATTCGCTCATTCTCAATAATGTTTTCCGTTCTTTCACTCAAGCTCACTTGTATATTTTCTACTTGATCTCCTTCCTCTCTCTTTATTTCTCTAGTGTTACGCATAGATTGGGGTTGGGATTGAGCAACTTAATCGATTTTAGTGCTATCGGAGGATGCATAGGTGATTTAGTGTTATCGGTCAATCCGAACAAAGACTACGTCTTCATTCAGTTGTCGGGGTTGGCATTATTCTTTTGATGTGTCATGAAGATCTAGATCTGCAGTGCCTTCAGATTCAGACTCCAAAGAGGAAATGGTGGTTTGGCGTAAAGTTCGGCGGCGAACGAGGACCTTTATGCAAGGAATTCGAGCGGTGGGTTGAGATGTGGTTGTGATTGGAGCTTCAGAGATAGTCGGGATTGGGGCGGTGGTTTCAGAAAGAGTTGGGACCGGCTGATCAAATGCACCACCCATGTCAAATCCCTTTTCCACATTTTCTCTTTCAACTCCTCTTTCCTCTGATCTGATGCACCCCAGGTTCCTGAACCTGCTCATCTATGTGTCTAGGACCCTCACCTAAGATATTTTCCTCACGAGGAGGCTCTTGGGGAGGACCCTCCGGTGCTGGAGGGGCCGTTAAGCCATGCTCTGCCCTATACGCTATCACATTAGGTGCATCTGGGTCAGCATAGGCTAGAAGGGCTTCGGGAATAGGCATTTGAAATGCAAAACGAGTGTTGGATACTTTCAAGAAGTGTTGGACAAAGTGGGGGCCTAGAGGTGTACCTTCACGTCGTGGAATATCCCTTTGAGTGTTCATCATGATCTGGATGATGAGTTGCAAGAAACGTTGAAAGGGACAAACTTTCGAGCATGGCCGTGGCATTTGTCCATGACAACTTCGACTAAATCCGACCAGATGAGCGTGGCGTAGTCGTAGTGAAGGTTGAATGTGATGCCGTGGAAGATGCGTAGAATTGAGACGTTTACGCGGTTGACGCTGGTGTGTTTTGATGTGAGGAAATAGTTGACCAAGGAAAATAATGTATACCAGATCAACGGTAGGTGCATTCGTTTGAATTGGCCGATTGCGGTGAGTTGGTCTTTGTAGCCGAGAGCTAGAAAATCATGACATAGCTTCTCTTCAGCTGCGACATCTTCATATTCCTGAAGACCGGGGAAGGCACTCTTGGCGGGTAGGCGTAGGACTCGACGAAGACGGGAAGGTGTTAGACGGGTTGTAAACTCGTCTATTTGTGTTATGAAGTGAAAATCTCCGTCGATCGGATGGTATTGAAGGGTGTGCCAGAATTGTTACAGGTAAAAGGCCGGGACTTGAGCAATTAAGTTGAACGCGTGACGAAGCGGATGTCCCTTGCCAATCTCCATGACAACCGGTGTGCCAATTTCATGTGAAAATCCAACAGGTGGCTGTTAGCATCAAAATCAGACATGTCTTTTGGTAGCATAAAACAATCATCCGGATTGCCGGTCGGGACACTCGGGGCCGACAATTGGACGGATGGCATTGATTTCTCGGATTGCATCCATTTGAAGTCCGGGATAGTACATTCAGATAAGATAAAAAGGGGGCAATAGTGGGCCTTACACAACATGATAGGCAAGAAAAAATTTAAAAAAAAAACGCCTAAGGCATTAACTCGCATTACACTGAGGTAGTGTACTGCAAGAACCTTGAAGGCATGTTAGGCCCGATAACATTGAAGGTTTGAAGGTCTTAATGGTCCAAGAACATTGAAGTTCATACAACCCAGAATTCCAAAGTGTTGAATCAAGGGTTTTGTGAGTGAAACAAAGTGGGAAAAGGTGCGAGGAGTGAATAGTGATGTGTACGAACTTGTTTAAATACTCAGGAGGCTTCGATGACACGTGTCAGTAGTTCATTGTTCAACGACATGTTGACCAAAAGGAAACTCCTCGTATGGTTCAACGATACGGTCCTCGGGCCTTCATCATCCGAGCAAGTTACTATGCTCACTAAGGCAGATGCGAGAACCTCGGTTCTCGGGTGTGGGAAAGGCGACAAAAAGGTTTGTCGGGTATTTTGAGATGCGAAGAACCAGTTTCTTGGGTTAGTTGGATCCGAGAAATAGAGTTCTCGGATGTGATGGGTTCGAGAAGTGGGTTTCTCGGATCAACTTTTTTTCGAGAACTATTTAACTTTTCGAGTCTTTGAGATGCGATAAATGCTAACCAAATTAAACTAAGCATAACCTGATATACTCCCTTATATTGGTGCATAATGAAAGAAAAACCTTAACTCCCCCTACAATTGTGCGTATGCAGAGTTAAGGAAAAACCAACCTGGACACTCCCCCTTGAATATTGAAAGGTTTAGAGAAAAACATATATCGAGACGGAAAAATAAATGACACAAACATGACTAAAGTTGTACGAAGACTTAATAATTTGAAAATACAGAAAAACTAGAAAGGATTGAGGTTCACAAAATGAGAATTCAAGAATAATGAAAATTCAAATTTGTAAAATTCTGAATTTGCATTAGTCGTGAATTGAGTTTTTGTGAACTTCGAGTGCATTGATCGAAATCAGGTTTTAAGATTTAGCATGCCCAACTTGGACACTAGGAAATGGAAGTGTTTCTTGTCCAAAGCCTAGGTGAACAAATCGGCAAGCTGAAATTATGTATTAACGAAGTATAATTCCATCATACCTCTTTCGACATGGTCCTTAATGAAATAGTACTAGACATCGATATGATTTGTTTTGCTATGCTGAACCGGGTTGCTTGATATGGCAATGGCGCTCTACGAGTCGCAGTAGATGGAGATCTTGTTGAACCATAAATCGTAATCCTTTAGCTGGGTGCGCATCCAAATGACTTGAGAGCAACAACTTGCGGCAACGATGTACTCGGCTTCTGCTGTGGAAGTGGAGACGCAGTTTTGCTTCTTAGATGACCAGCTTACTAATTTGTCTCACAAAAACTGGATATGGCCCTAAGTGCTTTTCCGGTCAAGCATGCATCCAACATGATAATCATCTAAAAAAGAGTTAGCTCGAAACCCGTATCCTTGGGATACCATAGGCCAAGATCAGTAGTATCTTTTAAATATCGAAAAATACGTTTAACGACACTAAAATGAGATTCTTTAGGTGAGGCCTGATATCATGCACAGAGACAGGTAGCAAACGTTATATCTGGGCGACTAGCCGTCAAATACATTAAGGAACCAATCATACCCTTATAGTTCTTAGGATCTACCGCTTGTCTGGAAGGATCAGCGTGTAGCTTAGAACCGGGAGTCATGGGAGTTGCAATCGATGTACAGTTCTCCATGTTGAATTTCTTCAACATATCCGAGATGTACTTCGATTGGTTGATGAATATTCTCGTCGAAAGTTGTTTAACTTGAAGACCAAGGAAAAAATTCATCACTCCCATCATACTCATGTTGAACTTGGCAAGCATGAGTGCAGAGATGTTCTTACAGTATCGTGGGTTTGTCGACCCAAAAATAATATCATCTACATATATTTGGATAAGTAAGATATAGTCTTCTTTCTTTTTGATAAAGAGAGTGGGATCGATTTTACCTTTCGAGAAACTGCTACGAACCAATAAGTCAGTTAGACCGTCATACCATGCTCTTGGGGCTTGTTTGAGTCCGTACAGGGCCTTGTCGAGAATGTAGACGTGGTGAGGCTTTGTTTCGTCTATGAAGCCGTCAGGTTGAGAGATGTAGACTTCTTCTTTCAAAACACCGTTGAGGAAAAGCAATCTTGACATCCATTTGGAAGACAGTGAAATTCTTGTGAGCCGCGTATGCCAAGAACATGTGAATTGCTTCTATGCAAGCCATGGGTATGAAAGCCTCGTCGTATTCAATTTCTTCTAGTTGACGGTATTCTTTTGTGACAAGCCTTGCTTTATAGCGTATGAAAACTCCGTCTTTGTTTCGTTTGTTCTTGAAGATCCGTTTTGTGCCGATGATGGTCTTGTTGTGAGGTCAAGGAACGAGGCTCCAGACTTTAAGGCTTTCAAATTGATTGAGCTCTTTTTGCATGGCCGCAAGCCAATTGGGATCGGTCATGGCTTCAACAACTGTTGTCGGTTCAACTTTGCTTAAGAAGGAAGTGAACATACAATCGTTTGCCGACACGGAGCTTGTTTTGATCGGTTTGGATGGATCTCCGAGAATTTGAAGAACGGGGTGGGTGCGAGTCCATTTGGTCATATGGGGAAGCGATCGTTGAGGGGACTGATCAGGATTTTCATCAACGTAAGTGCCAAGCGGTTGATCCTGAACAGTTTCCAAAGCCTGAACCACATCAGAGGAGCGAGTTGAACCGGTGACATCCTTGAGAAATGGGGCATTGGGGAGGGGATAGGATTCCAGTGTCATACTTTTGGTTGTAGAAGGAATGGGTTCGGAAAGTGGATCCGGTTGAATTGGAATGTGGGTCGGAATAACATCTTCGACAATTATCTCATCCGTGGTTAGGGTTGTTGTCATAGGTTTAGAGGTGAGTGGTTCAGTAGGCATTGGGCTCTTAGGGAATTAGTTCAGTTATAGTTTTCCGTTCAGATGTAGGAGTCGTTTGGGAACTTAGAGTCGCGAAAGTGGAAATGGTTTCAGACAATGGTTTGAAGTCGCAAGATACCGAATATACCATGATGCCCCTCGTTGGTGATTTTAGGATGAGTCCCAAGCCGGTTCCACGTATGTTCGATGATCCGTCAATGTAGATCGTCCATTGGTTGTCGTCTAAATTCACCACAAATGAAATCTCTGCGATGGCTTCCTTTTCTAGGTCGGGTGTAAAATCCGCGATAAAGTCAGCAATTACTTGCGATTTTATTGTTGTTCGTGGAATGAAGGAGATGTCGTAACCACTTAGAAAAAATACTCCACATCGCGAGTCTGCCAGTTAATTTCGGCTTCCTCAAGACGGACTTGAGCAGGTAGTTGGTTCTAACATCAACCGGATGAGTTTCGAAGTAATGTCGTAACATTTTTACAAAAGTTACTAATGATAGGAGTAGCTTTTCCATCGATGAATATCTTGTTTCTGCATCAACGAGGGATTTACTCACGTAATATATTGGTCTTTGCTGGTTTTCGTCTTCTCGAACCAGTACCGAACTTACAGAAGTGTTACTTACCGATAAGTATAGGTACAGGATTTCATGGTCTTTTGGTTTCGATAGAAGAGGTGGGGACATCATGTATTCCTTAAGCTTACCCAACGCTTTTTCTTGATTATCAGTCCAGTCGAAACCTTTATTTTTCCTGAGGACATTGTAGAATAAATGACATCTGTTCGATGATTTTGAAATCCCAGTGAAGCATTGCACTTCTTTCAGGTTTCTTGGTGATCGTAAGTCGAGGATTGCTTTGATCTGATCTAGACTAGCTTCAATGCCTCGGCGCGTCACCATGTGTCCCAAGAATCTTCCCGCGACCAAAGGAGCATTTAGTCAGATTCAGCTTCATATCGTATTATCTTAGGATTTCAAAGGATTCTTTGAGATGCTCAATATGATTGATTTTGCGTTTTGACTTTACGAGTATATCGTTGATGTACACTTCCATTGTCTTGCCTAGTAAATCTCTAAACATAAGGCTGACGAGTCGTTGGTACGTTGATCCGGCGTTCTTTAGACCAAACGGCATTACTTTGTAGTAATAAATGCCTTTGTCTGTCATGAAGGCTATTTTTTCTTGGTCGTCCGGATGCATGAGTATTTGGTTGTATCCGGAATATACCTCCATAAATGTTAAGAGTTCATGTCCAGCTGTGGCATCGACCATGGCATCGATGTGTGGAAGAGGGAAAGGATCTTTGGGACACGCCTTGTTCAAGTCGGTGAAATCAATACAAACTCGCCAATTTTCGTTTCTTTTCTTGACCACGACAACGTTGGCCAACCAGTCTGGATACTTGAGCTCTCTAATCTTTCCAGATTTCAGCAAGTTTTCGACCTCTTCATTGATAATCTTGTTCCTTTCAGGTGCAAACTTCCTTCTCTTTTGCTTGATCGGGGGGAAGCTTGCGTCCACGTCCAATTTGTGTGATATGATACTCTGGTCTATGCCGAGCATATCTTCGTGCGTCCAAGCAAAACAATCGGAGTGGTCCCTTAGGAATCGTATGAGATCATTCTTTATTTCTTCGTCCAAGGATGCCCCTTGGAATACTATACGTTCTGGTCTGGCTGGATCCAAGGCGATTTCCCGGAGTACGTAATCGTCAGAGGACTTGTCGTCCGCCTGGCTCTGTAATTGCTAGATGCTCTGCTTTCGAGGTCTCATTGCGACTTTGTAGCATTCTCTTGCGTCTTTTCGTTTACTTCTTATTTTCTGTATGCCCCCAAGGAGTAGGAAATTTTATCGTTTGATGGTACGTCGAGGGGACTGCCTTCATATCATGTATCCAGGGTCTTCCGAGGATAACGTTGTAAGCTGAGGAACACTCGACCACGTTAAAGGGGGCAGATTTATTGACTCTTTTCACGAAGATGGGTAGTGTGATTTCGCCCAATGTCGTGGACGCGTAGCCATAAAAACCGACTAAGATCGTTGATCGTCGTACGACTTCTTCCTCGCTTATCCCCATAGCTTTGAGGGTATTGAGAAAGATGATGTTGGCTGAGCTTCCTCCGTCGACGAGAATTCTTTTGGTCAGAAAATTCCCGATGGTGAGTTGAACGACAAGGCCATCATGATGTCTGCGTCTGATATCACCTAGATCCTCCTCGCTGAACGTTATCGTCAAGGAGTCAAGTTTTCTGTCGTCTCCCTTTTGGTAATCAACGAGGATGCTGGACTCGTCAAGCTTTTTCCCCGCGTGTCTTTTAGCGGCTGAGTATGTTAATCCACACACGTCGAATCCTCTTGTCACACAATTCACGACCTTAGTATGCGTAGGAGATGTGGTTCTAAGGGTGTTACCTATGGCCTGCGTCGAGACCAAATCGTTGAGATAGCCCTTTTGTGATAGCCATGCGATTTCTTTCCTGAGGACTTGACAATCGTCCGTGTCGTGCCCATGATCATTATGGAAATCGCACCATTTCGTCGTATCCTTTTGGTCGTTCGGTCGATCACTTTTCTTGGGCCATCGTACTGTTGCATGGAGATTTTTCAATGTTTCCACTAGTTCCTTTGAAGTACCTGCAAAACTGTAAGTTGACAATTTTGGGTATTGGGTGAACTTGGGGTTTACTTTGGGTTCGACTTTTCTTTTTTCATATCTGACGTTAGAAACCATTTTTGAATTTTAATTCAGGCTTTTTGACTCCAAGCACCCGTTTATCAGAAGATTTTTGTTGTCGGAAGGCAGCGCCATCTTCGACTCTCATATGAGCCAAGGTTCGTGCTCTCACGTCTTCATATGTATCGGTTGGATATTTGGTAAGGTCTAGGTATAGACCCGAGCTGTTGTCTAGCCCTCGTTTATAAGTTTCGATCGTCGTTTTGATGTCATAATTACGTATCCCGATCATCTCCATGTTGAAGTAATTCCTGACGGTCTCTCCTTCCTTTTGAATTATATAGTAGAGGTCACTAGTTTGTTTCTCCATCTTGCGACTGCTGGCGAATTGCTGGAAAAACTGGTTGACGAGGTCGGCGAACGAATTGATCGATTTGTGCTTGAGGTTGATCAGCCACTGTAGTGCTGCGCCTGTGAGGGATGCTCCAAAACTTTTACACATACAGACCTCTTGAAAATTATGGGTAATGACGCCGTCCACATAAGTTGCTTATATTGCGCGACATGCTCGTTGGGTTCCATGATGCCAGAATACTTCGGCGTGAACATAGGAATGTTATACTTGTTGGGAACGTCTACCAGAGCGATCGAATCAGCGAAAGGTGAAGCTTGAAAACCGGTAGGAGGCTCTACGTCGACAGGCACTGCTGCTCCAGGAAGTTTTGCAAGTAATGACAACATTTTCTCATTTTGTTCTTCAAGTTGCTTGAACTTTCGGGCCACTGGGTCGTCGTAGGGAGTTTTATGAGTGTTGAATGGATGGTTTGTATTCATCATGGGGATTGACATATGATTGGTCGTAAATGGTATGCTCTAACGGATGAAATCATGACTTTCGCCATTAGTGGTTGTGTATGGTGAATTAACGTACGTATATATCGCAGTGGTTGGGATGGGTACAGATACGGAGGTTTGCCCAATATTGGAATTATTCGGTGGCTGGGAAAATGGTATAGATATGTACGTCGAATCCATGACGGAGCTGTTTAATGGAAACGTTGTAGTATTTTGTAGAACTGATGCTGTCATGTGTGTTTGCTCAGAACATAATTGATTTATGATACACCCGGAGTTGATGCGGGCGCATAACTTCGTGGCGGAGGCGATGGCGGTCTTCCTGGAAACGAGGTAGGCACGGTACTGTGTGGCGGAGGCGGAGGCGGTGGCAGCGTACCCCGAGCTCCAAAGAGCGGGACTGAGACAGAAGACGAGCCGACATTTGGGTTCCTTAGAGCATGGATCTCCTGGTTAGCTTTGCGATTTTGTTCCTCCAAAAAGTTCACTCATTGTCGCAAGGCTTCCAATTCGTTTGGTGTTTGGTTTCGTGCGTTTCCGCCTTGGTTATCTTCTATCCTCACCATTCTTGTTTCAAAGAAAGTTCTTAAACAAGTTAATAGCAAAGGATGTTTTTCGAAGAGATCTTTTCTCTAGTTGGGTCTTACGGATGGCGCCAAACTGTTAATGCCAAAAAATGACTTAATGGTAGATTAACGATTCGGACCTTTATCAACTAAAGAAAGAAAACCAATTCAAAAAACAACCAAACAGAATGTAAACGACACAAAGAATTGTTGACGTAGAAAACTCCCTTCCGAGAGAAAAACCGCGGACGACCGTAAGGGGGATCGTCGATGCACTAAAGGAAAAGGACGTCAAGTAGGGACGCCGGCCTTAAGAACAATAAATAAAGTTACAAGAACAGTATGAATGATCGGTCGTGAGTCTACAACTGTTGTGTGACTCGTAGCACTGTTGTCGTGAGTTTGGACTGTGGTGTCGCAGATTCGTCAAGGTATACTCGGGGCTCTTCTCAGTATTTCGCTATGTTTCAATGTGTCCTTCCTGTTGATTTAAGTTCTCCTTTTATACTTGAGCTTGGTCGAGGGTCTTGGTAACGGCCAAACGGTCATTACGGATGAATCTTCATGATATGTCTTCAATGTCGCCATAAAGCCTTTGACTCGTAACTGAAAATGATATGAATACAAAGATAACGGTATAACAGATATATCATTAACGTCGTTAGGTCGCACGGTTAATTCCTTGTTAGCCAAGTTATAACATTTTCTATCGGAGTTAATGGCAGAATCATAACAAAGTTTAACGGAGTTAACGGCGTTAATTTGGGTATAACACTAAATTGAAGGAAAAAAATTTCTTCTACAAAATCATATATGATTAGCCGTAACTTTTCCCGCGACTTAACACACGATAAAAGTCGCCAGTGTCCATTTTTTTATGTTAGTACAAAATCACATGCACTACTAGAAAATTGAGTATTTTCAACAGAAATTAATTTTCAACGGAAAATGTCGTTGAAAATTTTCTACGAATTTTAGAGGATTATTGACAGAACATAAATTTTTTACGAATTTTCAATGAATTTCCGTTGAAAACCTCTCACAAACATATATGCGTTTTTAACCAAAAAAATTTCAACGGAATGTCTCGTCAAAAAGTTTTTGGTTGAAAATGCATTTTGTGAGAGATTTTCAACGGAAATTCGTTGAAAATTCATATAAAATTTATGTTTTGTCAATAATCCCTCTAGAATTCATAGAAAATTTTCAACGGCATTTTCCGTTGAAAATTTTCGTTGAAAATACTCAATTTTCTAGTAGTGATGTGAAGGTTTGAAATGTATTTTTGATGTTAGTACAAAATCACAAAAGTCGCCAACGTCCATTTTTTGATGTTAGTACAAAATCACATGTTAGTACACATCATTATCACTTCAAAATAAAAATCTCAATAGAATTCTACAATGAAGGTTTTTACAAAAAACGTCATTTTCCATTTTTTTTTAATTTATAAAGCACAACTAGAAAATTGAGTATTTTCAACGAAAAATGTCGTTGAAAATTTTCTATGAATTTTAAAGGAATTATTGACAAAACATAAATTTTCTACGAATTTTCAACGACTTTCTGTTGAAACTTTTTCACAAAATGCATTTTAAACCAAAAACTTTTTGACGAGACATTCCGTTGAAAATTTTTTGGTTGAAAATGCATATATGTTTGTGAGAAATTTTCAATGAAAATTAGTTGAAAATTCGTAGAAAATTTATGTTCTGTCAATAATCGTTTAAAATTCGTAGAAATTTTTCAACGACATTTTCCGTTGAAAATTAATTTCTGTTGAAAATACTCAATTTTTTTAGTAGTGAAGTTAATATATATATGTATAGATATACATATATATATAGGGGTGGTATCCGTTGCAAATCGATGAATATTTACAAACTTTGCAAACCATTATATTAGGAAACAATTGGGATATTAATGAATTATGGTTGAAATATATATGGAAGATGATAGGTTCATCAATTATGATCTTGACTTTGAATTAGGAAATAAAATTGAATAAAATATTTATTAGACTAGATCGACGGCTAAGATTGGTTTGCAAATTTTGCAAGGATTAACTGGTTTGCAACAGAGGCGTGGCCTATATATATATATATATAGAGAGAGAGAGAGAGAGAGGGGTGCATATTCATACGCTATTTACAAGAATACGGGAAACTTTTTTCATGTACAAAATCATATGTGATTTTACACTAACTGGAGTGGATGACTTAAGTCGCATGAGAAAAGTCATCCGCATCATGTATGATTTTGTATATGAAAAAATATTTCTCGTATTCTCGTAAAAAGTTAACAATCTCGTCTGGACTTTCTCTCTCTCTCTCTCTATATATATATATATATAAATATATATATATATATATATATATATATACGGCTATAATCAAAAGAGAACCACAAATATATTACAAACTCATGAGAACTGACATCAAAATATTTTTTAATTAAAACCTATGAGTTAAGATATTGTTTTACATATGTTTATGTTCATCTTATAAAAATATTACATCTGAATTTTTTTTTTATTCATCTAATGAAATGAAAAATACACGTAAACAATATTCACGTGGTGAAACAAATATATGTGAAACTATCATATTATAAAACAAATATATGTGAAGCAATATCTTAAATCCTAGAATTTGATAAAAAAGTATTTTTATATTGATTCTAACGGGTTTGTATATATTTGTGGTTCTCATCTGATTTAGCCCCTATATATATATAGATATATCAGACAAAACCCCTTGGAGATCCACCTCTCTACAACCCACACCTTCTAATTTAATATTTTGAATGACGAAATAGTTACGGTTCATGTTTTCTTTTGCAAATAAACAGAAGCAAAGTTGAAGACGAAGATGAAGAAAATTAAAATGGTATTGTGGCCATTGATGATCTGTAATGCAAAATATGCATACACTTACAAAAGATTGAAATATGAAGCGTTGGTTCTATATGTTGCATGTAGATGCGGGTCTTGGGTTGGCAGTCATGGGTAGTGGTAGTAACAATGAGCTAAGTGGTCAATGGAGGGAAGGGGTCACTGAGTGAATGGAGGGAAGGGGTCACGAAAATGATGAAGAAAGGCGGGTAGGAATGAAAATGGAAGGAGCAGAGTAAGGGGCTGTTTGGTAGTTGATGAATGGTCAGGAGGTCAGAGGAGGTTCTGTATGATATAATGTAAAACAAAAAATGGTTGTTTGGTAGCCGCTCTGAATGGACAGTCTGAACGAGGGCAAATTACCATTTTAACCCTTTGTATGTTGTATACTATAGTCTGAATGAAATTTAACTGTTTAGCAGAGATCTGAATAAAACCAAACAGTTAAATTCCAAATCTTTTTTCTCTATCGTAGTCTGCTCAAAGCATCAAATCCATAATCTTTTTGAAGAACCCTAGAAAGCCATTTTCTATACAAATGGATTTAATCTTAAAATACATAAACCTTAATTCCAAAATTAAATCCATAATCGAATTTTGATTCAACTTGATATGATTCCACAATCTTCCCCCATCCCCTTTTTGAGGTTTTGAGCAAAACTGTTATGAACCAAATCCGGTGGAGATTCTTGACTTTAATTTGAACCTAACAAGATTACTCAAGAACAAATAAGATAAGTAGGGTAATCAAATTCAAAAAGATAACTTTAAATTTGTTGTTGTTGTGTTTTATCTCCGAGATACTCGAGTAAAG
Organism: Silybum marianum; assembly: GCA_036898165.1. Lineage (NCBI taxonomy): Eukaryota > Viridiplantae > Streptophyta > Magnoliopsida > Asterales > Asteraceae > Silybum > Silybum marianum. Next base: position 18,219,759 of record CM072537.1, on the reverse strand, counting down.
TTAATGAGCCAAACCATCAAGGAGCACTTTACGGACTCCATTGACATACAAAAGAGCATCCTTTGACCCTTCTTCGACCACTCCCTCTATCAACGACCCTATATGGAAGATCTGTGTGTGTTTCTATGATGATACAAATCGAGTTTGACTGAAAACTTGATAGATGAGTAGAGAAGTAGAAACCCAAGGACAGTGGCCGGTCGGACCGTGGCAGAGATGTCGCCGGCCTTCGTCGTGGAAGAGAAATCGTGGGAGGGATGAGAGAGTCGCACACGAGTAGGGAGAGCATGAGAGAAATCGCAAGTGAGGTTGAGGGAGACGATGGAGGTGCCTAAAAAATAAAAGAGGGTATTTTGGGAACAAAACCAACTCTGAACCATTTTGCAAGAAGCTAGGTCACATATCATCCAGAGGCTTTTGTCACCATCCAGAGCCTCATTTTTTTGCCAAACTGACCCATGCCTCTGTGCGATTCAGAGCAGCCTCTTAATGGCATCATACAGAGGTAAACAAACAGCCCCTAAGGCGACGAGGATGGAAGGGGAAGAGAACGCGACTTAACTAGATAAGACAAACGATGCCAAAGAAGATGGATGTCGCTAGAGAAGAAATACGGTCGTCGACACGACAAAAACGTTTATGGGAGAAGTTGTACTATAACATATATAATATTATATTCTTTATGTTAATTAAGTAAAAGGACCAAAATACCCTTGACTTAACTGAAGCCAAGTTAAAACAAAGTTAGATCAAGGAACCAATTCATAACAAAAGTGAAATCACGGTGATGATAGTTGTAGTTATTTTATTTGAGGGACCCTATCCAAATTTTTGTACAACCACAAGGATGATATTTGTAATTAACTAAGTGGCCGTTTACCAAACATTACCTGATAATTGCTTACCGGTAAAATTCAACACTATTATTTACTTACCGAGTAAAATTTTAGTTGGTAAATACGACATTGTATGCAATAATTTACATGGTAAGAGTCGTCGTCTGCACATACCGGGTAAGACTTTTGGTCATTGTCTTGCTCTTATCGGGTAAGATTCTTGGTCATTATCATATTCATCCGATAAGATAATGTTAATTGATAAGCACTTACATAGCTAAGTTTGGTAAACAACCCCTAAATCTATAATTTAATAATAATAATAATATATGTATATTTTTTATTGAATAATATATTATTGTAATATAATAATAATAACAATAATAATAATAGTAATAACAATATATATTATAACATAATTGTTTGATTAAATAATATAATAGTAATAATAATATTTATTATAAAATAATAATCAGAATAAGAATAACAATATATATAATAATACTAACAATATATATATCATCATACAATAATAATAACAATATATATTATAATGTAGTAATAATAATATATATATTTTATATTTGCAACAATATGGGAACGTCTGCCTGGCATATAAATATATTTCTAACCCATGCTTTCCTTCCTACAAATTTGGTGTTAACACTTTGACTTATGTTAATATCAGCTTAATTTAGATCAACATGAATTCTATGGTTCCTTCTTCTACCTGTTCTTCGGCCACCGATCATAATGAGTATAAACAAGGGGTCATCCGCAACACAGTGACCTTTCATTGTAGCATTTGGGGAGATCAGTTTCTCACTTACAATGAGGTTTCTATATATATTACCATTATTGTCGCGATTAAAAACAAGTTTTGTTTGAAAACATATCATTTTAATATCTTTTTGTTACATGAAATTGTTGTTTCATTTTGGCATGTAGAGAGAGGATCAAGCTTGGCAGGAGGAACAAGAAAAAGAACTCAGAGAGAAAGTGAGAAAAGAACTAGTGATCACAACTTTAACCGAACCAATGCAACATGTGAAGCTAATGCAACTTATTGATGCAGTTCAACGTCTTGGTGTGGCTTATCAATTTGAGGAGGAAATTGAGGAATCATTAAACCATATATATGTTACTTATGGGGATCAATGGATAGATGATAACCTCCAAAGAACTTCACTTTGGTTTCGACTTCTACGACAACATGGCTTCAATGTTTCAAGTGGTATTTAATTAATCTCTCTAAACTAACAAAATCTAATTACTATGTTAAGTTTAGAACTGCTTTCTTAGAATGTTAAATGTGAGGTTTGAATTTTGGGGCCCAATTTTACATGTGTTTAAGGTCTTTTTATCAACATGTTTAAAGGTCGTTTTTTTTCTTGGTGTAATTATGTTTGGATGATCAGATTGTTAAACGTTTAGGTTTATCCCTTTTATGTCTTTAACATATAATTAGATCTGTTACCTTATTTTAAAGTGTAATATAAAGTTTTGAGTGTAACAGGGCCTCCAAAAAGATTGGAGAACCCATATTTTTAATCTCAAGTTTATTTTGGTAAAAGGAAAGAAGTCAACATGCGAACAATGCTTACCGTTTTTATGTTGCAGGAATATTCAAGAAGTACATGGACAACAACGGAAAATTTATGGAATCCTTAAGAAACGATGTCGGAGGCATGCTTTCTTTGTACGAAGCAGCATACTTGAGGGTGGAAGGAGAAGAAGTTTTAGATTCTGCCATTGAATTTACAACTTCTGAACTTGAAAACATAGCCAAAAATCAAGTCGGTAACAACGATTCTATTAAGATTCAAATACAACAAGCACTACAACAGCCTCTCCGAAAAAGGTTGCCAAGGCTTGAGGCGTTGCGATACATACGGGTCTACCAACATGAATTTTCTCATAATGAGGACTTACTAAAGCTTGCCAAGTTAGATTTCAACTTGCTCCAATCATTGCACAGAAAAGAACTTAGCCAAATCAGCAAGTACGTATAAATGATCATTTTTTTTATTTATTTAGCGAGACCACCCATTTTTCCCAAGGTGTTAATTACCACCTAAGGGAAGAGATGAAAACACATCAAGCTAAATGTTTGAAGGAAATGCTATCAAACTTATTGCTAAATAATTTCTCTCAGTTTTGGCTACTTCTTTTTACTCAAGGCTACAAATACCTCCCATGATCTCATGTTTAATTCATTTACTTAATTAGATGGTGGAAGAATTTGGATACGCCAACCAAGCTACCATATGTTCGAGATAGATTGGTTGAAGGTTACTTTTGGATATTGGCAGCCTATTACGAACCTCAATATTCTGATGCGAGGATCTTTCTCATGAAAACATGCAACCTCGTAATCATATTGGATGACACGTATGATAATTATGGTACTTATGAGGAGCTCGAGATCTTTACTGAAGCTGTTCAAAGGTATGTGATGCAAATTTAACTAGAGTTATCGACACTTGTAACACCCAAAAGTTCTAAAACAATTTATTTCATTGGGAGTCGTGTAGATGGTCTGCAAGCTGCTTGGATATGCTTCCAGAATACATGAAATTCATATATCAAGAACTTCTGGATGTTCACAAGGAAGTTGAGGAGTTACTAGAAAAGAAAGGAATGACATATCGTAGCTACTATACCAAAGAGATGGTATGTATTAGAAATCTCCTTTGATATTTATAGTTCTCTTTTGCAACAAATTCAATTCATTTTATGCCTTATGAAATTAAACTTAATCTAATTTGCCAACCAGGTGAAAGAGTACACTAGAAATCTCTTAATAGAAGCCAAATGGGTAAAAGAGGGTTATATTCCAACCATAGAAGAACACATGTCTGTGACCCTGGTAACTTGTGCCTATGCCATGATCATTGCGAAATGTTATGTTTACGGACATGATTTGGTCACAGAGGATACCTTTAAATGGGTGTCCACCTTTCCTCCTATTGTCAAGGCTTCTTGTTTGATTTTAAGGCTCATGGATGATATTGCTACCCATAAGGTTTGTTTTAGATCTATTAATTTTATGGTATAAATTAACATATATATAGTTCAAAAAAATGTAAGATTTTATGATGTTACTTATGCAAATACCACAGGAGGAACAAGAAAGGAACCATGTAGCTTCTAGCATCCAATGCTACATGAAGCAACATGGTGTCTCGGAGGAGGAAACACGTGAAATGTTTTCAAAAAAAGTTGAAGATGCGTGGAAAGTTATAAATCAAGAATCCCTTAGGCCTACTGCTGTCCAAATGCCTCTGCTTATGCCTCCAATAAACCTTGCCCGTGTCTGTGACATACTTTATAAACGTGGTGACGATTACAATCATGCAGGAAAAGAAATGATCCATCGCATCGAATCACTTCTCATAAATCCTATCAATGAATAGCTAAGTTTACGTTTGTGGTGGAGTCTCTTTATTGGATACTACTATTTCAACTTGCATTTGTAATAAATACTGTGGTTTCATTAGTAGTGACATGCATTTAGATGAACTTCTCTAGTTAATAATCTAGGTAAGGCGTCTTAAGTTGTAGAATTATGTTGCAATGGTATGTTGAAAGATTTGGATGAATCTGAATAATAATTTCCCATCCTTCCAAAGGATCATGTCAAATTTATCTTGCACAGTTGAGAGTTGAATCATGTCTCAGCGTCATCTCCCTAGCTGAACATGATTCTTGTGTAACAAGCTTAAGTCTTATCCACTCTTGCAAATGTCAAAAGCCATGCACTATGTGACAAAAAGGTACAATACACCTATGCTTTATTGTCCCCTTTTATGTATGACTACTCCCCTTGGTACATTGTTCATGAGCGGCCAAAGTCTGCCCCAACTCAAGGGCTAGATTATACCATCAAGCCTCTCCCCATATGACACGTGGGCGGTGGGCCGTACCATACCTTTGCATTAAATGCATATGGTATAAATATGTGAGAAGCTCTCCTTTATCAGTATTGTTCAATAAGTCATCTCCTTGCAATTCTTCTCTCTGTGTTTCTCTGTAAAGAGTGCATGTGTGCTTTTATAAGCTTGATAATCTAAAGATTTTTAGTGTTTTTTGTAATCAAGTTAGATTATTTTTGTCTAGCTTTGTACCTCATCTTATTTCGCAAGCAATCTATAAATTCATGTATTGATTCATCCCGAAATCAATAAAAGAATTTGCATTAAAAAGTTGAAAAAATATGTTTCTATTCAATCCCCCCCCCCAAACAAACCCAAATGGCCTTGTTGTATCTCTCAAGACTAACAAGTGATATCATATCAATGTATTCATTCTTCTCCTCTTTCTTTATGATTCAACTTTCTTTATGATTCAACTTCTCTCTATGGAAAAGTAATATGGCTCTCTTTCTTGAGGGTGTATTGTTAGTGTATATTCTCAAAAACCAATCACTGGATGATTCTGTTTGGACATTGTATCATGTTATTAATTAATGAAAGACATTACCCAATTATTATGTTTACATATTATTCCGCGTTATATCTAAACGTAATTAATAATCATAGAATAATGTATTCTAAAATTCCCCTAGTCAAATATTAATTTGGGTTAGGTTGAATTAATATGGTATAACTAGTATATGCAGGGATTCATATGGAGATACATAACCCAAATATGGGTACAAGAAGGGATCTTGTGTACTGAACATGACTTGCTATGAGAACATTTCATTGGATGTCATATGGGCATCATAGACGTTTCTCATGTGGTCATTGTACAATTAGTCCTTTGACTTGAGACCATGGAGTTTGATTTATGTGAGTGGTGTACTTTGATAATTGATTCCAAGGGTGACAGAGTTGTTGTTGGGTATATCATATATCACTTAATAGTACTAGCATGAATTAAGATAGGATTTGTTCCTCTTGTATGACAAGAATGATATCCATGGGCCTCTCGATTGAATAGTACCGAGAAAGTGCATGCATGCTTAGATGACCAATATAGGATACTGATATGTGTCTTATCAGTATATTCATTCTGTAATCGATAAACTAAGGATTAGACATAAGAAGGATGACACATACGTGCCTTGTGTTTGATCTGGATATCTAAAGAAAGGGACATAAATATGTAAACTAATAATGATCACAAAGTTTGCTAATTAGTTGAAGCAATAAATTTTATCATTTGGGTAATGATGATGTATTGCTAGATGTCGCTCTTCATTTATAATCTATATATATATATATATATATATCTTTATCTTTATATATATAAAAACAACAACCTCAAGGTATGAGGTGGCATAATGAGAGTTTAGTATTTTAAAATCTTGAATTGTGGTATAGTTTCATCATCCCACATTGGTAAGGAAATGCAAGTTTGGAAGTTTGAAGTGAGTATAAGAAATGAGGGGAAAAACCATAGATGATAACTTGACAATTCTCAAATCTTGAAATGTGGTTGAGTTTCATCATCCCACATTGGTGAGAAGATGCAAGTTCAAAAATATAAAGTGAGTATAAGTATATATTGGTGAAAGCTTTTGTGTCAACTTATAAGGTTTGAGCAATTTGCCTACTTTATAGTTTCATCATCTCACATTGGTAAGGAAATGCAAGTTTGGAAGTTAGAAGTGAGTATAAGAAATGAGGGGAAAAACCATAGATGATGACTTGAAAATTCTCAAATCTTGAAATGTGGTTGAGTTCCATCATCCCACATTGGTGAGAAGATGCAAGTTCAAAAATATAAAGTGAGTATAAGGATAAATGGGTGAAAACTTTTGTGTCAACTTATAAGGTTTGAGCAATTTGCCTACTTTATTTTTGCAAAATAAACCAATTTATATAAAAAATAAGTAAAATAATGATATTTTTGTTTACTAATAGACTTGACTAATTTTAGATTACATAAAAATTACCCTTTATATGGTTGGGTTTCATCATTCCACATTGGTGAGAAGATGCGATTCTAAAAATATAAAGTGAGTATAAGAATAAATGTGTGAATACTTTTGTGTCAACTCATATCTATATCTATATTTTTATCTTTATATACATAAAAGTAACAACCAAAGAGTATGATGTAGCACAACCAAATTTGAGTATTCTCAAATATTGATATTTGGTTGATTTTGGTGATCCCACATTGCTATGAAGATGATAGTTTAGAAAACATATGCGTATATATAAAGGTGTGGAGAATGATTTACAAAACCAAAAAGTGAGTTGGTTAATTAGGTGTTTTGACCAATCATTGTTTGCAATATATATATATATATACATATGTATATAAGTAACAACCAAAGAGTATATATGATTTGGCACAATCACGTTTAAGTATCCTCAAATCTTGATATGTGGTCGATTTTGGTGATCCCAATTCCCACATTGCTAGAAAAAAGATAGTTTTGAAAAGATATGTGTATATATAAAGGAGTGGAAAATGATTTACAAAACCAAAAAAGTGAGTTAGTTAATTAGGTGTTTTGACCAATCATTGTTTTGCAATATATATATATATATGTATAAATAAGTAACAACCAAAGAGTATATATGATTTAGCACAACGAAGTTTAAGTATTCTCAAATCTTGGTATGTGGTGGATTTTGGTGATCCCACATTGCTAGGAAGATGATAGTTTAGAAAAGAGATGTGTATATATAGAGGAGCGGAGAATGACTTACAAAACTAAAATGTGAGTTGCTTAATTACCATTGGCACCATGCTTTGCAATGACAATCAATAAGTGTTGAGGACAATCTTTTAAACGAGTTCGATTATACCTTCTAAGACAGATATTAGCATGAATAAAATTATTTCTTATACTCACATTTCACGTTATATTATAATTAACTACAAATACATACTTTTACCCACGTATTCACACGTGGTCAGTTTTTTGTTTTGTTCAATCAATTATCACTTCAAAAACCAAATCCTATAAACTACAACATGTAAAAGTAGGATTTAGAATTTAAAGTTCATTTTTTCTAAGGCATGTTGACAGAAGAAGGTTCCACTATGTAGGGGAACGTATACTATTGCCAAAATGTTGAAATGCATAACAAAGATTTTAAGTAAATCACAAGAGTTGTGGCCTACTGGTCGAATGCCTGGGGGTTGAAAGATATCCCAACCATCTAGGGTTCGAATCTAGACGCTCTCAACAATTGCGGCCACTTACTTTATCAGGGCTGATCATTTCCGTCAAAAAAACTTTACCGAAATTAGTTTGGTGCTTTGCCTCGGATACCCTTCACAAAAAAAAAAGATTTTAAGTAAGTCAAAGTCGAATGGGTATCTGGAAGCTAAAACTTGCAAATTCATATCATATATAAACTTTTGGACAAAGATTCATGAAAAGAGGTGGTGGTAGCTCACGTCCATGACTTCAAGTGAGAATGGTGTTCTTGATTGCTTCAAAACCTTCCAATATGGTTCTAATTCACATTGGTCCCAAAGGTAAATAAACATCATTTTTCCCTTTGGTTATTGAATTTGAAGTTTGTTGACTTTGATGAATGTAAACTCATCATATCTAAAACCATTTCCTTTTATCATTTTTTGCAAAATCAAAACCACATGTCTGGGTGAGGGTTGAAAAATAAAGTTTGTTTTTACAATGTTTATTCTACATTTTCAATGTGTGTTCGTAATTTGTGAAGCACTTCTATATCGACGAGTGTAAATAACAATTTCCATGGATTTCGTCTCTTCACGTTATTTCTTATACACATTGTATTGTAAAAGTTTACAAGTTTAACAAAATTTACATATTTTAACCGACTCATAAGATACACTTAGGGGCCGTTTACAAAACCCTTACCCGGGTAAGTGTTTACCAAGCCATATTACGATCCGGAGGAATATAAAAAGTACCAAAAATCTTACCCGGTAAGAGCGAAGACAAGGAAAACAATGACCAAGAGTCTTACCCGGGTAAGCGATTGCGACGAATCTTACCACGGTAAGCGCTTACCGGGAAAATTGTTGCATAAGATGTCGTTTTTGTGGACTAAAATCTTATCCGATAAGTAAATGATAGTGTTGAATTTTGCCAGTAAGCACTTACTCGGGTAAGATTTGGTAAACGACCTCTTATTTTATTTTAAATTATTTAATTGTGTTGCTAACTAAACTGTCTCGCCACCGCGCAAGGGCGGTGCCACACACTAGTATATATTAAAAGAATAACCAAAGATCATGACGTGGCGCATTGTATGAGAAGAATTGCTCACAAGAATTTTTCTGAATTTTTTAGAATTTTTTAGAATTTTTTAGAATTTTTTAATTTTTTAATTTTTTAATTGTTTACTTTATTAAAGACTACTCTCTCCCCATGTAAAAAATGTATGTTTGTTTTACTTATTCTTATCTCTCAATCTGTTGATTCTTGATACGTCATTTTTTTTCATTTTTTAGTGGGTTCTCTCTTGGATGCTCAAGAGTTCACGGTTGATTGACGGTAATAAGACACTACTGCTTGAATACCACTCTTTTTTTGTTTTTGATTTCAATCTATATATATATATATATAAATAAAGAATAATCAAAGATCATGACGTGGCGCATTGTAGAAGAAGAATTGGAATTGCTCACAAGAATTTTCTGAGCTTTGGAATATTTCCTATCTTTTTTCTTAAAGTTTTGATTTTTTTAAATGTTTAAATTGTTAAAGACTTTTACGCCCCTATAAGAAAAATGTGTAATTCATTATTAACCGGGGGTTTTGTAATTTTGCATAACCAAGTTTAACCTCCAACTCTTGATTTGTCCTTTCATTTATTTCCTTTTATTTCTTAATGAAATTTGTTTTTGAAAGTTACAATATAACAAATGAATTCCTATAAATTTCGTGGTGAGGGATGAATAAAATGAGGTTGAAGAAGACTTGAAAGATTTTAAGGTATGTAGAAGTTGTAATCTTTAAAAATGTGTTTTGTTATTACGTATTTTTTTCTTTGTGATATTATTAGGTTTGTTGTTATAGTAGGACATGCTTATGTTTACGATTGGATCATATAAATTCGTAATTTTTTTTATGAGGGATGAACAAGAATTAGAAGATTTTAAGGTATTTAGAAATTTTATTCTCTAAAAACGTGATTTGTTATTACAATTTTTTATTTGCAATATTGTTGGATTTGTTGTTATCATATGACATGATTGTATTTATGATTAAAAAAAGCAAATTTAAGCTCCATTGACAAAAACTATTTGTACATGATTGATTATTATGTTAGATTTTGACTACTTCAATATTTTTTCTATTGATAAGAATTCTTTTGGTGGGGGTGACAAGGGTTAGAGTTAAAAATCGTTTCAAGCCTACCACGTTACCTATGTAGGAAAGAATGATCCGGAAGCCAAGGGATGAAGAAGAGATCTTTAAACTAAACCAGACCATGTCTATGTTAAAAGATTTCATGAATTGGTTGGAAGATATTAAGCATGTATGCATCCAAGGGTGTTAGCTCAGTTGGATAGGTAACATCCCTGGGGGTGTGGGGTGAAAGCCACACTACCAGGGTTCAATTCCTGCGGTTGACATTTCTGAGATATCCAGACTTTGGGCCTGGGCCTTAGGGGCCAGGTTCGGGGCCGGTACGGGAGGATCCAGTCTATGGGATCCACTTCCCTGTTGGTCGGGTTCAGCCATAGGTTGGACCGGGTCGCAGCGGATTAGTGGGTTGGCCCGTAATGGAGACCCGATACCGCTGGAGCGTGTTTGTGTGTGTTATATGCCGTTCAAAAAAAAAATTAAGCATGTATGCATGTAAAAATTGTATTATTTAAAAATGTGATTTGTTACACATATTTATTCTTTTCAATATTGTTGGATTTTTTGTTATCATAGGACACAATTGTGTTTACGATTAAATCATATAAATTCGAATAAAATGATGATATTTTTTATTATAATATATGATAAAAAATCAAATTTAAGATCCATTGATTACATTAAATTTTGATTATTTAAAAAAAAAATCCTATTATTGTAGTGAAATTTATGGAGTTTATGACTATGTCCTCAAAAAAAATCTCAAATCTTAATTGAAATGTTTTTTTTTTATCAAACATCAAACAAAATATTTTTGTTGAAATTTTTTATAGATTTGATTTATAACGATTTAAAATTTTTTTATACTTCTAGGTTTTCTATCTAACTTATACATTGTTTATTTATAAGTTATAAGTCAATAAGCCCATCCAAACACCCCCTAAATTAATAATAGATGTTTAAATAAAATCATAATTAATTTTCACTTGTATAATTAAAAGCTTTTCTATTAATATATATTTTTAATTTCTTATTTAACAACAATCAACATTGATCATTTTATTTTATTAAATTATTTTATGTATTGTTTATTTATTTATTTATTTTAATAAACTACATTTTATTAAACGATTTCAAGCTCAATTTTATTTTTTAGATTTAATAAACTATATTTTTATTATTTAATTATTTACGGTAGTTAACTAACAATAGTTATAAATCAAAACATTTTATCTTTTAGATTTAATAAACTTTATTTTTTAATTAATTAATTTTGTTAGCTAACATCAATATATATATATATATATATATATATATATATATATATATATAAAGAAAGGTAGATGATAGAGAGTTAAGGAGAAACCACCATTGCTATTTATTTTTTTGTTATAATTTTGATTTAATTTTAATTTGTAAGGACTCATTAAATACATAACTTTTCATTTTCCCAATTGCTTTTTATTTCAGTTTTTAACTTACATACCTATCAATGTAATTAAAAGCTCTTCTATTAATATATATTTTTAATTTGTTATTTAACAACAATCAACATTGATCATTATATTTTATTAAATTAAATTATTTTATGTATTATTTATTTATTTTAATAAACTACATTTTATTAAACGATTTCAAGCTCAATTTTATTTTTTAGATTTAATAAACTATATTTTTATTATTTAATTATTTAAGGTAGTTAGCTAACAATAGTTATAAATCAAAACATTTTATCTTTTAGATTTAATAAACTTTATTTTTTAATTAATTAATTTTGTTAGCTAACATATATATATATATATAGATGATACAGAGTTAAGGAGAAGCCACCATTGCTATTTATCTTTCTTGTTATAATTTTGATTTAATTTTAATTTGTAAGGACTCATTAAATACATAACTTTTCATTTTCCCAATTGCTTTTTATTTCAGTTTTTAACTTACATACCTATCAATGTAATTAAAAGCTTTTCTATTAATATATATTTTTAATTTGTTATTTAACAACAATCAACATTGATCATTTTATTTTATTAAATTAAATTATTTTATGTATTATTTATTTATTTTAATAAACTACATTTTATTAAACGACTTCAAGCTCAATTTTATTTTTAAGATTTAATAAACTATATTTTTATTATTTAATTATTTAAGATAGTTAGCTAACAATAGTTATAAATCAAAACATTTTATCTTTTAGATTTAATAAATTTTATTTTTTAATTAATTAATTTTGTTAGCTATCATCAATATCAATATATATATATACAAAGGAAGATAGAGGATAGAGGGTTAAGGAGAACCACCATTGCTATTTATCTTTTTTGTTATAATTTTGATTTATTTTTAATTTGTAAAGACTCATTAAATACACAACTTTTAATTTTCCCAATTGCTTTTTATTTTATTTTTTAACTTACATACCTATCAATATAATTAAAAGCTTTTCTATTAATATATATTTTTAATTTCTTACTTAACAACAATCAACATTGATCATTTTATTTTATTAAATTATTTTATGTATTATTTATTTATTTATTTTAATAAACTACATTTTACTAAACGATTTCAAGCTCAATTTTATTTTTTAGATTTAATAAACTATATTTTTATTATTTAATTATTTAAGTTAGTTAGCTAAGAGTAGTTATAAATCAAAACATTTTATCTTTTAAATTTAATAAACTGTATTTTTTAATTAATTAATTTAGTTAACTAACAATCATCAATATATCAATATATATATATATATATATAAAGGAAAATAGCGGAAAGAGGATCGACGAGAGACTTTCATTGAGGCAATAGAATTTTTATAGAGTTTTGATTTTAAAAAAAATATTGTATTAAATGGTGCAACCTTTCATATTCTTTTTTATATTGTTTTCATTAAATTATTTTTCTTTATTTCATCAAACATTTAATAATTTAGATAACAACTTTTATAAATATATTTTTAAATGTATCCAATATGTTTAAAAAAAATTAACACTATATTTTCATTTTATTTGTCAGTAAAGTATATTGATTTTTTGTATTGTTTTAAATTAATTTTTTAACAAAATCAAAAAATTTATTAGTAAGGTAACAATGTTTATAAATAAAACTTTAATTAAATTATCAAATATTTTCAAAATAAATTTTTTACCTTATAATTTTTATTTTATTTGTTAATAACGTATATTGAGTTTTTGTATTGTTTTCATTAAATTAATTTTTTTACTAAATCAAATAAATTATTAGTAAGATAACAATATATATAAATCAAAACTTTAATTAAGTTATCCAATATTTTTTAAATAAATTTTTAACGTTATAATTTTTATTTTATTTGTTAATAAGTTAAAAATGCTTATGAATTAAAACTTATATAAAATTAGTTAAAAAATTATTTTATCCATATAAAAAGGAAACTTATATCATCATTTTAAAGCATAATCATTGGAAAACGATATTTCGTTTCCAAATCATGTAAATGCCTCCTTCCTTTTTCTTTTTTTAATTTATGTTCTTATTTCCTATTTTTGAACCAATTTTCTTGATTTATTAATTACCTACTATTTATTCTTAATTTATTAATTACTAATTAATTGTTTTTAAAACATTAGTGATCTTAACTTATTATGGCTCTAATACGTTATTTTTAGGGGTGACAATCGTGTTGTGTTAGGGTTGGCGTGTTGCGGGTTGATGGGTTGGCGTGTCATGGATGCTCAACCCTAACCCAACCCGTTTAGCTAATCGTGTCGAGATACGCAACCTTAAACCGCACACGTTCGTGTTGGCGGGTTGGCGGGTCAACCCGCATGTTGGCGGGATGGTCGTGGGGTGGCAGGTTGGCGAGTCAACTTGCGTGTTGTCGGGTTGGCGTGTTGCGGGTTGGCGGGTTGGCAGGTCGTTCGCAGGTTGAGGGGTCATGAAATCTCTTGTTTCTAGGTAGAGCGCCGTCGTAGCTGCTGTTGAGTATTCTGAGTTAGGGTTAAGGTGTTCGTGTTTCATATTTCTACGTTTGAGTTTTGACGGACGGGATTATAATTTACACAACAAAACGAAAGAATCTATTGATTAGACTTTTAGATTTTAAAATAAAACATAAAATATATATATTATTATTTTAATAAATTTTGGCGGGTTGGCGTGTCAACCCGCGACCCGTTCGTGTCAACCCGAACCTGACCCGTTTATTTAAAGGGTTGACGGGTTGGCGTGTCAAAAAGTTCAACCCTAACCCATTTATTTTCGTGTCGGGTTCGTGTCGTGTTTCGTGTCGTGTCGAGAATTGCCACCCCTAGGTTACAACATACGTAACAATTGGCGATGCAGCTGTCGAGAAGACGTGTATGTTTATGTCTTACCACGATTAGGTCAAATATCACATGTACGTGTAGTAGCTTCTTATTTTGCTCTTATATGACATGTCGGAGTATTTGTAGCCAACATCTTTTTTAGACAAAGGTATTGTCTATTGTGAATTACATATTTGAATTTCACGAAATTGGGTTTTAATCGTTTGATATATAACAACTTGAAGTTTGTTCTTTTGACAAATTAATCATATAATCTTGGGTTTGTTTTATTTGATGAAATATGAAATGGTTTTCTATTGATTTTTGTGTTTTTAGTTTGATCATGTGTATTGTGATTTTTGATAATATACGAGTTGAGTGTTTTTTGTTGTTTGGAATTAGCAACAATTATTTTTTGCTTACTAAAGACTTTGATGACTTTCAATAGTACATGTTAGGTTTCAACAACATCCTTTAACAACAAAGGTACCTTAATTTTGATTTCCTATATATATATATATATATATATATATATATATAAACTGCATTTTGTGTTTTTTGATGTATCGTGATGTTAGTTTCGTTTCATTTGATGAACATTGAATGGGTTAATAAAATTTGGGGTGACTGTTTGGGGGTGATGGTCGAGCCGTAGCTCCCTTCTGCTCACTCTTTTGCTGCTCAATTTTTTTTTGATGAACATTGAAATGGCTTTTTCTATTGATTTTGTGTTTTAATTGTATCATGAAACATGCATTAATTATGATTTTATCATTGATGAGTTGGGTCTATTTTTTGTTTGTTTGAAGTTAACAAATAAAACGTATGTATATTAAAGGCTTTGGTAATCATAATGTTGCCGGTGTTTTTAAACTTAAATCAACATTTTTGGGAACGTTTTGTTTGGACAAACTACAAGTTATGATTATGTCTATTTATTTATATGAATGAAGGTGAGGGTGCATTTTAAGAGAAATATGGAGGTTTTTTATTGTTTGTATTTTATGTGTTTGCTAATTGATTATTTAAAGTTGAAATATTTGATACACATAAAAGATTATTGGATGTTAAGATATGCTTGTGTTTGTAACATGGATCCATATGCAATCAAAAGTCTAAATTACAATATTACATATATAATAGGTTTATACTGACTTACTTCATTTCTTCACTTTTTTTCAAGAACACTAATGGCTACAACAATCCACGCGGAATATAATGTCCAAATTCAAGCGTTTGTTGAAGGAATGTGGAAAAAAGAGGTTGTTGCAAGTTTTAAACATTCGATTTTAGTAAAGGTGCACATCCTTGATTCATTATGTGGATTCTTTTGTTTTGAAAAGAAACATAAATAATTTTGAATGTATTTTAACTTCATTTGAGCATTGAACGGTTCATTAATTTGTATATTCGTTTGATAATTTTATTCATCTAATATTGATAGTTATAGTGGATACGAAACTATAATAGACATACTTTTATCTTTAAGATAAATTTTTTATGGGACTTCTTCTCCCTTGTTATATGTATCTCAAAATTATTCAACAACTATTGAACATCAAATTAATTTGGCCATGATCGTCGCGTTGTGCAATGCGCAAAGCCATGTTTTTGGTTTGTAGACTCTCGGTTTCTTTTGCTTTCATTTAACACATATTATTCCTTATATACCTTGCATTATATAATTTCTCATTATTATTTGATATTACATTATGTTCAATTATTAATAAAATACCCTTATTTTATTTCACCATGTTTGATTGTATTGTAAATTTAGTTATATCATATTTTTCATATTTGTTTGCATATCTAATTATTCATATGACTATATATGCATGAATTGATAATAAGAAATCCTGTAAATATAAACATTAGAAGCTAAATTCAAAACATAATGTTTGCGTACATCTACCATAATGTTTAATATTAAGCACATACATGAGACCAACATTTTTCACAATTTTACGGAATCTATATTTATGGAAAACAATATCAGTGAAAATGATTTACATCAAAAAAACATCCTAATACATTCATCGTTTTATATTATATTTTATTATCAAATTACGTTTCATCCTAACTTAGTTACGTACCGTGCAACGCACGGTGCCAAACTCTATTATAAATAATATTTATAATTATTGCCAACAGATAAAGTCTCAATGGGTCACACATATAATATATCTGAATAAGGAGAATAAATAATAAAATAAAATATTTAATTATTATATTAAATCGAATTCCATCCTATTGAATTAGATTCTTGTTTGACAAGTATGGATGTGTGGGGACATGATTGACAAGTAATGACTTGTATGTTTGTACATTGTATAAAGGAAAAACAATCTTTTAGAAGATATGAGATATTCTAAAAGGTTGTGCCACTCTCATCCTACAATATACGTATGAGATAGCACTTACCAATGAGGCCCTATCGATTAGTATTACACAGAAGAAATCAATTGGGTATTATCATTATTCGTGTATATCAAGAGAGGCCATTGTGAGATAATGATTCATGCATAAGAGAGCCCATGCAAAAAGTGTTCACAGGATTCTCTCTCTCTCTCTCTCTCTATATATATATATATATACATATTCCACCAATTACTCCTCCTTTCTTTCAAGTAGTTGAAAACCGTATCTAGCGTTAGGGAAAGAAGAAGATATCCACTCTTGTCGTAGGATGAGAAGAGGACACAGGCGTATTTACGTGGATACTGTGGAAGCAATGGGTTGAGTTCATTGCTAGATTTAGATACAAAATCGAAGGATTGTTGGTTGTACAGGTAAAATTTTGAAAACCCCATCCTATCCCAATTCTTATGGATTCTTGGCGGGATACGGTTAATTTCCGTTAAGTATATAGATCACATATCCCAACATGAATATTCTCAGCTCCCTCACTATATTAAAAATGGACCCTTAGTTCCATTTATCACCATTGATTTTTTTGTGCTACTGGTGCACACCATGGAACTCCTGAGCATGTGATTGCTAAGAAAGTTCACCAATAGTTAGGTCAGATGAAGACATCAAGAAAGTTCACGTTAACACGAAAGAAATAACAATCATTTCCATGACACTCCCTGATGAAGTGTTCCACCTTGTCATGAATTTGAAGACTTCAAAAAAACTGTTGGACTTTCTCTGTGTCTAGTACGAAGGTACGATAGAAGCCCAAGAGTCAAGGAAAATAAATCTATACTACTTTATAAACCAAATTTTATCGGTCTTAAAAAACAACCTTCAATGCATAAAGTACTCTCCTCTGATGCATAAAGTCTTAAAAAGTCTTAAAAATAACTTTCAATGCATAAGGTACTCCTCCTATGCACAAAGTCTTAAAAACTTTTCGTATCCCCAAACCAAATTCACGTCTTAAGATGATTTCTAAGATCTGCATCTCATTTCTGACGATTTACAGATCCCATTCTCCAAGGCGACTATTCCGTTTAGACGCCCTCGAAATGACGATTTAGTCTCCGAGAGCTTCTCCAAATGGGTACAGTCTCTTGCTCTTTGTTACACTCGACGAAGACACAGAAGTCAGCTTCATCGATTTCTCGCTCTTGCACTCTCGCTCCATCGAAAAAGGTACAATTTATGCCTACTCAGCTTCTGAAATCGATTTTCATGATTGAAGCATTTTAGGTTGGAACCACAATCAAAGCTTTGAAGCATTTTGGTTTTTTTGGATTGGAACTACCATCAAAGCTTCTGTTTGAAGCTTCTGAAAAATGGGTTTGTTAGTCATTTTTGGTTTGGAATCGCCGTCATCTTCTTTCTTAAGTTTTTTTTGGCTTCTAATCAGTTTCTTCCTGGTTTCTACATATCGATTCTGAAATCGATTTTTCTAATTGAAGCATTTTAGGTTGGAACCACCATCAAAGCTTCTGTTTCTTCCTGGTTTCGACCATACTTACTCTCCTTCTTTTGCTCTACTTCCAAGTTCCATCCAGGTAATTAGTTTTAGTTTTATATATTTATAGGTTTAGTTGTATTGATTCAACCACTGTTCCTTGCTGTGAATTGTAGAATTTTTATTAGTTTTGTATTAGTTCCTTCCTGTTAGGGTTATTATCCACCCTTTTGAATTTTTATCAGTTTTCTCAACCTTTAGTTTAGTTTCTCTCTGTTTCTTGCTTTGCTTTGTTGAATCCTAGAATGAATTTGCTGCCAATGGGTTTATATCAATGGGTTTCTTCTCGAATTTGTTTGGACTTTTTTTGTCATTTTGCTAAATTGATATTTGAATATCATGGCTAAATCGATTTACTGTTTGATGTTCACTTTTAACTTTGTTTTAGGTGATTCCAATAGTTGAATGGATGTGAAAGCTACTTGTAAGTAATTACTTTCTATGTTCCAGAAAATGCTTCATTTTTCTCCTGGTTCTCTTCTCCACATTTCACCAGTAATTTCTATGTTTTTTGGTTCTTGCATTGATCAAACTCTGCTTTTGGTTCGCTGCTACTACATTGGGTCGTAGCTGTTGGATGGAATCATGGTATGTTGTATTTTAGCATCAAAGACCTGTTACTCTTTTATTTTCTTCTTCACATCATTTGTTGTAAAATCCATTGAATTTTGAGGTCAACATTGTCAATATTTTTTTAATATTAGATTAAATTGGTTGCTTATATCTTTAGCAACCATTTGGCTCACTACATACTGTAATGAATCTATTTAAAATTTGAAGATATATATGGTATTTGACGAGATCAAGGAGCTCCTAACTTTATGTCATCACCACCAAATGGAATCATAGTCTAAAGTTTGTGTTTGTGATGCAATCAATTTTTTTTTTCATTTTTACCTTATCTTGGTACTTCAATCCATACAAAGAACGTAATCCTGATGGAATCAATTGTTGTTTTTGTGTTGCTGTAGGTGATTGGTTGTATGTTTGTGGTGATCAAGATTCAAGAGGGTGAATTTATCCCGAAACCAAGGTCATCCATATTCAAGTGTCCATGTAGGCATGAGGTTGGTGATTTTTTTTAACTTTGATGTAGTATAATAAATAAATACGAAGAATTCATGTGATAGCATAGTTGAAATGGTGGTTTTAAACTTGCAGATAGTTTATGGTGATGTCTACACATGTTGGATGATAAGATAAAGTGGCCTACATTGGCACCGATGCAAAGTTGAATTCACAAATAGATTCTTCATCGAAGCCTCGTATTGGAATCAAAAATTGGTATTTATCAAAATCGGTCTTGTGAAGGTTTTATATAAAGGTTAATTAAGATTATAGGTTGGTATTTATTGCTTTGGTTTAATGGATGGATCATAAGTTTAGTTTGGTGATTGGCATTAGATTTATATATATAAAATGGTTGTAAAAATCCAAGCCAATAAAGTGTGGTTTTTGCAAATATGCAGATGCTTTAGTAACCATTGATTTAAATGGTTAATTTTGTTTTTTATTAATTAAAGTTTAGAATGGAATGCATTAGTGCTCTCTGTGTGTATGTGTTTAATCTTAGAACTTCAAGAAGTGGTTGTGGTGTTTGGTATAAGAAGTGTGTAGCGAGAATGACATAAAATTTAAGCAGTGTATGTGGTTACAAGCTGCTATTCTCTTGCAGCAATACAACTGTAGAGGGTCCGTAAATGATCTCTTTTTGGTGATTCCATTCTTAAATTATAGTGTTTATTCTTATAGGTAAGTGTTTGGGTGAATGATCCCTTAGATGTTACTTTTTTTTTCCATTCTTACATCCTCAATTCTCATTGGAATGAATCTTGTTTAATTACTCACTTATCTTCAAGAATGCATTTGATTTGTTGTGTTTGTATTTGTTGCAGTTGCAACAACAGATGGAGGAAGAAGATTTTGGTCGCTATCGTTGGGGAACCGGAACCATATCCAGGACATTGTTCAAAATAGGGCGTAGAGACCTATATGGAAATATTATCATGTATTAACTCTTTTTATGGGAATTAACAAGTATCAAAATCTTTGGATGTTAGTTAATTTTTAATTATTGAAATCTGATTGATGCCAGTTACGTGTTCTTATTTTCCCTCCTAATTACGTTTGTGAATCTAAAGGAAATTCATGCAATGTGTTCAAGGTTTAGAGCTCTAGAAGAAACAACGTGGGTTCAAATAGTTGATGTTTTTACATCATAATTGTTAATTGCTTTTATTTTTATTAATTTTTGAAGTATATATGCAAGGTTTTTTTTAATCTGTTACATCTTTATAGATGCACAATGCAACTCTTTTTCAAAACGGTGATGGATGATTACACAATATGACAATGCATATATTATTGAATGCGACTTTTACGTATCTTCTCATAGTTAATGTGACTTTTCACCTAAAATATGTTACATAAAGACGTATTTTCTTTATGTTTACAATATTTGTCCCTCCTTTGTTGAGTTATTTAACAATTTGTATGAAATAAGAATCATATTGTATCTGAATAAGTTAAAACATCACAAATTCATTTAAAATCAAGAGATAAAAAAATAAAACTTGAATGTGTTAAAATAGGTATTTAAAAGTTTTAAATGTTTATCTATAATCGGTGTGATTGCTTATATTTTTTCAAATTTCACATCCCGCCGCACTGCGCGGGTTCACAACTAGTTTGGTAAAATAGTATGAAAAGCTCATTTTGTGGTAAAAATGAATCTATTTCCGAAGTTCAACAACACTTTAACTACTTTACCATTGACTTAAAGCCTGTTGGAAAGGAATATCCCAACTTTGATACTTTGACCAAGTTTCTGGAATGTCTCCCTGAGATGTGGGACTCATACGCCATGTGTCTCAAAACGTCAAAAATCCTTTCAACTATAACTCTAGGTCTCGTATGGTAATTTACTCAATCACGAACAGTCAAAGGCACTAAAGAAAAATCTCATCTCTCCTCTAGCTTTACTTTCTTCATAGACTTGATCTACCGATGATCAACTATCTCTTACTATTTTTGATCCAAACCTTCAGTTGTTTGCACCTGATGAAATCAATGATTCTGATCTCTCTTTGATGATTCGTTGGCCCTTCTTACTAATTCCTTTAGGAGGTTCAATAGAAAAAGTAACTTTCATGGAAACACAAGTTACGCCTCTCACTGACAAGCCAAATTCAACATTTATTGACAAGGCTACACCCATATGTTATATTTGTCAGACAAAATGACATCTTGCTAGTGAATGCAGCTCCAAAAAAGTCATCAAATCTTCTACTATACAAGCAAAAAATGATAAGTACATGAAGTTGAAATAAAAGTACCGCAAGGTGAATACTCAACGAAGAAAAAGTAAAGGTTAATAGCTAAAGAAAATAACTGGGTAGATTCTTCATCACCTTCTTCTTCTGATGAGGAAGACGATGTCTATATTTTCTTGATGGAAAAAATTGAAGATGTACAGGCTAGAGAGCCTAAAGTCTTTACCTCCTCATCTTCAATTGAAGCTGTCAAATCTTTTCAGGTACCTAATTTCCATAACCCTTCTCTATCTGACGTTGATAAATGAAAAAAAAAAACTCTTGAGTATCTGACTATTGATCTTTATAACGCTATAAATGGCAAGATTAAAGTTGAACGCTTAAAAATCGATTTAAGTGAACAAATGTAAGAATACCAAATAGAGATAAAGGACTTGACTAACATTAATGATGAACTTCTTGATCAAGTCATAGTCAATCAGATAGTTGCTGATGAAAGAGAACATACTCTAACTGAACTTAAACTGAGAAAGCCACTATCGAAGGACAGCGCAAAGCTTCATCAAAAGTGACTGAATTCATACAGTGCCAGATTCCCACACACGTCTAATCTTATTTGGGATATACCTTTGAAAAAGACAATCCAAACAGAGGTAGATCTAAATTGAAGTTTGGAATGTTTGTCTCATCTACCACCGAAGTCTGTGTGACTCAATGTTCCTCTTCTTTAATAGATCCTCGACATTATATTTCTTCTACAACTGAAATGACTCATAATAGTCGAAAGAACACGGGTAATTGATACGGGTAATTTATTATCCGTATTTCTATCTCATTTTATTAGTTTTGAGTCCTTTTTAGTTAAGTTTGCAACTCTTTACTAGACTTTTAATAATAATTCTAGTAACATGTTAATGTTACATATAGTTATGGAAATATGAATTTTTGGACGCTAAAATTACTAATTTCGATTCCATCACTCATGTTTCTATAATATATTATTTTTAGGTATAAATAGGAGCTAAAAGAGAGCAGACCGAATCATGAGCTATCAAAGATTGGGATGGTTGAAGACCCATGAATGTATGGGTTCATTTTCTTTTGTAACCTCTCAAAATTTACATGGATCATGCTACTCTTTAAGTAATTAGGATTTTTATATTTTTGTTGGGCTATTTATATTCGGCCCATGGACGGCCCAAGGCGGCCCATTTTGGGTTTGGCTTAATCATTAAGCCATAAACTTTATGAAAATCCACTATATATAGGAGGCAAAGGGTGGTGGAGAAAGGATATTGGGGAGAGAAGGGAGCAACAATTTTCCTTCCATAATTCCTACAACTAATTACTATCTAGTTGGGAGGAAACTAATCTTTTGCCATGCAATTCCATTGTGCATGAATTGTTAGCTAAACCCACAAGCCACCACCCTAACTACTTAGACTTTCTTATTTTTTAGCTAGGAGTATTGTAAGTGATAGAAGCAAGGTAATCTACTTGTGTGTAAGTTATATGCTAATCATTTTATATATGTTTAGTATGTACCTTATTAATCAAGGAAGTTGCCATCTTTTTATATAAATTATTAAGTTGGGTTCACAAAAACTTATCATCACTTTCATTATTACAAGTTACCATCAAATGCTCTCTAGTTTTAGTCTTTAAGTTCTCAAGATTTAGTAGTCGATAAACACAAGGAAACCCATCGATCTCGTCGTTGTCACCATACATTCACGAATTCTTCTTCTTTTCTTCTTATTGCATGTTTCGTTTATCGTACCTCAAGATTATTAACAATATACTTGTCCTCGTTTGTTTCTCAAGATCACTAATGGTGAACTTGTCCAAAGCATTCAACTCAAGAATATTTACGATAGACTTGTCCTGTTTAATTTACTCAAGATTGCTAATGGCAACCTTGTCCGTAATTTATGCTTTCTGTTAATTCATTTTCTTTAATTGCTTTTATAATCATTAGTTACTTTCGCATTTACGTTTAGTCTTAATTATCATCTTAGTAAATCGGGCGTATTATTTCTCGTTCATCTTAGTTGTAATCATCATAATACGTTATAAAAACCCATTTTAATGGAAGGCTAAAAACCTTAGTTTGGGGTGTAAGTAAATAAATTGTGATTTATAAGTTAGTAATAAAATAAAGAGGTGTATTTAACTTTATAATAATAGTTTATCAACTTGTCATTATTAGATCTTTGGCACTTCATGAAATTACCCCTAAGGTTAACTGACAACTAACCATCGGTATATAAGCGGTTTAACCTCAATGAGATTATAAAAAATATCAGTTTTCTAAGACAATAATTATTATTATAAAATATCTTTTTGTTTAATTATTAACTTTGTCTCAATTCATCCTTACACCCTAGACCTGCTTTTTATAATTGTAGTTCGTCAATGATACCAACCAACCAAACAAATCTAGTTAATCAACAAACTCCTCTTATTTTCACTTTCTGAAATCAATCCGATAAAAGTCAAGCTTTTTATTCTAAGAACTTTTCAAAACACGCCGTCTCTGTGGGAACGATACCCGGTACTTAAACCGGTATTACTTGTTAAATACGACAGTATTCCGAGGTGTATACTTGCGCCAAGGTCTATTTTTGTGTTGATTTTAAGGGTAGCGATATTCTTACAACAAGTTTTTGGCGCCGCTGCCGGGGATGGCAAACTAAAGTTCGAAGCTTTTTAAAGCAAGATTTTTGTAAGTTTGATTTTTCTACCTCTTTTTAAGAAAAAACCAAAAATAGTATTTTTCACCATCTTTTTCAAGAAAAACAAAAAATAGTTCATGCTCAGATTGTCTCGTCGGTTATTTTCCTCAGAATCTAGAAATAATCAAAACCACAGACAACGTAGAAGAGTTGAACAAAGATCACCATCTTTACCCTCTTCCACGATGTCTGACGAAGAGTATGTCACGGATACTGAGGATCATCCTGAAGGAAATGCTGGGCCTTTGTATGAACAATTCATAAATGAACTTCCCGGTCTTGAAAATTACGAGGAAGAGGGCATTTTTATTAATGCTAACACTCCAGATGTTCCGAATGTAGTTATTGGACAACCCGTCAATCACTATTTTCGCAACTTTGGTACTGGCACCAATAATGAAGATGACCCCTTCAATGAGTTTGTTAACAATATAAATGGAAATCCCAACGATAATTTTCGAAATAATCGTGAGAATATTCACAGAATGAATGTTGATCGTAATAACGCTAACGGAAATCCCGTTAACGATGTTAGGACCAATAACAACAACAATGCCTACGGGGGTATTCTCAGAAACCAAGGAGCCATACCACAACAAAACGGTGGCCCTGTTCCACAAATAAATAGGCCACCAAGGAACGAGGGAATTATTCCACCATTGAACAATCCGCAAGTTCAGGGTGGAACTATTCCTCAAAGAAATAATCCACCTGTTCATAACATAGTTGCTCCTCAAAGAAATAATCCACCAGAAATTGGTGGAGCTATTCCTCTGAGAAACAATCAACCTGGTAACAATCAACCGTACCATAATATTCCACAAAGAGATCAGGGTGATGACGAGGAACAAAATATTTTTAGACTTGCAAACGTAAGAGATGGTGCCATTATGTCCTACGCTATTCCAAATCTAGCCCAGCTACACACTGGAATACGTAGACCAAATATTGATGCCACTCATTTTTCTTTAAAACCCATAATGTTCACAATGTTGCAAGCAAATGGTCAGTTCGCGGGACTACCATCAGAAGATCCTCATTCTCACCTACGGTCATTTATGGAGATTACAGACTCTTTCCGTATCCCTGGTCTCAAACGATGCTTTGAGATTAAAACTTTTTCCATTTTCATTAAGGGATAGAGCAAGAGCATGGTATAATTCTTTGAAACCACACTCTGTAATCACTTGGAATCAAATGGCAGAAAATTTTTTAAAAAAATATTTTCCTCCCACAAGGAACGCTAAGTCCAGAAATGAGATCTGCACTTTTAAACAAATGGACAATGAAGCGGTCCCTGATGCTTGGGATAGGTACAAAGAGCTTCTGAGAAAATGCCCTCATCATGGCATTCCGTACTGCATACAGCTAGAAACCTTTTATGGTGGCTTAAATGCCACTGCAAAATCTATGCTAGACGCTACTGCGGGCGGAGCATTCACAACTTGTACCTACAATGAGGGGATCGAAATACTTGAAAAGATTTCCAACAATAACGGATAATGGTCTGACCCACGGTCTGTGCACTGAAAAAGGCCACTGGAGGAACAGAGATAGATGCTGTTACAGCTTTAACAGCACAACTCACTAAACTAATTTCAAACCTGTCCACTGGACAACAAGTGAGATCTGATGTTATGTCTCTACAATCCAATGCCCAATCAGTGCAATGCGTATACTGTGGCGAAGGACACTCGTTCGAAAACTGATCATCCTGACAGTGGACTTGGTCTTTGTGCATTATGGTCGAGAAAGCTTTCTTGGGAGTCCGAGATAGGGAGACGATTTGGAATCCATTGGTTCCTTCTAGAGTGAACATTTTTATATAGCGGGTTAAGTTAGATAGGATCCCATCCCGTGACAACCTGTACAAGTTGAATGTGGATCTTGATTCTTTATTATGTCCACTATGTGGTTCTAATAATGAAAATACCCAACACCTGTTTTTCGAGTGTTCAATATCTTCTGTGGTTTAGCGGTTCATTGAGAGATAGTGGTCCTTTTCATTCCCTGCATAAAGATCGTTGGAGTCGACCACCAATGGCATAAAATCTTCTCTCGGTGATAGATCCCTCAACAAGGCGTTGGAAGCGGTGTTTTTTACTGGTTGTTATGTGTTGTGTATTTTTTATAGGCATCCTCCTAGTAAAGAGGTTATTCTAGATCAAATTGCGGAGAAATCGTATTGTTGGGTTTTGTCTAGGTGTAAGGGAAGTAGAAAAAATCGGATTGAGTGGAAATGTAATCCTTTAGATTGTGTCAGGGGCTTGTAATGTCGCTTTTTTTCTGCTAGCGGCTTGCAAGCTCTTAATGAAATCGTTTGCTGCTGTTTCAAAAAAAAGGAATTATCGGTAAAAGTTGATCGGTACCGGAACACCAAATTACCGATAAAGAATAATTACTTATAACGAAAGAGACGATATCGGTAAAAACCAAATTACCGATAACTAGTTGAGAAACGTAAAAACGAATTGCCGATAAAGATATTTCCTATAACGAATTAAGAATCGGTAAAGTCGAATTTACCGATAATGGTTTGATGCCCCGGTTCGGAAGAGTGTCAAGCTATCGGTAAGGGTAATTTTACTACTAGAAAATTGAGTATATTCAACAGAAATTAATTTTCAACGGAAAATGTTGTTGAAATTTTTCTACGGATTTTAGAGGATTATTCACAGAACATAAATTTTCTATGAATTTTCAACGAATTTCCGTTGAAAATCTCTCACAAACATATATGCATTTTCAACCAAAAAAATTTCAACGGAATGTCTCGTCAAAAAGTTTTTGGTTGAAAATGCATTTTGTGATAGATTTTCAATGGAAATTCGTTGAAAATTCGTAGAAAATTTATGTTTTGTCAATAATCTCTCTAAAATTCGTAGAAAATTTTCAACGACATTTTTTGTTGAAAAATTTCGTTGAAAATACTCAATTTTCTAGTAGTTTTTACCCGGTAAAGGAACTATCATTGACGGAAAATTATATTAACGGAAAGACTATCGTTAACATGACAAATACCCTCCGGTTTCGATGAACACAATCGATAACCTAGTTTCGAAGACATCAACCAAAGTTGATTTTAATCGATTCTGGGTATTTCAAAGTGATAGATAATGATCAAAAACACAAACCCTGGTAAGATTATACCACAAGGATGAATAATTTCAAGAAAATCTATCTTTTCATGAAGAACAAGTCGAACTCAGTAAACCAACGATTTTTTATTAAAAAGCCTTAATTTTGATGTGAGAAACTTTACCAAATGCAATAATATGAGTAACTAAGCGATTAGTAATTTAGTATGACCAATTTCAGAGAATATCAATTAAAAGCAAGGAATCGATGAAGAATACAGAAAAGATCGATAAACACAAAAGTTGGTTAAACAAAGAAGGGTTACCTGGATCAAATCGTTATGTCTCTTTGCTCTACCAACTGTGGGTCTAGATTAAGTGCAATATTAATCACAATCAAACACGGACAATAACAAAAATGATTGAATCACGTAGTCAGCTTGATTGTATTGAATGACATGAAACGTGCGATTACAGAGAGAGTTTCCACAATATGGCTAGGTTATGAAATTGAAAACTAGGTTTAAACAGAAAGTAAAACTACTTTATATAC
Source organism: Silybum marianum (assembly GCA_036898165.1). Classification (NCBI taxonomy): domain Eukaryota; kingdom Viridiplantae; phylum Streptophyta; class Magnoliopsida; order Asterales; family Asteraceae; genus Silybum; species Silybum marianum. Next base: position 18,191,807 of record CM072537.1, on the reverse strand, counting down.
CTTTCGGTAATATAAGCCCCAAACTTTAATACAATTAAAATAAACCCTAACAAGATTGTTAGGTCAAAATATATTGTATCCGAGATTACAATATTAAAGACGAAGAAGTCGAAGCATAAAGTCAACATTTACTTAGATTGTAATTGTATCGTTGTTAAAGAGAAGGGGTATAAATACCCTTGTCAATATACTTTGATACATAGAATTCATTGTAAGATCTTAGAGTTCTAACATTGAGAATCATTGTAGAGTGAGAAACATAATTACATATGACAACTGAGATTCGTTCATAATTTCATATTGATTCTTGATATTTGTTGATTGATTCATCATTGTCTTATTACTAGGGGATTACCCCAAAATCATCAAGTCCACCAAATCTTCTAATCCTACTGGACCATCAAACAATGGTACTAAAGCAACATTAATTTTCTCTGTGATTGCAGGACTTCAAAGGTATCTGGTACCCAAACAGTGGTTGCTCCAAGAACATGACAATAGAGAAGTCGATCCTATCTGACTTTTGGTGGAAATGCGAAAGGATACACCAAATGCTATGGTGTATTGATTAATGATTATACAACGTTTAGACGTGTTGCCTCTGTAGAAGGGCTTAAACACAATCTATTAAGCATCAGTCAGTTGTTTGATAAATGATTATATGTGAACTTCAATAAGAGTAAATGTACAGTCAGAGACAAGAAGGGAAAATTTGTTATGACTATAACAAGAATGCATAATGTCTACTTCAGAGAAATGAACTCCAAACTCACTGAAGATATGTGCTTCTACTCTAAATCCTCTCTTGAACTGAACTAGTTGTGGCATAAGAGGCTATCTCATCTCACTTTCAAGAAATTGAATGATTTATCTAGAAAAGAGCTTGTCACTGAACTACCTCAGCACATTTATGCAAAAGAATCTCTTTATAGCTCAACTTATAATAATACACACACTAACTAAAACAAAACAAAAAACTCTATATTATTCACCTGTTATTGAACAATCTTTCAACTAGGCCACAATTAAATACTCTGTTACCCTTTGGAACTGACCAATGATTCATTATCTTTTCAACTTTCTAAAATTGTTACTTTTAATCCTTTGCAAATCTGAAACCTTTCACCTTAGCCCAAAAACAACGAATAAAATATAACAAGTTAGAACGTGCCTGGTACAAAATTTATAATATAATATTGCAAGAGCTTTGAGTTGTTGGATTCATATTTCGGTGTAGACCACGTAACAAATTAAGACCGTGTGTAATCAGGGTGACTACAGTATAGTTTCGACGATTGAGTGATGAAGGCTACTCATTGCTCATTGTGTAGTAGATGTCGCAAGAAATCAGAGAAGCTTTGATTTCAGTTTTGGGAGATGAAGATGCGACGTGCGAGGGGATTTGTGGATATTGTGTTTCCAGTTCTATGAGAAAGAAAAGAAAACGGGTGAGGTCACCACACGACTTCTATCATACGGGATTAGAGAGCATAAATTGTTTTTTACCTCTTGAATTTGTTAGTTATACCGGTGTCTTCAGTTTTTTTCCCACTCAGAATGAATATGGGAAATATATATACATATATTTTAGTGAATGCTTATTTAGTATTTCTTAACCGAGACAATTGAACACAATGGGAACATTCATCCTGAATTGTTGACTACTAAATGAAAGACTTTTTCCTACGGACTTTTTCCTGGGAAATCTGTTGCTAAAGGGTGATTCTAATTCAACTTAGTGACAAATTACCCAGGGATTCTCTGGGTGATCCGTTATATTTTCTCGAAAAATATCGGATTTTACGGATCCACTAGTATTTTCTAGGTGATCTGTGGGTAATCACCGATGGAAATTTCTCTGGGTAATTTTTATGGATGAAAGCCATTTGTTTTGTAGTGGTTGTTGGTTTTCACTTGTTCATTTTAACAACTAAAGGTCGGGTCATATGTTCACCGGTTTGTGGAAATTATCCACAACAAGAAAATGAACGCATGCGTGAGACTTACAAAAATATGATTGGAAGCGGTTGAATGACAAACGGCCAATAGACAATGAAATTATGTAGTAACCAACCATGACCGAAACAGCAAATGAATTTTTGAAGATATATATATATATACCTATATATGTATATGTATATATATATATATTTCAATAAAATGAAAGAAGATCTTTTAGCTTAATCAAACCGGTTCTCAAGAGTTCTTTCTTCAAAAAGATCTCGGAGGTTTAAAAGGTGTGTTGGACGCCCCTATTGAAGAGAAAGATGTCAAAAATGCGGTCTGGAGTTGCGGCAACAACAAAAGCCCGGGCCCGGATGGATTCACGTTCGAATTTATCCGCATGTTATGGGATATTGTGGGAAAAGATTTTATCGAGGCGGTGAAATTCTTCAAGGCAAATCATCTTATCAACCCAAGCAGTAATGCTTCATTTATCACCCTTGTGCCCAAGGTGAGTGGCCCACTTACGCTTGCAGATTACCGACCCATCAATCTTATCGGTTGTGTATGTAAGGTGATTTCAAAGGTTCTTGTGGAAACATTAAAAGGTGTCTTGGACTCAGTGATCAGTAACACTCAAACTGCGTTCATCAAGGGACGTAGTATTCTTGATGGCCCACTGATGGTGAATGAGATAATGCATTGGGCGAAGGGGGTGAAAAAACGAATCCTTATGTTCAAAGTGGACTTTGCCAAAGCTTTTGACTCTCTAAACTGGAATTTCCTTGATAATGTTATGTGTCAGATGGGTGTCAGTGACAAATGGAGAGCATGGGTGAAAGGATGTATTTGCTCTCCTAAAGTTTCAGTTCTCATAAATGGCTCGCCAACTAATGAGTTCTGAATGGATAAGGGGGTTCGGCAATGTGACCCACTCGCACCCTTCTTATTCATCTTGGCGGCGGAAGGATTCAACGTCGCAATTAAAGAAGCGCAACGGAAGGACCTCTTCCAAGGGGTGCGGTTCGAAACTCGGAAGAAGAGGTGTCCCTTCTTCAGTATGCAGATGATGCCATTATCATGGGAAAATGGGCGACGGATAACGCAAGGAACTTAGTAAGGGTTCTCAAATGGTTTGAAATCTGCTCGGGCCTAAAAATTAACTTACGAAATTAGTAATGAAGAATTACGCAGTATGGCTCGGCGGCTTAATTCCAAGGAGGACTCAATCCCGTTCAATTATCTCGGCCTTCCGGAGGGTGGGAGTATGAACATAGCAGCGAGTTTGCAACCGGTTATCGAGAAGTTCAAATCGCGATTGTCGAACTGGGAGGCCAAGCATCTGTCCTTCGGGGGAAGGCTCTGCTTATGCAAGTCTATCTTAGGCAGCTTAAGCACATTTTTTTTCTCTCTTTACAAGGCACCAAAGAAGGTTCTCAACTCTCTCGAGAGCATTCGGTGTCGATTTTTTTTGGGAGGGACGGAAAACGATAAGAAAATCAACTGGGTGGCATGGGACAAAATCTGATGCGACAAACGCAGCGGTGGACTAGGGGTGGGTAGCCTAAAAGCTCTTAATCTTGCCATGCTAGGTAAGTGGTGGTGGAGAGATCGAACGGATTCGAGCGCAAAATGGAAAGTTGTAGTGAATAATTGCAATGCTACCAACTCTTCGAGCACAAATTCTAGAGGTCACACAGGGGTTTGGAGTAGGATTCAAGGAATCGATAAAGATCTTCGTGATATGCGAATTATCTCGATAACTTGTTGCAACAAAAGGAAGATGGTAGCGGATGGATTTGGCGGCTGGATGCTAACAATAACTTCACGGTCAGCTCCCTTCGAAAGTTAATCGACAGTATCTCACTCCCGTCAGCGGAGTTGGAAATGATAATGGATAAAATGGGTCCCCAGCAAAGCAAATATTCACTTGTGGAGGACTCTTTGCAATCACCTAACTACGAAGGACAACCTCATAAAACGGGGCGTTAGCTTCAAAAGGAAGAGTGTACAATGTGTAACGCAAAGGCGGAAAATCTAGATCATGACCTTGTGCAATGCTCGTCGATGAAGATAGTTGCTGCCTTCCTATCTCGATGGGTGGATTGGTGACCGATAAGTGAATCCTCTATCTCCGGAATCTGGACGGCGATCGGCTCTAACTCGAGGAACAATCTTCATAAAGAGGTGAGGAAGGTGATCACGGTGGCTTATTTTTGGACCATTTGGAATCAACGGAACAACAAAACGTTTCAAGGAAGTATGAAAAAAGAAAAGGAGATTTTTAACGAGATCCAATTCTTAGCTTTTGAGTGGATTAGATGTAGATCCAAAGTAGGCAAGTTCCTTAGTTGGGTTAGTTGGCTTTGTAATCCCTTGGATGCGGTTTCCTCTTGTATTCCTCCGGCTCCTCGCTAGTTTATTTAATAAATTGCTTTCTTACGGTCCAAAAAAAAAAACCCATAACGGGATTCTAGTTAGCAATTCCTATAAATAACCAAAAATCCCAAATTGAAATGCTTAGAATATGCTTGTTTACAGCATCCATTTGTGTGAATTTAACACCATGATTTTATTTTCATTTGGTTAATTAAAGATTGCCTTTTTACAAACCCCTTTCACTTTCCTTAAAACATGGCATACCTGATATTTTCATTGAATCATAACATCCAAACATTTATCCATTGATCCATCTTTCCATATACAACCATATAAACAGGCTCAGTTTCTTAATTAACAAAGTTGCATCAAAAATTAATTAATTAGTAGCCATGGTCAACCATTTTAGCAATAAAAGTTTGTTTATAACATCATTGCTTTTGAATTTCATTTTCTGCACATTTCTGGTTCCTGTTTCTTCTACGCTTCAACGGTTTCATCACCAGACAAACAACAATGGTTCGCTCCGGTTTTTGGTCATCGGTGATTGGGGTCGAAAAGGGTGGTACAACCAATCTCAAGTTGCTGTTCAGGTTTCGATTTTCCTCCATCTTGGCCGTCTGTAGTTGTTACTTTTGTGGGTTTAATTATTTGGTGAGATCGTTGCAGATGGGAATCATTGCAGACAGACTAAATATAGATTTTGTAGTTTCGACTGGAGATAATTTCTACAACGATGGGTTAACCGGTGTAGATGATCCAGCCTTTGACGAGTCGTTCAAATATGTCTATGCTGCACGTAGCCTTCAAAAACAGTGGTATACCGGTACGTATGTTCTTTCAAAGATGACCTAATGAATATATATACCACCAGAAAACCTATTCGACATGAAACAAGGGTTTTAGCAACGGCTATTGTCGTCGCTAAAAGTCAATTTATCATTATAAAGGGTTTATAGAGATGAGATTTTGTCGCTAAAGGCTTGTCGGTGAAACTCACTTTTCTAGTAGTGCGGCCCCCTTTCCATTATACTTAGGGGTTGTTTGGTTGGTTTTCCATTAGGTCCTGTATGGATAAAGTTGTATATGTGGATTAATATGTGTGTGTATAGATTGAAATTTTTTTAGAAGGTTTTTTCATAGATGGTAGACCTTGCTTTAAATTTGAAAGGGCATGTTTGGAAAAAACTTGACTTTCTGCATAAATCTTCCCCTAAAGCTTACCGAATAAGCCACTTTCTATATTATTAAGCCACTACCAAACAGTCATATATAGTTGACTGAATAAGTCGTGAGTTCTATTAAGCTCATTAAGTTGCTAATTGTTACAAAAGCTTACATTTTCCAACCAAAAATCGCATTATGGGAGATGGAGATCATGAGTAAAACCTTGTATATATGTTGGAACTCCATTAATATAATTGACACAAAATTTAGCATCTATAAGTTTTCAAGTATTGTTTTCTTGCACTTAATCAAATACACTTGGTGCTGTGTGCAGTTCTGGGGAATCACGATTACCGTGGCGATGTAGAGGCACAATTGGACCCGATGCTTAGAGAAAGAGATAGCAGATGGCGATGTTTAAGATCTTTTATCGTCAATACAGGTCCTTTTAACCATAACCATTACATTTTCAAGTACACACATCATTAAAAAAAATCAGTTTTTGGTATAACTTTTAAGTTCATTGTGTAGATATTGCTGAATTGTTCTTTGTGGACACGACTCCTTTTGTTGAAATGTACTTTGAGGACCCGAAAGATCACAAGTATGATTGGCGAGGCATACTTCCTCGAGAAGTTTACGTTGCCAATCTTTTAAAGGTAAAACTAGTTCTTGATTGCATGAAGAGTTCCGTATAGATTAAGTTAGTTGTTTTTGGAAAATGATCAATGAACTAAACTTGAGCTTTTATTCCTCAACGTTTGAAAATTTAAGGATTTGAGATCAGCGTTGAGCGAGTCAAAGGCTAAATGGAAGATTGTTGTTGGCCATCATGGTATCAGAACCACGGGTCACCATTGTGATACTCCGGAACTTGTCACACATCTTCTGCCGGTTCTAGAGGTACGTAATCGATCTTTATTGTTCACTAAAGAAGATTGGATCGCTAAATCAAGATGGCACTACTAAATTGAATACTTTTGCCTACGAACTTTTCCCTGGAAATCCGTCGCTAAAGGGTGATTCGTTACAAAACCGTCACAAAAGTTGGTGTGTAAATTGTTGATGGGTAATTCATACTCAAGTATTCTTTGGGTGATCCATTGGTATTTTCACAAAAAAAAAACCCGATTCTACCAAACCATTGGTATTTTATTGGTGAATTGTGGGTAATCACTAACAGAAAAAAAATTCTATGATTTTTGTAGGTAAAAATCATTTATTCTGTAGTGTGGCTAAACCTATTTCAACCACAATTTTTGGGATTTAGCTATAAAGTTAATGCACTTAGTGATGAAATTGGGGCATATAACTACAAGATTTTGCATAATCATTGGTTTTAGTAGCATCTTTTGTGCCAACCTTATTCATTGTGTTACACATTAATGATCAATGCGTCTACTTCTTCTTAAATAAATTATTTTTGTATTTTACAGGAATATGATGTTGATTTTTACATGAATGGACATGATCATTGCCTAGAACATGTCTCATGCCAAAATAGGTACTATTTCTCACAGAAAATTTAATCATTTGAAAAGCCAAATTTCCTCACGATTTCTCTTGCAAAGGAATTTGTTCTCAACCGTGTAACTGTTTTCGATTCCCTTGCAAATACGAGTAACAAGTATCGCTCCATTTTCTCACCATGGTGGCATTTAACATCCGCCATATTCTCTTTTTGCTTTCCTAGAAACAAGACACTACAATAAAATCGCGTTTATAGAACGCCAACAAAGTTTATACGTCCTAGTAGACCGATATATGACTTAACCTTATAGGACCAAACAATTAAGCGTCACATCTAAAAGTGTTGTAATAAGTTTATAATACACTTTTGCGCATCTTAACAAGTGTTTATGACACTTCTAAATAAAACGTTGTATTAGCAATTTTATAAAAAGTGTCCTATAAACACATCTTTTTATATGGGCTATTTGTTTTTGTAAGTATTTTTTCAAATAGCCACTAATAATTATTTAAAAATAAGTCTAAAACATCTGTTAAGATGCCCAAAAAGTGTCATAAAACTTACTGCAACACTTTTACATGAGAATTTTTTTTGTTGGGACCTAAAAATAACGTCCTATATGAAGCAGTCTATATCGGGACCTTTAAAATAATTTTGACGTCCTGTAAACCCATTTTTCTAGCAGCTGAGACTTGAAATATAGTTTTAAAAGCCTTTTAGCAAACCATACTCGATGTATAAAACTTTTATACCCATCCACCGGCGCTAAGGTATGTTAAGGACGGGATTTAACTAATGGAGAATCAATCACTGGTCAAGAACCATCGTTCACATGCTAATTGTGTGATATAACATGAAAAAATTGCAGTAAAATACGTTTCTTAACAAGCGGGGCTGGATCAAAGGCGTGGCTTGAGGCGAACAAGCCGCGAGATGAGAAATGTGGCGTTAAGTTCTTCCATCATGGACAAGGGTTCATGTCGATGAAGTTAACGAAAAGTAATGCTAGATTTGTGTTCTATGATGTTTTTGGTAAACCTTTGCATCGATGGAGGACATCCTTGAAGAAGCTTCATACATCGATATAGTTATGTAAATTACATCTTCGAAATGACAACGGTTTAGATGACAACCTAGGACCTATTTGAAATTCTTATTAGCGTACATAGTTATGTCTAGAAAGAGTGACATATATATGGTTTTGTTTATAAAAAATTAAAAATTCGAATTCGTAACTTGGGGGTCATTGTTGTATTCGACTGTTGTTTCTTTTTCACATGGATTGATCTGTCTAAGCGTGAGTTTGTTGCTTACTTGAATTCGTTTGTATTATGAGTTGTAAATCGTTGCCCCATACGATACGATAGTTGTAGTTCTCGGTGCCTGTTGGGGACAAATTAATAAGCTTAGGGGTTTAAAAAATAACTGAAACCGAATTACCCGCCTGAACCGAATGCGATTTGGGTTAAATGGTTTTGGGTTATTTATTTTTCGGGATAAACGGTTCGGTTAATCGAATAAGGATTCTTATTCGGTTTGGTTTTCGGTTAACTTTTTTCTAATTCAGTTAAACGAATTAACGAAATAACAGATTCTACTTATATTTTATATATTTCGTTTCACAAAAATAAAACCAAATACATATTATACTCTTATTATTTTACATATTTTGTTGCTATATAATGTTGTTAATTTGCTTGTTGGTAGATATTTTTTTTGTTATACTATATTTTTTATTTGATGTAATTCGTAGCATGGAGAAAATAATGTATTTTGGTATATATTGGTTTTTAGTAGATGAGTTTTACTTAATACAAGTCAATTGTTGAGTATGATTGTATGATATAATTATATATTAGAAGCTAAAGGTATATATTGAATATGGGAACATTATTTGAATAAGTGTGCAATGAAAATGTGATTTTTTTCATTCAGTTTAACCGGCTATCGAACTGAATAACCCAAAAAACAAACAACCAATCATTCCAAAAAAATTACCACAATATCTAGAAGCATATCTTTTAACTGTAATTTTTTAATCAACCAGACTTATTTTATAAAAAATTTCATGTTAAATAACTAAATTTAAAATAAATTCAAGACATGAAAGCTCGCCATTTATCAAATATTCAACATTGCTTTACATTTTTCTATCTTCAGATACGTTGGATACTTTTATCAAAGCATCATTTATTTGGCCAAGTTTAGTTTTTATTGTTTTAACAATTTCAACACGGTTTTCCAACGAGTAGCACAAAAAGACATCAAAATCAAATCATCAATATATTCAAGTAAAACACTCCACCGTATTATAGAATTAGAGGATGCAATATAAATTGTTTGACATGTACCCAAAAAAATTTGCTTTATGACAAGAGTTTGTCATGTCACACAAAACTAAGTTAACACAATAACATCCACATGGCATATAAGAAGCTCTAGGTTTATATCAAGCAACCATCTTTGAACACCTTGATGATTTCCTTTATTATCGATCATACCCATGCTCCCGTATACAATTAATATCTGATTCAAGAGATTCCAAAACATCTTGTAGCACATCAAAAATACCCTTACCAGATGCATCTTCTACGACCGAAAAATCTAAAAATAACTCTCTTCTACTTTGATATGAACACTAGGCACATCAACACATCTTATGATCAAAATCATATGTTTTTTATGACTTGTTTTAGGAGTGCAATCAAGAATAACTTAAAAATATTTTTCCTCTTTCAATTTTTTTAATAATAACAGTTTTTACATTGATCCCAACATTCCAATCAACTCATTCAGAATCTTATGACTAAGATAATGATGATGAGTTTCATTTTCTTTAATAAGATGAAAATGGTGTTGCATGACAGAGTCAACCTAACAATCATTTGAAGAATGCTAAAAGTTACTATTAGACTTTTTATAAAGTTTTTTATTTTTTTCTCCAAAAAGCCAAATTATATTATGTCAAACATTTCACAACAACAATTATTTGAATCAAAATTTGTTTCCAATAAGTGGTATCTTTCTGGATTAACTCTTGCAAGTGCGTGTTAATGGTTTCATTCTTATCCAGTCTCATTTTCAACACAAATCTTGCTCTTAAGTTCAATGCTCAAAATTACTATTTTCATGTAATGATAATGCATAACTAAGATGTTTTCAGTCGTTAAGTCCTTTATTTGCTAATTGACTTTTCGATTGAACAATTTTTAATCATCTTGATGACGATTTTCTTCATCGTTACACACATAATTTGGTGCAATCGGTCCATCAAAATCTGGTCTTCGTAAAAATGTCGCTTACGTAAATCTCATTAAACAAGTTAGAAGGATCCATCAAATTGATATTAACAAAGAAGACAAATAAACACTAACCAGTTGAAAATAACCCAACAATAGCTCGATGACTTGTGAGGGAATTGACACAACAATAGCTCGATGACAATATGGATGTGACTTGTGAGGGAATTGACACAAAAATTTGGAAAATTGATACACCAAATCCTTTCCAAAAACTAAAAAAAATACAATCCAACTAAATCAGTTACAGCTCATGGATATAAGCTAAATTAATACAAGCACATTAAGGTTATGTTTGGCAAACTAACTGATAAGCTAGCTGATGACTTATAAGTCAGCTGATGACTTATAAGCTAGCTGATGAACAAGTTATATTTGGCAAAAACTAGCTTATAAGGATGTAAAAATGACCAAAAAGGACATCTTGAAAAAATAGTCAATTACAAACATTTCATATTATAATTCAAATAATTTTCCAATAATATAATTAAAATAAATTTATGACAATGTAATATTGATTAATACAAACAAAATAGTAAAAAACTAAATAATATAATATGTTAATGGAAAGAATTTAAAATTGATTATTATATATACATAATATAAATTTTGAATTTGTGAAAACAAATTTTAGAAAAATATACATTAATCTATTATTTTAAACAACCATTACATATATGAATAACAATAAAATTGGTCAAACTCACATATCATAATTAATTAATGTTTTTCAAAAATATAATTAATAATTATTTTCTTATAATTATTTAGCATATTTTCATTATTTATAAAATAAAATAAGTATGACTTTAATATTTATGTATCTTACATAAATATTTTAGAATTGTTATATTTGTTTTTTATATCTAAATATATTGAATAATAATTAAAAAATAATTTATATAGTAGTTAATAAAGTTTATAAATAATTACCATTTATTATTAGTATCTATTGTATAATTAAAATTAATTAATAATGTGTAACTAAAATTAATTAATAATTTATAAAATAATTTTAATTTCTATAAATTAATGTTTATGAATAATTAATATTTATTTAAAATTAACATTTATTTATAATTAATATTTATTTATAATTAATATTAATTAATAATTAATAATAATAGTAAAAAAATAAATAATATTAATCAAGGGTATAATTGGAAAAAATGTCAAAAAGCTTCTCATAAGCTACTTCAAGTAGCTTATCGTTAAGCTAACTTATAAGCTGACTTATATGCTAGCTTATGTGCATCCAAACGATTACTCAAAAAATAAGCTAGCTTACAAGTCAGCTTATAAGTCAGCTTATAAGCTGGGTTATTTTTGCCAAACAATGCCTAATTATCTAAAATACTGATATGTGTTGATTATTCAACACATTAGTACCCTTTTGTAGTGTCTTTTAGATAGTTATTTTATACTTCATCCCAACTTTAAGTCTTTTATTATATTATTTTATCATTTATTGAGTCATGAAGTTAAGTTAGATGAATTTCCTGTTTTATGTGCTTTATAGTTAATATTAGTTAAAAACTGCAGATTTCTGAAGCATTGCTGGAGCATTAGCCTGCAGATGGTAGCAGTTGAATGAACGAGCTTAATAGTGAGTTAAATAGGGTAGGAAGCTTCCTATCAAGACAACTTGGGGAGCAAGTTGTGCTTGGTTAGCTTTTTGTTGACTTTTATGGTCTCCCTTGTAATGACCAATCTACCATCCTTTGTTAGTATAAATAGATGGCTTAGTAATTGTAATAGATACACCACCATCTAGAGAATTGACAACTCTCTAGATGGATTCTCTCTCTAATCTAGTAAATCTTTTGAAGTTCTTTCTTGTCTTTACAATATGTAGCTAAATTTATTAGCTTAGGTGTGAGATGAAAAGGTAATATTCTAAACTAAATAATGGTGGATTTTTGTTAGCAAAAATATATTTCATTATTTCATTTAAGTTTTATAAATCCAAATGCACTTCTTGACGGGTTGATCACTTTGAAAGTGTTTAAGTGCCGTGGACTTAGGAATAAGCCACGATATGCACGTCAGCTTGAATGACATAGGAAGTAGACTTGGAAGGGTTGCTCTCTATATTTTTCTAACTGATTATTCTCGACGAGTTGGTTGCTTTTCAAAGTGTAAAGTGTGGTGGACTCAGGAATGAGCCACTATGACACACCCAGCTTGGATGATATGGGAATCTGCTCGGAAGAGCGATTTTTAGACAAAGGAATTTGCTAGTCCATACACCTTGAGGAAACTGTCTGTTACAATCACTGGTCCGGATGCTACATAGGAATATGGACTGAAAACTAAATACTAGTAACAATGGTTAAGTCCGGAAGGAATACCCTCAAGATGGATGGTGGAATTTATTATTGCTAAATTGTTCACCAGAATTTATGTTCAGGTCTCACCTAAAAATCTTACACCCATGCTACCTGCTTTATTCTGTTATTATAAATTGTGAAGTCACAACAATCAAACAATCAACAAATCATATATTTTTCCCAATTCGCCATCTGAAGTTAGTTTCTCATCTCGAGATCTTGCAACTTAAGATACCTATCCCTGTGGAACGATACTTGGTACTTACCATTTTATTACTTGAAAGGCGATAGTAGGGTCAAAAGTATACTTGCTTTTGATCTTATTTGTTACATATCTAAGGTATATAAAATCATAAGCTACTCCAAGTAGCTTATCGATAAGCTACTCTAAGGCATAAGCTACTCCAAGTAGCTTATCGATAAGCTAACTTATAAGCTGACTTATAAGCTAGCTTATGTGCATCCAAACGATTACTCAAAAAATAAGCTAGCTTATAAGTCAGCTTATAAGCTAGATTATTTTTTCCAAACAATGCCTAATTATCTAAAATACCTTTTAAGATTAGCCTATATTTGACAAACTAGCTTATCCGTTAGTCGATGACTGATAAGCTAGCTAGTAGTTGATAAACAAATCATGTTTGAAAAAAATTAGGTGATAAACATGTAAAATGATCAAAAATACATCTTGAAAAATTAGTCTATTACAATATTTTATAATATCATTAAAAAATATTTTATAATACAGTATATAAATATAAACAAGGTAGTAAAGAAAAACATAAATAAAAATAACATCTTAATTAAAAGAATTTATATATATATATATATGTATGTATGTGTGTGTGTGTAAAGGTGGGTTCAAATGAGAACTCAAATTTGGTTGTGAACATAAGGAGAAATAATAGCGCGACACGTGTCATATTCAAACTGAATAATCTATATTCAGACACATTTCATGTTCTCATTTGTCCTCACGTTCACAACCAAATTTGAGTTCGCATTTTAACTTTCCTCTATAGGATTGGGTTCACATGTGACCAGCCTGTTTTTGCGAGACCACCTTTTTTATATTTGAAACTTTACAGCTAATCACTGTGAAGGTAAAAAATAAAAATCGAACATTCACAACAAAAACACAATGAATGTTACCTTCACAGTGTTTTGCTGTGAAGTTTCAAGTGTAAAAAAATGGTCTCACGAAAACATCGATGTTTTTACTTTCACAGTGATTTACTGTGAAGTTTCAAGTGTAAAAATATGGTCTCACGGATCTCACGTAAACAGACTGGTCTCACATGATCCCAAATCTTCCTCTCTCTCTCTCTCTCTGTATATATATATATACATTAAATTTGTATTTGTTAGAACAAATTTTAGAAGAAAAAATTACGGGAATTTTAATTTTTATAACCATTATATATAATATGAATAAAAATAAAATTGACCAACCTGGCATATATAATTAATTCATAATTTTTCAAAAAAATAGAAATTAATAATTATATTATATTTAATTTTTTATAACTAAATATATTAAATAATAATTATAAAATTAATCACATAAAGATAATTGATATAATCAATGATAATTCTAAATAATTAATATTAATATATAAATGCGTAGTTAAATGAATTTAATTTTCTACTAATATTAATTACTATTAATTAGTATTACTAATAAATAGTTTTTGTTTAAATTTCTTTTTTCATTTTTTATTATCAATAACTAATTTTTATTTTTTAATTAATAGTTAATAGTAATTTATAATTAATTATCATATATAATAATTGATATTAATAAAAGTTATAATTGAAAAAATTGATAAAAAGTTCCTCATAAAGTTAGCTTATAATAAGCTAGTCTATGTTAGGGATGGCAAAAAACCCCGAAACCGATGGTGAAAACCGAACAATTCGGGTCGGGTTCGGGGACGTCTTAACGGGACGGGATCGGGGATCTTAATGGGGACGGGGACGGGGATGGGGATGGTACTCACCGGCCCGGCCTTGGCCGATAGTGTATATATACATATAATATTACATATATTTTTATACATTAATAATATATAATATAAATAATTTTTAAAAATTAATAAACGGGTTAAGTATACTAATAATTAAAATCCCAATCTAAATACTCTATGTCTATTGAAATGTTTACTCAAAAAATAAGCAAGCTTATATGTTAGCTTATGTTTGCTAAACAATGGCTTAGGGGATGTTGTATTTGATCACGAGTTCAAATTGAAACCCAACTTAGAGTACAAACTTACAAACCAAGAGTTATTGGGTCTTTTTCCTAAGTTCGTATTTTTAGGAATAACTTTCTTTTTATAAAAATTATTAATTACATAAATATGTTATCATATAAAACCGATTCCATATTTTTAGGATTAATTCACATTTATAATCATTCAAAAAAAAAATTAAAATTTTCATAATCGTAATTCAAGAATAATTCATACTCATTCATAATTCATATTTATAATCATTCATACTCATCCATAATTCATATTTTTAATCATTCATACCCATTCATAAATTTTCATAGCCTTAAACAAAAATCGTAACAATGAACAACAATCTTAATACATATTCATAATCATTCATATTCGTTCATAACTTTTCATAATCATAAACAAAAATCGTATTCACATTTATAATCATTTATACCCTTTCATAAATTTTCATAACAATGTACAAAATTCGTAAACATAGAGGCGACGACAGCGAGGAGGCGACGGCGGCATGGGAGGCGATGACGGCGTGGGAGACGACGCCGGTGACGGTGGCTACAACGGAGCAAACAATGTGTGTGTGTGTGTGTGTGTGTGTGTGAGAGAGAGAGAGAGAGAGAGAGAGAGAGAGAGAGAGATCGGGGAGGATGGGTGGGTGAAGATGATAATCCTATAATTAAAGAAATTTTTTAATATAATAGTTATTTCCAAAATTAATTAAAATTTAAAAATTAAAATAATTAAATTAGATACCAAAACTACCCTTTTCTTTTCTTTTCTTTTCTTTTCTTTTCTTTTCTTTTTTTATCAAAAAAATCAACCGTTGATCTAGAATCTAGATATTGGAGGGTTAGGATGGTTTCCATAGTCTCTACTCTAAATTGAGTTTGCATTTGAACACCCCTTTATATATAGGTGGTTTCAATTACAAACCAACCCATTTATACAAACCAATATAAACCATACAAAAAGTTGATCTACGACTCTACATGATCCGGTGGCATTATGGTAAATAGTTTCAAGTTCTTATTTATTTTCATTTGATTGTAATCGCGTGTAGAGTAGTTCCAATATGCAGTTTTTAGGTTTACTCCCTAGTCTCTCCAAGGTTACCGACGATAATTTTTCCGATTTAAGCTTGGTATTACGTTGAAAGAGTTTTAAATTAGAGGAAATCAATCTGAAGAATAAAGAAGATACACATTTTTCTGACGACAGTTTCATTTTTCCTGCGACACATTCAACTCACTCTTAATAGTCTCCAAAAGTTTAACGTATCGGTACAGATACCGTCGATGATGTACGTCAATCGATAATAAAGCGGTTAAGCGTGAATGGATGTCGTCGATGATGTACATAGTCGTCGATGACAAAACGGTTAGGCGTGAATGGATGTGTAGACACTGTCGATGAACGTCGTCGTGAATCATACAACCTAGTTACATGAACAATGTCGATCATGTATATAACCGTCAATGGTAAAACGGTTAATCGTGAATTGATGTATAGACGCTGGTGACAAACACTGTCGATGAACACCATCGTGAATCATGCAACCCAGTTTCATAAATGCCTTCGTGAATCATGCAACCCGGTTTCATTAACGCCTTCGTGAATCATGCACCTTCATGAACGCCATCGTGAATTATGCAACCTGGTTTTATGAACGCCGTCATGAATCATGCAGCTTAATTTCAACAATGAAATCGCACATTTTTTTCGTCAGGAAAAATAGGGGTATCACCGAAAAAACACTAGTTTTCCTTTTCATCAAACATTCAACTATTAACAAAAGGAAAATAATGGGAATCCCATGAAAGTCTCAACTTAGAGAGAAAAAAATCAAGTTTATTTATATAATATATCCACAATATATAGCAAAGGAAAAAGAAGTCCTTCTTGTATTAAATATATAAAAAAATAATGTGATTGGTCGAGACGATTTTGTAGAGTTTGTTTAAATTTAAATGGGTTGGTTTGTAATTGATATCTACCCTATATATATATATATAAGGTTGCGTTCACGTGAGAACAAGGGTATTCTATGAGACCCGTAAGACCAATTTAGGTCCATTGATCAAGTTTATTAAGTAATAATCTAATGGTCAAGATTAAATGCTAAACTTCAATATGCAAGGGTATTTTTGACCATTTATTTAGAAAAATCATCGCTCCCATTCCAGTAACGCCATGAACTCCATTGTCGAACTCTGGCTTCTTCCTCAATGAACATCGTGTTCTTCATCCAGTAATTCATGATTGCTTTTGGTGTTGAATTTTGCTTTGATCTAGGGTTTACGATATTTCAATTTCAGGTAAAAGAATATCTAATGAAGATGATCAAGAAATTATCTCGAATGATGCTTTCAACAATGCACAGGGTAATCAAGGTCAGTTTCTTTTGAATAATTGTTTTTGTCGTGAATTTGATGGTTTTGTTGTGAAGTTTCATTAACGTGATAAAAAATATTCAGGACTTTACATATTTTGATGTTATTTTAATTGATATGTTTTGATTGACAGCATAATTAGTTTTTAGTTCGATTAGGTATTTTTTTTAACATTCCAATTTTGAGCCAGACGTTCTTTCATCTTGTTAAGTTCGACATTTATGCAATTCTATTTTAAAGTACTTGTTCTATTATTTGTTGAATGCTTGTTGCCTGACAAATCCTAGGGGTGTTTGTGTTCATGATGGTTGATCATCTTATTTGATGTAGTAGGGTAAAATGTTCATCATGATACAGCTTAACTTGTATATGTTTTTTGTGTGCAACCTATTACATGTCATTTAAAACACACAAGAATTGTCTAACACCAACTTTTGAAATCTTTTTTTGTGAATGGAATCTTTAAATTCTCTTTCTATTTTGATTGTAGGGGAAAGAAAGTCTAATGAAGACAGTCTTAAGAGCATCTCGGATGATGCTTACCATGGTGAACAATGTAATCAAGGTCATTGGTTTCTTTTGAACAATTGATTTTATTGTGAAGGTTTTAAACTGAATATGCTTCTATTTTTTGAACGATTGCTTTCATTGTGAAGTATAATGTGAAGTATTATTTGAATGATTGCTTTAATTGCTTTCATTGTGAAGTATTATTACAAACAATGAAAAAATAAAGGAACGAAATATAAGCTTTACAGTAAGTATAATGTGAACATTATGTACTATCAAATTTAACAGAGGTAAACAACTTACATCGGGGACTTCCTTCTTGAGAACATATTATCGGCAACCATTTTTTTATGCTTCGTTAAATCTTTTTTTTAGATGCATAATCTATACTTTATATGGAGACATTAACACTTCAACACGCTTTGTATCTCTTTTACACTCTTTCCCCCTTCCTTTTGCAACTCCTTCATCCACACATTCCTTTTTCCCTCTTACATCTATTTCCTTATCCTCTTGGGATAATATCCTTACTACTTGGACCAAAGATGAGGTTACATAGAGCTCCTGGGTAATTTTTAAGTCAAAAGAGGGAAAATCATAAGTATCTTTACACAACTGTTTTTCTCTAAGGTAATTTTGAATTACCCACTCTAATTTTTCAATAACCTTTGGATATTCAAGAATATTTCCAAAAACATATTCAGCCCTTTCATGATGTAGTTGAGCTTCATAATCTGGTTGAAACGTCACAACAAAACACTGTGAAGGTTCAAAATACTGTTTAAGGTAACCTTCATAGTGTTTTTTGCTGCGAAGTTTCAGATTTATTTTACCTTCACAAATTTGGCTGTGAAGTTTCAAGTGTAAAAATATGGTCTAACAGGTCTCACGAAAACATCCTGGTCTCACGTGAACCCAACCCAACCCTACCCCACATGCCATTGTCATCAAAGCATATGAAAGTATGCATATTTACCATTTTCTTTAAATTACATTTAAAAAAACTAACGGTTACAAGATTCCTTGGGATCATATGACACTAGAATATTTTTGTGAGACTCATGAGATCATAAAAATAACAATGATCTTTCACCACAAAAATTAAAGGCACAAAAAAGACAAAAACTTCCTAGCAAAACAATGTAAAGCGTATACAGCCTTGTCTCACGAGAATGAGGAACAAGACACAAAAGATAAGATGACATACATTGAGGACTAATTTCTTCTCTGGACATTGTTTCATTCATTTCTTCAGAAGGATCATCAGATTCTGAACTAGGAACTGATATGAATGGTATAATGTATTATAAAAACTTAATTAAATAAAATAACAAATAATAGAATGGTAAGATTAGTTGTTCCCAAATGAAATCAAGAAAACCTTCACAGTTAGTTTGCTGTGAAGGTCAATTCAATGGCTAATACCTTTCTCATTAAATTCATTCGATTCAGGTATGTCATCATCTGAATCAAGTTCTTCTTCCTCTTCTCCATCTGTTGTTTGGGTCTGGTCAAAGTCAATTGACTTCAAATATTCATCTATCTCCGTACTTTGGGTTTTCTTCACCTTGAGTTAAAAGACAAAAAAGGGAACAAAAGAAACTAAATTGATGCACTAAACAGAGTTCGTAAAGTTATTGAAAACAAACATCCAATAACTTTATATTAACAATTAGTGTGATGTAAAAGTTTGTTGAATTACCTTCTTATATGAGATTTGTATCCTGGTCTCCTTCTTGGGGTAATGCTTTCTTTAAAGTATTTTTATATTTCGAAACAAAACTTTTTGTCATACGCACACTTTTTCTTGGCATTTTAATGTGTCTGTTGAAACATAAAAGTAGAAGTCATCACATTTTAATGGGACCCCTCTAACGACCGTTAGGACCATGAACCAAATCCAAAGCAAAATTGAAAACCATATGAAATAATTTGTAATTTTTATACTATAAGAACGAAATCGAGAGTTTCCTCAAATTTATGTGATATTGTTCATGCTCAAGTGATGATGACTAGCCTCTAGGTACCATTTCTACTTGCTTAGAGGTCCCCTAAAACTATTTTGACACATGTATTCATTTAAATGACTAATTTATTGTTTTTAGCTCCAAGTTGAGAAAAAATCAATTGACCAACACAAGTCAACTAGGGGAAATGGAGTGTGATTTTACTATTTGCTCCAATACTCGCTTTATTTAATGAGATGATAAATGGTGTGAAGTTTCAGAAAATCATTATAACGGAAGACTGAAAAGGAGCTTAAACTTCAAATCCATTAGTATATAACATAAATGTGAAATTAGGGTTTAAAGTTCAAATCCATTAGAACACAAAGAAGAACACGATTTCATAAATAAAAGAAAAACCTAAATTACATAAATCACAATTCAATCGATGAACATTATGACAACAAGTAAGCCACGGATAGAAGATAGAAAAGAAGCTTAAACTTCACATAAATATGAAACTAGGGTTTAAACTTCACAACCATTAGAACATAAAGAAGAACACGATTTCATAAACAAAACCTAATTTTAGCGACTTACATTAACCACCGATAAAACTTCAGCTGCAATCGAGAATCAGAGATCGGTCGTGAATTTCAAGTTTGCAATGAGTTTACTAGTTATATGAAACTAGGGTTTAAACTTCACAACTATTAGAACATAAGAAGAACATGATTCCATAAACAAAACCTAATTTTAGTGACTTACATTAACCACAGATAAAACTTCAGCTTCAATCGAGAATCAGAGATCGTCGTGAATTTACTGGTTTTCGATGAGGGAAGATGAAGCCGTGAAATGTAATTTGGACCTCCATAAAGTCTATTTAAAATTTCACAAATGCCACGTGAATTCAAAATAATTACACAACTACCACCGTGTAATTTGAGACCATTCATCACAGTAATGATCTGATCCAAAGGCTACGAATGGGTCTTACCAAAATCACTTGGTCCCACATGGTCCCAAGTATATATATATATATATAATAGGAAAAGATTCAAATGAAAATTGGTAAATATTTGAGAAGTAAAGAAGTTGATCATAGCCTTTCATCTGGTTAACATTTACGGCTTTGATCGTGCAACACACGATAATTCCTTGCATGGGTATGCGAAAGATAAAGAGGTATTCTGGTAACTTTTACAAATAGACGTCAAACGAGTTCATATATGAACTCATGTGATTCACATATGAATTATATGTTCATATATGAACTATTTAACTGATTCATATGTGAAGCTATAGTTTTGTATGTGAATCAGTTAATTAGTTCATATGTGAATCACATGAGTTTATATGTGAATCAATTAATTAGTTCATATATGAATCATACAAATTCATATGTGAATCAATTAAAATAGTTCAGATGTTAATTACACGAGTTCACATATGAACATATAGTGCATATGTGAATCAAATAGGTTCATATATGAACTCTTTTGCCGTCTATTTGTAAAAGTTATGAAATTGTACGCTCTATTTTTCCTCTACCTATATTTTTTACCAGTTAAAGCCGCAATTATTGACTAGTCAAATTCGATCTTGACCGTATGAATGACTAGGATCATTTATTTACTTCTAAATATTTACCACTTCTCCATTAAACGTATTGCTAGTATAATACATATACATACATATATATAATAGATATATACATATAATATATGAGTCAGGTACATACGATAACAGTAACTAAATAAGAGAACAAAAAAACGGACGAATCACACGTGATTTACGCAACTTTGATTGCAACCTAAGGTCACGAGCCATGTCGCCCACACACATTTGCATTGGCTATTAGTATAAAATCACATTTGATTTTATATTTGATTTAACTATTTTTGTATTCTTTTATTTTGTTACCATTCTTGTTTAATCATTCTCTACGTGCCCCTAAAAAAGGGTGTAACGGTATGGCTCAATATTTAGTGTGTCAAAGGAATAGCATATTCTTTGGATAGATATTGGTCACATTGCAAGCCATGTTCCGTGCATTTAGATTTTTTTTTATTTGTTTTATATTATCTTAAAAATGCTTATTAAAGACTACGAATTACCCAAAAAAAAAATATTTAAGTCCTTAAGTTTTACGATTTTAAGACTGGTCATAAAGTCATTATTCGAGATATTTCCTTTCGTCATTTATTCA
Organism: Silybum marianum; assembly: GCA_036898165.1. Taxonomy (NCBI): domain Eukaryota; kingdom Viridiplantae; phylum Streptophyta; class Magnoliopsida; order Asterales; family Asteraceae; genus Silybum; species Silybum marianum. The sequence goes on along the minus strand of CM072537.1, from coordinate 18,169,919 downwards.
ACCGGTCATAAAGTCATTATCAAATCTATTATTAACTTTATCTTTTAACTTTAAGGGTTATGACATATTGGTTGAGGTCCTGGGTGATATGGTGAAATAATGGAGAGTTACAACAGGGACAGAACACAAACCTTTTAATTAAGGGGGCCGAACCCAACAAAACATCTTCATTGATAAGCTCAATTCATTATAAAAAAAACTGTGTGACAGAAGAATAGAACATATGACCACATACACAGGGGCCATATACACATAACCATCTAAGATAAGCACAATTCATTGATAATATTTATAATATCTAGTATTTAAGGGATAAAACGCAGGGGTCATGGCCCCCCTATGCCCCTATTGTGTTCCGCCTCTGATCCCATTTATCCAGGGTTCGAATCCAGACGTACGTAACAATTATGACCACTGAGTTTCTCAAGGTTGATGTATTACAATGATAATTTATCGGAATTAGTTCAGATATAACTTGGGATACCCTCCTAAAAAATCTTTATCTTTTAAGTGTATTTAAATTATAGAACCTTTATTTTGTTTTAGAATATTATTTTTTATTTTATGTTTCCCCCACGCGTATTTGAACTTTTTTATCCTCTAAACTACGGATATCTCATCATCAAATTTATTTTGAAGTTATAATTTTATAATTGTTGGGTTATATAAAATAAAAATGACATCCTAATGATTATTATGTCATTCAACTCAATTTTATTAATTTAATTACAAAATATTAGAGACCAAGAAAACCTAATGGTCTTAGAAATAGGGGTGAGCAAAACCCGACCGGCACGAATAACCCGACCGAACCCGACTTGAAAAACCCGAAAATATTCGAAACCCGAAACCCGGAACCCGAAAAACTCGAATTATAAAGTAGGATCGGGTTGGGTGGCCTGGAAGTCTGGACCCGAGCCTGACCCGAAAACCCGACACTATATAAAACCATTTTTCCCTAAAATGCCTAACACTAAACTTAAACCCACTGGTGCCTCTCTCTCTCTCTCTCGATCTCGATCTCGATCTCAAACCCTCTGCCGCCTCTCTCTCTCTCGATCTCAAACCCTCTGCCTCTCTCTTGATCTCAAACTCTCTGCATCTCTCTCGATCTCTCGCCGGCGAGAAGCTTCTGACTTCTGAGGGTTACCGCCACCACCAACGACTAAGGTAAGATCGTTTCTGGGTCCTGTTTTATGGTTTCAGTATGATGGAGATAGAGAGGGTAGTGTTTTTTAGGAGATGGGTGACCAGACGGCGAGAAGCTTTTGACTTCTGGTTTTTTATGTTTCTCTTCGATTTTTCAAATGGGTAAATCGACCAAGAAGCTTGCCTCCAAAGTCCAAAGTACAGTCATTTATATTATTCAAGAAGTTTATTTCTATCTATACTACTTTAATAAACATTTGAACCAAATGTATTAATTACAAGTCTTTATGCATGAAGTAGAACCTTTTCATGCATAAAACTTGAAAAACTCTTAAAGACAACCATCTATGCATGAAGTTCAACCTTTTCATGCATAAAATTTAAAAATCTCATAAAATCTATGAAGTACAATATTATAAAGCCTGATGTACAAGTCTTTTTAACCTATTATCTCCATCACTATCCATTTTGGTACACGGAGAGTCTTCTTTTTCCCAACAGAGTTTTTCCTATACTATTCTGATGACTATTCCAACTTTTCAGACTTGCAGACCCCAAACAGTTCCATTCAAAAACTCTATTCAAACTTTCAAATTCAAAATTCAAACCTGATTCATCTCTCCCCCTCTCTATCTAATATGCTTCTTCTTCTCTCCAAAACGAAAAGGTGACATTTTTGAAACCATCGATAGCAAAGAGGTCTGTAAATTTGAAGGTCAGTTATATTTGGTTGTAGAAATTATAAATTACAGGATCATCCAATTTGGGGGTTAGGGTTTGTAGAAATTGAATCCTCTATTAACCCCTCTTTTTCCTGCACACAAAGTTTGGGGGTTCGAGTTTTTTGAATTCCTACGTATTTTGATGGGTTTCATGAATATATGAATGTACATCGGGATTTTCTCCTGATTCGGGTCAAACTAATGTGATTTGTTGAAGAAATTTCAGATGAGTTTGCAAAATTATTTGATTATTTTGCCTTGTTTGCCTCTGTTTATTTTAACGAGCCACTCTCTTCATTGCAAAAATGCTTCAGGGATTTGGAGTATTCTTGTTTGGTAGACAGACCATTGGAATGGGGAAAGCAGGCCAGGTATTCATGGCAATTCCATTGAGTTGGAATTTACTCCATGATTATTTGCCAATTTCCTTTGAAGTGTAATTATTTATATTGATGTTAATCTCGTTCCTTATGACCTCTCTGGCTTCTTCTATACAAATTTGAAGCATTTTGGAAATTGCTCTTTATAAAAATAAATGAGTTATGTATTTGTTCTTTCGAAGTTCAACTAAACTCAAACTTGTACTCATGCAGAGGAATAATTTGATGAGACTATTAAGCATTGCAGCTTTTGCTATTTCTGGTTATGCATCAACAGAAGGTCGACAAAGCAAACCCTTCAACCCTCTTCTCGGAGAGACATATGAAGCAGATTATCCGGATAAGGGCTAACATTTCTTTTCTGAAAAGGTAAAAGACTAAAAGTTTCTTCTTTGTTGTTCGTTTATGGTTAAACAGACATTACTAAATGTAAGTGAGGGTGCTGAAATCCCAAAATCCAAGGCACCTACAACTTCCATTTATAGGGGTACATGCAAACATTGGATTGAATTTGAGAAGTAGTACTTGTTGGAATGAGTGTCCAACGTCATAACTAATTACTCATGACTTTCCATTAATAGCAGGGTCCTTTTTGGGTTACCCTCAATTGTCCAAAGGTTATTAGAATAATTAAGAGAAAGAGATAAATAGTTTATTAATTATTATTTGATAATAATTAATATTTGATAATAATTAATTAGAAATTATTATGGAAATTCTATAGAATTAATTGGAATTAATTTTGTGCCAATTAAAAGTGCAAGGGCTAATTGGTTATTCTTTGAAAGATGAACCAAAGGTGTTTCTCTAAAACCCTAACTTTGGCCCTAAGTTACTTACCACTATAAATAGAGGTCCATGGCCTCTAAATCAAATGTCCCACTCAAGCATTCTTAAATCTTGAGTTTTTCTCTTCTCTCTTTGCTCCATTCCTTGTGGGTACTCTTACTACACTTGGGTGGATATTCCGAAGATTAATAATCTTGGACAAATTGGGTACAAACCATTAGAGGTAATCTCCTTTGGTTACTACCTTCCTTAGCGTTGGATCGAAGTGTTCGAGTTCTACAAGTGGATCAATCCAATTACAAGATTGAATTAAAGGTTGGTAATCTCTTTCTTTCTTGTTGTTAATATCATCTACTAAGGTTTCCTTGTAGGGTTTAGTTATATGATTCTTACCATAGTTTCCGCTGCCTTGTTTTGTTTTATAGTTCATATAAAACCCATCAGTGGTATCAGAGCCTTTAGTTTGGTTGAAATTAGCACTTGTTTTAGATCTTGATTGAATAATGATTTGTTAAATAACAATTATCCAATATTTATTTAATAGAGGATTAAATGGAAGGTTGGTTAATTTTGGCTATTGATTTAAAATCATTTGGTAAATTGGAAGATTTAAATAGGTTTTAATTTAAAAGGTTTAAGTTGAAAGGGATTATTTTGTATATATATGGCCGATTTTTTTTGGGTTTATATATAGATAATTTTTTGATTTTGTTAATCATTATCATGTGTCCTCACATGATTTAAAGTTTAATTGGTAAATTTAAATTGTCATATAATTTAAACATGATAATTAGGATTAATAGAAAATCAAATAGAATTATTATATATATCAATTAAATTTCGGCATATACGATTGTATTATGTTAATTATTTACATGTACCCTCACATGATTAGAATATTTAATTATATATTAATATTATCTTGTAAATTTACATGGTAAATTGGAATTAACTTGATCAAATAATTGGTAAGTTTTAAAATGTTTAAATCCTACCATGTTCTTATACATTGTTTATATATATATAGTATAACTAATATTAAATATATCGTAGTTGGATCACTACTAGACCCATCAATCTCCTAACACTATAAGAAGGTACAAGGAAACTGCCTATAAAACGGTAGCTAATGAGAAGGGTTTTTAAAACGCCTTGCGTTTCCAGCTCACCGACCTTTTGTGTGAAGGAATGCGAGTTATCGAACGGATCCAATGTTGTCGATATTGAGATTAAAAGTATTAATCTAGAACCTATATCTAAAATAAATTTCCCTTTTTAGACACAAATACATAAATGTGAATATGTATGCAAACCCATGAAAACGCACATCATTTCTATATAGTCTATTAATGGAGCATGTGTGGATAACCGGCACATTAATTTGAGACTGTGATAGGCAAGGTGATGTGGCAATTCATTTTTATGGGTTATTTATGGAGCGTGTGTGGATAACCGGCACGTCAATTTGAGAACTATAAATAGAATGAATGTACCAACGCGTTTTGCATGGTTAATTCACAATCTTAGTTGTGGTCCTCGGCATCCCAACCACAATAAGTAAGATGCATATCCGAGACTAAACATGCCCTTGAAAGTACAAGGAGTCTCAAACGTTCTAGGAATTTCATAAAGATGAAATTGGCAAGTTGTATGCCTACCTAAATTAAATTCGTATATAATTACGGCGTCCCTCTTTATATAATGAATGTTAGAAATTGGATCCTAGCCTTAATATATTAATTAGGTAAATAATTAAGGATTATTTAATATCACTAACTAAAACCGCTTGTCTTATAGATGTCTGGAATCAATAATGATCTTCCTTCTCCTCCTGCTCCTACCGGAAATTCCGGTTTCACTCTCCTTCCTATTCTGGCTAAGGAAAAGCTTGTGGGCCCCAATTACCTTGATTGGATGCGTGCCCTAAGATTGACCTTGCGCTATGAAAACAAGGAATACGTGTTTGATAACCAAATCGTCGAAATCGATATGAACACTGCCTCTCCTGAAGAAATTGATGCTTACAACAAGCATTGCACGAACTCTACCAAGGCATCTTGCATCATGGTGTCCACCATGTCCTCTGAACTTCAAAAGATGTTTGATGAGAGCTGGGCATATGAAATATGAGAAACTTCGCGAAATGTTCGCTAAGGGACAAAGGCAAGAGCGCTTGGAGGTTCTTAAAGCCCTGAAAAAGTGTCAACACAAGGACGGTGAGTCAGTATGTGCCCACGTGAAAAAGATGCAAAGCTCATTGAAAGACTTGAGAAGTTGGATGTGAAGTTTGACAAGAACATGGCCATTGACATGGTCCTTGATTCACTTCTGGATTCTTATGACCCGTTCGTTATGCAGTTTCATATGAATGATGGTGAGACCAACATGATGCAATTGCATAACCTGTTGCAAAGAGCTGAGCAAGGCATGAAAAGGTCTCATGCCTCATCAAGCTCAACTGCTGTTACACAGGTCAATGCCATTCGACATGGAAAGGGGAAGAAACGAAAAGCCACTGCTCAACCCATTAGGAAAGGGAAAGCCCATGTTGGAGAGTCCACAACGGGTCAAAGAGAATGGTTAATCGGGATATCCCGCCTTCCAAAGATCCGAAGGAGGCAACGTGTTTTCACCGTGGACAAACAGGGCATTGGAGGAGAAACTGCCCAAAATACCTTCAAGAGTTGAAAGAATGCAAGGGCAAGTCGTTTGCCACTACATCTGATATGTATTTAATCAAACTCACTGATATGAAATGTTCTAGTTCCTGGGTCCTTGATACAGGATGTGGTATTCACATCTGTTCTGTGTTACAGGGACTAAGGGATAGCAAGGAGTTGCGGCCAGGAAAGCTAAATCTCATCATGGGAAATAGGCGTTCTGCACCTGTTACGAAGATGGGGATTTTTGAGCTTGTCTTGGATAGTGGGTTTAGATTAAAGTTAGTAGATTGCTGTTATTCGCCCGATATGTCTCGGAATATTATTTCATTTCACGCATTATTTAAACAAGGTTTCTGTTATTACTTTGATAATTTGAATGGAGATATTTTAGTTTATAAAGATGACTTGTTTGTTTTTAAAGCTACTCCTTGTAATAGTGTTTATGAATCTGTTGCGTGTGATAATAACTTGACTAATGTGCTAACTATTGATTCTTCTAATGAGTTAGACCATGCATCTTTATGGCACTGTCGTCTTGGTCATATAAACAAGAAACGCATCGCCCAACTCCAAAAGGATGGAGTCTTGGAATCATTTGACTTAAAATCGAATGATGCATGTGAGTCCTGTTTACTTGGAAAAATGACCAAGTCACCATTCACCGGTTCTTTACAAAGAGGTGAAGGATTGTTAGACCTAATACATACAGATGTATCTGGTCCATTTAGATCCACCACAAAAATGGCAATCGCTACTACGTGACTTTTATCGACGACTATAGTAGATATGGTTATGTTTACTTGATTAAACATAAGTCAGATACCTTTGAAAAGTTCAAAGAGTTTAAGCACGAAGTAGAGAATCAATTGGGTATAAAGATTAAAGTACTACATTCCGATAGGGGTGGTGAGTATCTTAGTCTTGAGTTCAATGAGTATCTTAAGGAATGTGGAATTGTTTCACAATTGTCACCTCCTAGAACACCGCAACTTAATGGTGTTGCTGAGAGGCGCAATCGAACCTTGTTAGACATGGTTCGTTCCATGATGACTCGAGCTCCTCTTTCAATCTATTTCTGGGGGTATGCCTTAGAGACAGCCGCCCATATCCTAAATCTTGTACCAACACAGAAGGTTGAAAAGACACCTCATGAAATGTGGACTGGGAAGAAACCCTCACTTGCACATATCAAGGTTTGGGGTTGTGAGGTTTTCGTGAGACACGAGAGCCAAGATAAACTTGCTGACAAATCTGAGAAGTGTTTATTCATCGGTTACCCACAAAAGTCTTATGGTTATTTGTTTTACCGACCCACTAAAAATGTGGTGTTTGTAGCTCGAAGAGGAGTCTTTCGAGAAAGAGAACTTATAGCTAAAGAAGTCAGTGGGAGTAACATTGATTTTGAAGAAATTCAAGAATCAAACGATGAAATACTTGACGTTGGCACTAGCACTCAACACGAGGTAGAAATACCTGTTGAGCCAGTTGACGAGTCATTACCTCTTCGTAGATCCGCAAGAGTTAGCCACCCTCCCGAGTTCTATGGTTTTCATATTACTGCGGAAGGGGATACGTTAGTAAGTGATAGAACACTTGTTAATTTGGATGAACCAGCTAACTATAAGGAAGCCATGGAAGGCCCTGAGGCTATTGAATGGAAAGAGGCAATGGAAAACGAGATTCAGTCCATGTATGACAACCATGTTTGGAATTTGGTTAATCAAACACCCGGTCGTAAGACGATCGGTTGTAAATGGATCTTCAAGAAGAAGACCGACATGGACGGAAATGTACACACATTCAAGGCTAGGCTGGTGGCAAAGGGTTATACTCAAACCCAAGGGATTGACTATGATGAAACCTTTTCACCGGTAGCCAAGATCAAGTCTATTAGGATAATGCTTGCCATAGTCGCCTTCTATGATTATGAAGTATGGCAAATGAATGTCAAAACCGCTTTCTTTAACGGGAAACTTTCAGAGGATGTGTACATGACACAACCGGAAGGTTTTACAGACGCCAAGCATCCCAATAGAGTGTGCAAGCTTGAAAAGTCTATTTATGGACTTAAACAAGCTTCTCGCAGCTGGAATCTTTGCTTCCATGAAAAGGTCAAAGCGTTTGGATTTTCTAGGAGTGAAGATGAGTCCTGCGTATATGTCAAAGCTAGTGGGAGTACTGTAACTTTTCTAGTCTTGTATGTGGATGACATACTCCTTATAGGAAACAATATCCCAACTTTGAATGCTGTAAAAACCTGGCTTAGAAATTGTTTCGCTATGAAGGATCTAGGAGAAGCGACGTACATATTGGGTATAAGGATCTATCGGGATAGAACAAAACGTCTAATAGGACTAAGCCAAAGTACATATGTGGATAAAGTATTGAAAAGGTTCAATATGGAAAATTCCAAGAAAGGGTCTTTTTACCCATTCATCAAGGCATAAAGCTTAGTAAAGCTCAATGTCCCGTCACTCATGATCAGGTGGACAAAATGCATCAAGTTCCGTATGCTTCGGCTATAGGATCGATCATGTATGCCATGACATGTACTCGTCCTGATATCTCATATGCTTTGAGTATGGTGAGTCGATATCAGGGTAATCCGGGCGAAAGTCATTGGACAGCAGTGAAGAATATACTCAAGTATTTGAGAAATACACGAGACATGTTCTTGGTATTCGGTGGGAGTGAAGAGCTTAGAATTAGCGGGTATACTGATGCCAGCTTCCAAACGGATGTGGATGACAGTTGTTCACAGTCCGGCTGGGTGTTTCTATTGAATGGAGGTGCAGTGACATGGAAGAGTTCCAAGCAACCTACTTTGGCAGAATCAACCTGTGAGTCCGAGTACATAGCAGCTTCTTAAGCTGCTAAGGAAGCTACATGGCTGCAAAACTTTATTGGTGATCTGGGAATCGTTCCAACTATTAGTGAACCCATAGAGATCTTTTGCGACAACACTGGTGTTGTCGTACTTACGAAGGAACCCAAAGATCATGGGAAGACCAAACACATCAAGAGAAAATTTCACTATGTACGACATAGAGTGGAAGATGGATACATCTTAGTGAGTAGAGTATCGTCGGAAGAAAACCCGACTGATCCTTTCACAAAGGCGCTTAGCAAAACTAAGCATGACATGCATGCTAGGAGCATTGGCATGAGACAAGATATTAGTTTTAGTAGTTAGGTGATATTCGAAACATTGTAACAATAATAAATTGTAACTGATTTGGTGATGAATAATAGAGATTATTTATGTGTTAGTGAACTGCCATTTTGAGTTATTTAATATTGTGTTTCTTTTTGCATGTTTAACTTCCCGAGTATTAAGTCGATGTTTATAGAGATAAACATAGCATGAGAATGCGACTGAATATTCAAACCTCTACAGTCGGTCATACCTTTGGAAGTAAGTATTGATTTAAGACTGTCATGGAGTGTTAGTTGATGTCTTTAGAGAAAGACATAACATAGAGATGCATCTAATACTCATGAGTACTTAAATAGAGATTTAGGTAAACCCGCACTTAGAGATTACTTCATGGATTAAAATCACAAGTAATTCTAAGATAATAACATCTGTTATTCTTCAAATGGAGATGCATGAGTTTAAATTTATGATTCAGTTGTGCATTGGTACATCTAAACGCTACCGTAACTGGGAGTTATAAAAGATATTGCCATGTATAATTTGAAGATTAGATTTAGATTATGTAGTCAAAATTTATACGTTCCTTTTGCATGTTAATGAAAAGCGATATTTGTGGGCCCCTCGGTGATTTGATGACGACATTATAGTGCTGGGCCCAGCCTGGACTAGATTGATGTGTTCAATTCTGTAGTCTAATAAAGTCCTCATAAATCGGAGACCAGGAAACAACCTTGAACTTGAAGATTGATTCATGTCCATGACTCAGTTCATACGATATCTTGAAGAACGAAGGAATAAGCTGATCACTTATCTAGGGCTGTCTCTGAATCAGAGTTCGGCAGTTGCTAAGGAAGCACTCTCTGCTGATTGTTTGGTTAGTTTATGACTAATAGTAGTTAATGACTTGTCCAAGTGGGAGACTGTTGGAATGGGTGTCCAACGTCATAACTAATTACTCATGACTTTCCATTAATAGCAGGGTCCTTTTTGGGTTGCCCTCAATTGTCCAAGAGTTATTAGAATAATTAAGAGAGAGAGATAAATAGTTTATTAATTATTATTTGATAATAGTTAATTAGAAATTATTATGGAAATTCTATAGAATTAATTGGAATTAATTTAGAACTAATTTGTGTCAATTAAAAGTGCAAGGGCTAATTGGTTATTCTTTGAAAGATCAACCAAGGGTTTTTCTCTAAAACCCTAACTTTGGCCCTAAGTTACTTACCACTATAAATAGAGGTCCATGGCCTCTAAATCAAATGTCCCACTCAAGCATTCTTAAATCTTGAGTTTTTCTCTTCTCTCTTTGCTCCATTCCTTGTGGGTACTCTTACTACACTTGGGTGGATATTCCGAAGATTAATAATCTTGGACAAATTGGGTACAAACCATTAGAGGTAATCTCCTTTGGTTACTACATTCCTTAGCGTTGGATCGAAGTGTTCGAGTTCTACAAGTGGATCAATCCAATTACAAGATTGAATTAAAGGTTGATAATCTCTTTCTTTTTTGTTGTTAATATCATCTACTAAGGTTTCCTTGTATGGTTTAGTTATATGATTATTACCATAGTTTTCGCTGCCTTCTTTTGTTTTATAGTTCATATAAAACCCATCAGTATTATGGAATTACACTCAAATTTAATACCGGGTAAGATTTCAGTCCATAAAACGGCATCGTATGCAACAATTTACCCGATAAACGCGTACCATGGTAAGAGTCATCACCCTTAATTACCGGGTAAGACTTTTGGTCCTTGCCTCGTTCTTACCCGATAAGATTCTTGGTCCTTATCATATTCTATCCGTCTAAGGTAATGTGACCTGGTAAGTGTTTGGTAAATGACCCCTAACTTGTGTCTAAGTATTTTAATGATCATTGGAGAAGGCAGATGTTGATATGTACCATCATGTAGGGAAGCTAGGAAGAGAAAAATATTGTATAAACAATAATATTCTTTTTCTACTTTCTAGAAAATGGATCCTATCAAATATTTCACATTATGATCATCTCTAAGCAGTAGCTTCTCTTGCCCTTCATTTGACTTGAATTTTTTTTATATATGTTATATCTGAATGGTTACTATTTTTTTGAAGCATTACCACCTGCACGGACTTTTATTAGTTATTTTCTCGCAACTATTATCCTCCGGTGAACTTTGGGTGAAATCATACTATTATTATTCTCCCTAAGACATTGAAGCACATTCAACATCGTATATGTATATGATTTTAATAAGAATTGAGGTCCTTGTGGGCATAAATAGTCCTATTTTAGTTCATTATAAAAAACTTATGCTTGGGAACAAAATAGAATGTGTAGATTAACACCATTAATTTTATACTTTGGCAGCGTGTATTAATATTTTTTTGCTGATATAAAATTAATTATTCAAATTGTATGTTATAAATTGTGTTTCAATCCTTTCTATATGTGTGTTCATGTCAAGAGTTGGGTGCCCTAGCAGTTTCATATTACAATGCTAGATTTGCTGTACAATCTTCTTCTTAAATTTAGGTTTGAGAGTGCTTTTATGCGAAATTTATATTCTTACGGGTGTGTTTTAGTTACAGGATTGACTAATTTTTTATTTGGTCGCTAAAGTTGCATTACAATCTGTACCTGATTATCAAGATGTTTATCTATCGGAATCGGCATTCTCACACGACCAAGTAAATACTTTAGAATTGTGATTCACCCGCGCTGCATCACGCGGGTACACTACTAGTTATGTATATACGTATTTATATGTCGAAGTATTTATGTTTGATGAATTTATTTTGTTTTGTTTTGATTTCGATTAGGTTGATTCAAGTTGATGAATCATTCAACTATTGTTGTTGTTTGTAGCTCCACCGGCCAAAACAATCAAACTCGTATACCCGTCCGAAACCCACCCGAAACCCGAAATACCTTAATATTATCGGTCGGATTTCGTGGGTCCCTTTCTTCACCCGATACCCAATCGGGTTTTGGGTTTTCGACCCCGACCCGCCTGAACCCGACCGATGCACAACCCTACCTTAAACCATCCATAAGGGGATTGCAAATCAATTGTAAATCCCATTGCAAATGAAATCTCTTTGCCACCTAGGATGTATAATTGCAATATTTGCAATTGCACTTGCAAGTCATGTTGGGCACACCATTTTTTATTTATTTATTTAATGATTAATGATATCGGTTTATTTTTTGATTAATGATATTAATTTATTTATTTTATTAATAATGCTAATTTATTCTTTAATTAAATCAGTTATTCTTATTTAAAAATTATTCTACGTATATATATTTTTTATTTTTAAAAATAAATAAATATAATATAACTAAATTAGTTTAAACATTAAATTTTGTAATTACGTAAAATTACAATTAATCTAATATCAAAGTTCTAAATAGTGTGAGCTGTTTTGTACTCTCAATAAGTTTTTCAAGACGTATAATATGACGAAAAATTTGTACATCATATATATTATTATATATGTATAAATTTATATTTTCTACTATTAACATAATAAATTAATGGTATTAAGCATTTTAAATTAGGTTATATATTAAAAATAAAGAAATAAGACACTAAAAAAGTAATAAAATCAAATGAAAAATAAATAAAATAAAATGATTTTTATAGTATATTATTATATCATGTTTTATTAAAAGATTGAACAAAAAAAAATTATATACATGCATTTATTAAAAGATAATTGGAATATATATATATATAATAATTTATAAATGTTATAGTGAGAACCATTTTTGAAATTGTAGTTGAATTGTAGGTGTAAAAAGATAATTGCAAAAACTGATGTGACAAAATTAAAAATGTAAATGAATAGTAGGTAAAACGAAATAAAACATGAGACGACTGAATGAGTGAAAGTGAGGTAAACGAATGAAAAAAAATAATGTAAATTTAAAGTTTTGATTTGATATATATAATTTAGTAACTTATAACCTTCATCTTTTTATGTTTAAAGACTTTTTTTGTTCCACCTCGGAAATAAATAATGTTTTTTTAATCCTATTCCAATCTAATTATCATACAAAAATGAAATAACTTTCTTTTCTCATGCCATTATTGTCCTGCATAACAAAATACTCTCAAATCATAGCATTCTTTCATATTTTTATATTTTGAGTTCCTAAAGATATTTTTTTTTAATTTCAGAGGCGTCCACGAACATTTTTCGTAAAAGGTACAACACCTATTTATCAAAGTGTTAAATTTGTGTTTATTTAATTAATAACTATTAACTAGGTATTTATATAACATAATATATCAAATAAAAAAAAATCTAAACATTTAATTGAGGTATGGTTATGTAATATATTTTCTTTGTATTGTAATATTAATTACGTTTTGCATTTCTAATATTAATTAATATATATATATATATATTAAGTTTATAATTTAATAAAGAAAAAAGTTATATCAATGTTAATTAATGACCAAACAATTTATATTTTTTATAACTAAAATCTTATTTTATAAATTCTTCATATATTTTTTATAAATATGTTTCATAAAGCATCTAAATAGATGATTACATGAAATAATTTCTTATATAGAAAGTATAGCATTAATGTTTATGTTATTAACCACCAAACCATCAAAAATTATTAATGTGATATTAACAATTATCAAAACCAATTTGCTATAAGAAATCCTATTTACAACTACCATAATTTATAATTAAGACATCACGCGTGACTCTTAGGCTATGTTTGGCAAATTAACTGATAAGCTAGCTTATGACTGATAAGCTAGCGGATAACTTATAAGATAGCTGATGACTTATAAGTTAGCTGATAGCTGATAAGCTAGCTGATGAATAAGTCATGTTTGGCAAAAACTAACTTATGACCATGTAAAATTACCAAAAATGGCATCTTGAGAAAAATAAACAATTACAAGTATTTCATAATATAACTCAAATTAATTTCTAATAATAAATTATTACAAACAAAATAAAAAGAAATTAAATAATAAAAAATGTTAATTGAATGAATTTAAAATTGATTATTATATATATGCTATAAATTTTAAATTTGTTAAAACAAATTTTAGGAAAAATATACATTATCGATGATTTTCAATAACCATTACGTATGAATATTAATAAAATTGATCAACTTCACATATTATAATTAATTAATACTTTAAAAAAAATATAATTAATAATTAAACTAAATATTTTATTAAAATTATTTAGCATATTTTAAAATAAAATAAGTATGACTTTAATTTTTATGTATCCTCATGAACATTTTTAAAGTTGTTACATGGCCTTTTAATATCTTAATATATTGAATAATAATTAAAAACAATAAATAATATAGTATAATTAATATTTATTGTTTAATTAAAATTAATTAATAATATATAGTTAAAATTAATTAATAATGTGTAACTAAAATTAATTGATGATTTTTAATAATTTTAATTAGTATAAATTATATTGAATAGATTTATTTATTATTAATAGTTAATATTTATTTATAATTAATATTCATTAACAATAAGTAATAATATGAATAAGGGTTAAAATCGGAAAAAGTTTAAAAAAGCTTTTCATAAGCTACTCCAAGTAGCTTATCAATAAGCTGACTTATAAGCTAGCTGATAAGCTAGCTTATGGGCATCCAAACGATTCGTCAGAAAATAAGTTCGCTTATATGCCAGGTTATTTTTGCCAAACAATGCCTTAGGAGATCATATTTATAAGAAATTACTATAGCAGATAGAAGTTTCAAGTTCTATTCATGTCAATCAACTTTCAAATAATGATATGAAAATCCTTAATTATCATGATCGTTATATTTGAAAAAATAAATAATTCTTGCATCCTTTTGTAATAGAATTAAGAATATATTTCAAACTCTTAGGATAAACTCAACCGGTTAAACATCCGGTTTGAGTCTCTTTTGAGCAAAAGAAGATTTTTAATGACGGTTAACTTTATGTTCTTATAAGATTAATCAAGATACAAACAAATTGATCAAAACATCTACCATTATATAAAAATAAGAGTAAATTACATTATGGGTCCCTGTGTTATAGGTTTTAACAGTGTAGGTTCCTAAAATGAGATATTTATGGATTGCATCATCGTGGTTTCTATTTATAATAGGTTGAGTCCCTATTTTTAACTCCATCCAAAAATGCTGTTAGATGATTTAAATTAGAGGGATAGTTTAGTCTTTTTACAGTTATTTTAATTTTTCTATAAAAAAAATTATTTTTTATGTATTATATTATATATATATATGTGTGTGTGTGTGTATATATATCATGACCCCTCTGTTCTTATCCATCCCTACTCCATCAACACCTCCCCCTCTGATCTCAAGTACCTGCTTATCATCTCCGGCGAATACAAAACTCCCCACCTCCAACTTGTCATCTCCGACGAACACAAATATCCCATGAAACAAATCATGTACCTTTCCCTTCTTCTTCCCCCACTTCTTCTTCTCCCTCCTCTCAGTGAACCCCTTCCCACCTCCATCGATCGCTGCAACAGATTCGAGAACCTCTTCCTTTAATATCATCATAACCACTATCAAGCCACCATCTTGACCACACTCCGCCATTTCAAGCATAAAAGATAAACCACCCATCAACAATCGTGGTTCTCATCCTCAGATTGTGAAGAAAGCATCGTTTCATCTCCAACGCTACTAGACACCTATTCTTTAGGTTTTTAAAGGTTTTTTTTTTATCAGAAGCACGTTCGGTTCTAAAGATCCTAGAGTAGGTTTGTAACACCCTAAAATTTAGAGCAAATTTGAATCGAATAATAAATGCGAAAATATATAAAATCACCCAATAAATAGGGAATGAGTATGCGAGTTTACATGTACGGATGGAATACTAAAACAACAACCTAATAATCTACATGGTACAATACATATATTAGACTCGGGTGTTGCTAATACTCCTCAAAATAAACTTTCTAGTATCTCCAATAATTACACCATAAGGTGTAATCCCAAAAAGAGTGTCTTCACCGGCACGCCACACCGCTCCTCTCTAAGAAGCCCCCTTAGCTCGATCAGCTGCTAAACATGGCATTTAAGAACAAGTGTTAGGCTTACGCCTAGTGAGAACAACAGTTAAATGGATAAAGCCGTAAAATATTTAATTAAACGAGTGAAAGACTTTATCCCAATTAACTCAACTTGAAAGCTTACTCTTAGTAAGCAAGGTTCTTTTAAAAGTGGCCAGGGGATACCTGATCATACCATCTTTGGTGACGGATACAAACGTAGGTCACTACTCGATGTTGGCTTAACAAAGGAACCAATGGCAATTAGAAACCATCAATCAATGTAAATCATCTAAAGTCTCCGATGATTCCAATAAAACCCGTGCTAGGAGTCAATGGCAATTGGTGACAACCAATTAATGTAACAACATCTAAAGCCTCGATGACCCTAATTAGGCACGTTCGCAAGAGTCAATGGCAATTGGTAACGGCCAATTAATATACGAATATCCCGAGACAAAACCGACTAAATGTCTATGGATCCATTACATACTAGTTTATAAATCAACTACATTAAACAATACATAGTGATAGTTTTCCATTTACCGAAAAACCTTTATATAAGTGTTTCCCTTTGAAATATGAACTTTACCGAAAAATTAGGTCAAATAGTTCTAGTTCCATAATCAAAGATTTTCTCATCTAGAGACATTTCCAAGTAAGATAAAACAATTTAAATTACTCAATTCATAACCAAGGTCAAAATCCCCAAAATCCTCATTTTGTCCAAAAATCTCCAAACTTAACCAAATGCTTAAATAACGAAATGAAGTAAAATAACATTTAATGCAAGTATTAAGTTAGAAAAAGGTTTAGAAATGACCTCACAAAGCTAGGATTAGGAAAAACCTAGAAATCTCCCTAACTAGTTGAAGAAGATGAAGTGGGTGGAGCTTGATGAGAGGGATGAAGAACACCACCACTTGAAGCTTTAATCCTAAAGCTTGACTTGAATCTTCAACTTTAATGGAGTAATAAATATGTTTGAAAGAGGTAGATGGAGCAATAAATGCTCTAAAAATTGCACCTCAAAGAAGGGGTTTGGAACAAGGGTTTAAAATCAGATAAAGTGAGAAGAATGGCTGAAAATCGGGACCTTATTGTGCTTACTGACCGTCCGGGCGATCTTGCCTCACGATCATGACAGGGCATGATCGCCTGTCATGATCGCACAACGTGTACCGCGGGTTTGATCATTTTTTTGCTATCTGGTGCTTTCCTGCGATCTTGCCCCGCGATCATGACATGGCAATATAGCCTGTCATGATCGCCAACTTGGTACCGAGACTCAATTCGGTTTCGGTTTTTGCTCCTCTCTTCCATATCAATGTAACCCAACATTAAACCCTTGAAACACTCCATTTAACTATAAATATCAAAATAATAGGATGCGAAGTTCAAAATCTTATACACAAAATTCCGGGTGTTACAATCCTCCCACCCTTGAAATTAATTTCGTCCACGAAATTTTTACAAACTTAAGCGAATAAATGAGGGTATCTTCTCTTCATGTCCTCTTCCACTTCCCATGTTACGTTTGACCCTCGGTGGTGTTTTCATTGGATTTTAACCATGACATTTCTTTATGACGAAGCATTTTTGACTTTCTTTCCAAAATACTTTCTGGTTCCTCCACACATCGACTATTGTCGACTCGGATTTCCGAGAGAGGTATCACACTCTCTTCTTCCGCTAAGCACTTCCTCAAATAACATATGTGGAACGTAGGATGTATGCCGGCCATTTCGGGTGGCAACTCCAATTTATACGTTTGTCGTCCCACTTTTTCTAAAATTTTGAACAGTCCAAGGAAACGAGGGCTAAGCTTCCCACGCTTCCCATATCTTATAATACCCTTCCATGGGGATACTTTTAGCATAACTCGTTCCCCCACTTGGAATTCCATGGGTCTTCTCTTCTTATGGGCATAACTCTTTTGACTGTCTTGAGCCGCCTTTAGCCGTTCACGGATAGATTTCACCTTGTCGACCGTCTCTTGTACAATTTCGGGACTGGAAAATTGATTTTCACCCTCTTCCAACCAACACACCGGTGTCCTACACTTTCGTCCATACAAGGCATCGAACAGTACCATTCCAATACTAGGATGATAACTATTATTGTAAGCAAATTCCACAAGTGGTAAATGTGAGTCCCAACTTCCACCAAAATCAATAACACACGACCTAAGCATATCTTTGAGAGTTTGAATGGTCCTCTCGCTTTGACCGTTGGTTTGGGGATGGTATGCGGTACTTAGATGAATCTTGGTGCCTAATCCCTTTTGCAATCCTTCCCAAAAATTTGAAGTGAATCGACTATCTCGATCCGACACGATAGTCAAAGACACACCATGTCTTAAAACGATCTCATTTACATACAACTTAGAAAGTTTATCCATGGGTCCGACTTCCCGCATTGCTAAGAAATGAGCACTCTTTGTCAATCGATCTACCACTACCCATATGGTATCGTGACCGTTCGAGGTCTTTGGTAATTTCGTTACAAAATCCATAGTGAGGTACTGTCATTTCCATTCCGGAATCTCTAACGATTGGAGACTCCCATACGATCTTTGATGTTCCGCTTTCACTTGCAAACACGTCACACATCTTTCCACATAATTAGCCACATCCAACTTCATAACGGGCCACCAATACGTCAACTTCAAATCTCTATACATCTTGGTGCTACCCGGATGAATCGAATACTTTGATTTGTGTGCGTCTTCTAAAAGTAGCTCACGGTTGCCTCCAATTTTGGGTACCCAAACACGGCCTTGGAACAACTTCAAATCACGATCGTCTTCCGTCAAAAGTAGGTGTTGCTTTACCATCACCTCATCCTTGAGGTTTTCTTCCAAAAGTGCCTCCGCTTGAGATACTTTGATTCAGTCAATCAAACTAGACATCACATCAATTCGTGTAAGCACAGCAGCGTTCCACTACCGTACTCCTTCCGGCTCAAATCATCCGCTACCACGTTGGCTTTACCCGGATGGTAGAGTAACTCACAATCATAATCCTTGAGTAGTACGAGCCAACGTCGTTGCCTCATATTCAGTTCCTTTTGATCAAAAACATATTTCAAACTTTTGTGGTGAGTATAAAGAGTGCATTTGGTACCATAAAGATAATGCCGCCACAACTTCAAGGCAAAAACCAGCGCCGCTAAATCCAAGTCATGGGTAGGATAATTCTTCTCGTGATCTTTGAGTTGTCTCGACGCATATGCAATCACTTTGCCTCTTTGCATCAGTACACAACCTAAACCCATCTTGGATACATCAGTATACACCACAAAATCTTCGGATCCTTCCGGTAAAGAAAGAATTGGAGCTTCACATAAATTTTTTTGGAGAGTCCGAAAGGCTTTCTCTTGTTTTTCGGTCCAGACAAACTTCACATTCTTTTTTGTCAAAGCCGTCAAAGAAGAAGCAACCTTGGAGAAATCTTGAATAAATCTTCTATAGTAACCCGCAAGCCTAAAAAGCTCCGGATTTCTAATGGGCTTTTGGGTGGTTCCCAATTCATCATTGCTTCAATTTTGGAAGGGTCTACTTTTACTCCGGCTTGAGTGACAACATGACCCAAGAACTGGACTTCCTTCAACCAAAAGTCGCACTTGGAGAATTTAGCGTACAACTTCTCTTTTCTCAAGATTTCAAGAACTTTCCGTAGGTGTTGCTCGTAGTCCAACTCATCCTTAGAGTAAACGAGTATGTCGTCGATAAACACAATCACCGACTTGTCGAGGAATGGTCCACATACTCGATTCATCAAATCCATGAACACCGTCGGTGCATTCGTCAATCCAAATGGCATAACTAGAAACTCATGGTGCCCATAACGCGTCCTAAACGCCGTCTTTGCCACATCATCCTCTCTCACCCTTACTTGGTGATAACGCGAACGAAGATCGATCTTTGAAAAACAACCCGCCCCTTGGAGTTGGTCAAAGAGATCATCTATCCTTGGGAGTGGGTACTTATTCTTCACGGTTGCCTTATTTAGTTCCCTATAGTCAAAGTGCATCCTCATTGTGCCATCTTTCTTTTTTACAAACAAAACTGGTGCACCCAATGGCGATGAGCTTGGTCTCACAAAACCTTTCTCTAAGAGGTCTTGTAGTTGTGACATCATCTTTGCATCTCTGACGGTGCCAATCAGTAAGGTGCTCTAGCTATTGGAGCGGCCCCCGGTACAAGGTCTATACGGAACTCTACTTGTCTATCGGGTGGCAAACCGGACAAGTCTTCAGGAAAAACATCCGGAAACTCACTAACAATACGAACGTCTTCAAGCTTTTTCTTTTCCAACTTAGCATCTAGAACATATGCCAAAAATGAAGGACATCCTTTAGTTAAGCACTTGCGTGCTTTTGCCAATGTCAACAATGCTATTTCACCTTTCCTTCTTTCCCCATACACTACCACAATACCGCCATCCGATAACGGAATCCGAATCATCTTCTTGAAGCATACAATTTCTTCATGGTTCTCGGCCAACCAATCCATTCCTATTATCACATCAAACCCTCCTATTGCCATGGGCATGAGGTTACTCCAAATTTATTCCCTTCGATCTCTAACGTACAATCCTTGAGGACATCCTGAACTAAAACTTGTTTACCATCGGCTATTTCAACAACGTATGCATCTTCTAAACTACTAAGAGGTGTATGAAGTTTTGGGTAGAAGGTACAAGACACAAAAGAAAAGGTAGCACCAGAATCAAAAAGAACATGAGCGGGAACAGAGTTAACAAGGAACGTACCCGACACAACGTCTGCCGCTACCTTAGCCTCATCCGCGGTCATCTTGAAAGCTCTCCCTTTAGCTTTAGGGGTATCTTCCTTCCTCCTAGAGTTCTCTCCCGCTTTCCACTTCGGGCAATCTCTTTTGAAGTGCCCGGGCTCCTTATACTCAAAGCAAACGAGTCATTTGACGGGACAATTTTCCTGAGTATGGCCGGGCTTCCCGCACTTGCGACAGTGGATAAAATTGCAACTGCCGAAATGCTTCCTTTGGCAATTGGCACACCATTTATCCTCCCGCCCGTTGTTGCCCCCACGGTGGTTGTTGCTGAAAGTCGGCTTCTTGGAAGGCATAGAGTTACCTTCCCATTTTCTCTTTTCTCCTCCCATCTTTCTCTCTTCCATGCCCAAGTTATGGGCATCCTCCTTGAATTGAGCTTCTTCAATTGCCTCCTAGAGAGTATAGGGCTTTGCAGCTCGTACCCTCTCCATCATCTCGGCTGGTAATCCCTTGATGAAGGCCTTTATCTTCTCTTTCTCGGTTGGGGCCACATGCGCCACTATACCCAACTTTTCCACATACAGTCGGTGTATTCTCTCACCGTCTTGTCTCCTTTCTTGAGGGCCCGGAACTCATCAACAATCCGGTCAATCGCCCTCTCGCTACAATACTCTTCCATTATCTTTGCCTTGAACATCTCCCACGCGAGCATGGACATAATAGCGCGTCCAAGGGAAATTGTAGTGACGTTTCACCACTCTAGCGCATTACCCCTAAGCATTTGCGAGGCAAACTTGACTTTCTGCCTCTCTTCGCAGTCGCTTGAGCTGAAAGCTTGCTCGATCTCTCTTAGCCACCTCATGCACATCACCGAATCATCCGACCCTGAGAATTCGGGTGGCTTGGTACACATGAAGTCCTTGTACGAGCAACTTCTTCCCGCTCTTCTCACTTCATTCACGGGTGTCTCTTCAGTAGCATGCACAGCTCCATTTCCTCCAGAACCTCCCACTTGGTTCTCAACGGTCATTTCATGCCTCCGATAACTAGCGTCCCTTTCCTCAAACATCTTGAGGACTACTTCATGCTGCTGAGTCATGAGAGAATTCACCGCATGTAACAACCGTACTTGCAGTTCATCTTGAGAACCCGCCTCTACCATTAGAGGACCTCCCGTGTTAAGGTTAAGTGGCGGGATAGTAGTTAATCTGGGTGGGCCTCTATTGGTAAGAGGAGGAATAACCGGAGGTTGTTGAGTAACCTCTACTGTCGTTATTGGCTATGGATTTGTAATGCTGTTATTCGCGCCTTCAGCTTCATTCCGCGATCTAGTATGCGTATTCACCATCTTAGTCTGTCAAGTTGGTAGGGTAGGAGTAAGACAAGGCTAGCATAGATACGTATAACACATTCACCAATCATCGCAACAATAGTAAAATAAGCATACTCAGAATACAATGTACCCAAAATAGCATTAGCTACGTGATATCTTGGATATATCATACACATAAGAATTCCTATTACCAAAGTCACATTTCCTGATTAGCGCATTTCCGTCGACTCTAAAGCTCTCCTATCTCAAGAGTGTCTACCCATACCTCACAAATCAACACTTAAAGTCTCAGCTTAAGTCTAGGCATCTTAAATTCACACCTAGTTCACTTAAACTAGAGCTCTGATACCAAGTTGTAACACCCTAAAAATTAGAGCAAATTTGAACCGAATAATAAATGCGGAAATATATAAAATCACCCAATAAATGGGTAATGAGTATGGGAGTTTACATGTACGGATGGTAAAGCAACAACCTAATAATCTACATGGTACAATACATAGATTAGACTCGGGTGTTGCTAATACTCCTTAAAATAAACTTTCTAGTATCTCCAATAATTACACCATAATGTGTAATCCCAAAAAGAGTGCCTTCACCGGCATGCCACACCGCTTCTCTCTAAAAAGCCCCTTAGCCCGATCATCTGCTAAACATGGCATTTAAGAACAAGTGTTAAGCTTACGCCTAGTGAGAACAACAGTTAAATGGATAAAGCCGTAAAATATTTAATTAAACGAGTGAAAGACTTTATCCCAATTAACTCAACTTGAAAGCTTACTCTTGGTAAGCAAGGTTCTTTTAAAAGTAGCCGGGGGATACCGATAATACCATCTTTGGTGATGGATACAAACGTAGGTCACTACTCGATGTTGGCTTAACAAAGGAGCCAATGGCAATTGGAAACCACCAATTAATGTAAATGGATCTAAAGACTCTGATGATTCCAATAAAAGCCTGTGCTAGGAGTCAATGGCAATTGGTGACAACCAATTAATGTAACAACATCTAAAGCCTCCGATGACCCTAATTTGGCACGTTCGCAAGATTCAATGGCAATTGATAACGATCAATTAATATAGAAATATCTAAAGCCTCCGATGACTCGAACGAATATAAAAGGGACAACAATCCCGAGACAAAAAACCGACTAAATGCCTATAGATCCATTACATACTAGTTTATAAATCAACTACATCAAACAAGACATAGTGATAGTTTTCCATTTACCGAAAAACCTTTATATAAGTGTTTCCCTGTAAAATATGAACTTTACCGAAAAATTAGGTCAAATAGTTCTAGTTCCATAATCAAAGATTTTCACATATAGAGACATTTCCAAGTAAGATAAAACCATTTAAATTACTCAATTCATAACCAAGGTCAAAATTCCGAAAATCTCATTTTGACCTAAAATCTCCAAACTTAGCCAAATGCTTAAATAACGAAATCGTAGACTTTAAATGAAGTAAAACAACATTTAATGCAAGTATTAAGTTAGAAAAAGGTTTAGAAATGAACTCACAAAGCTAGAGTTAGGAAAACCCTAGAAATCTCCCTAACTAGTTGAAGAAGATGAAATGGGTGGAGCTTGATGAGAGGGATGAAGAACACCACCACTTGAAGCTTTAATCCTAAAGCTTGACTTGAATGTTCAACTTTAATGGAGTAATAAATATGTTTGAAAGAGGTAGATGGAGCAATAAATGCTCTAGAAATCGCACCTCAAAGAAGGGGTTTGGAACAAGGGTTTAAAATCAGATAAAGTGAGAAGAGTGGCTGAAAATCGGGACCTTATTGTGCTTACTGACCATCCGGGCGATCTTGCCTCGCGATCATGACAGGGCATGATCGCCTGTCATGATCGCACAACGTGTACCGCGAGTTTGATCATTCTTTTTCTATCTGGTGCTTTCCTGCGATCTTGCCCCGCGCTCATGACATGGCAAGATAGCCTGTCATGATCGCCAACTTGGTACCGAAACTCAATTCGGTTTCGGTTTTCGCTCCTCTCTTACAGATCAACATTAAACCCTTGAAACACTCCATTTAACTATAAATATCAAAATAATAGGATGCGAAGTTCAAAATCTTATACCCAAAATTCCGGGTGTTACAAGGTTTCAAAGTAAAATGGGGAAAATCAAGAGTTTGGATGGGGAAAAACAAGTTTTCAACATCAGCACCTCCCGTCGGGTTCCCTTTGTTTGCTCCAACGAAACATTCGATGACCACCCTTTAGAGAGAGGTAGAAATAGGGAAGGGGATCGAAATCGTTAAGGGCATCCTTACCATTTTTGTGTGCAAATTTCATCATCTTCATCTTCTATAAAAATCAAAACCCATTTGGCAAAATTTGTGGAAGTTGCAACTGTAAAGTTGCGTTTGAGTTGGAGTTGGATTTTCATTTTGAGTTTAAGTTAGATTTTGATTTTATTAGGTTTATGATTTAATTTTGATGGGTTTGGATTGATCGTAGAAGATGGCCGGAATGACTGGAGAAGATGATCGGAGAACTAGTTGGGTCCCTGTTGTTTTAAAAATGATAAAAAAGAAAACCTGAAATGACCAAAATATCCATCATGTGCCTTGCACATGAGTACTTTATCAGATACAAATTGGATGGAGTTATAAATAGGGATCCAACACTTGATAAAATAGAAACCATAATGATGCGGTCCATAGATATTTCATTTTAGGGACTCAGACTGTTAAAACCCATAAAACATAGGGACCCAGAATGTACTTTACTCATATCCTTGTTAGAGCATCTCCAACATATAGGGATGGTGATTTGCCCCGCCTACCCAGTTCACCTACCCCGTTCGGGGCCTGAGATCCCCAAAATGTTTAAAACCGGGGTCGGGTAATGTATTCCTCAACCTGACCCATTCCCGTATGTATATATTAACCAAAAAATATATATTTTTAACCAATTTTTATCATATTTTGAACAATTTATAGTTTAACCGGGGATAAGTAAAAAAAAACCCGGGAAAGGGATTGGATTCCCGGTACTCGCCGGGGAGCGGGCCCGGGGCCAGGGATGAGATAGTAAACCGGGGTCGGGCCGGGGATTGCATTCCCCTCCCAATCCCGCCCCATCGCCATCCCTACCAACAGCTATGCTAAAAAAAATTCTATAATAGAGTTAAAAAATTCAAAATTTATATAAAAGTTTACATCCAACTCCAACTCCAATATCTACTCTATTTTAACAATTGAGTTTAAGTTAGATTTTGATTTTGTTGGGTTTATGATTTAATTTTTGATGGGTTTGGATTGATCATAGAAGATGACCGGAATGACTGGAGAAGATGATCGGAGAACTAGTTGGGTCCCTGTTGTTTTAAAAATGATAAAAAAAAAACCTGAAATGGCCAAAATATCCATCATGTGCCTTGCAAATGAGTACTTTATAAGATACAAATTGGATGGACTTATAAATAGGGATCCAACACTTGATAAAATAGAAACCATGAGGATGCAATCCATAGATATTTCATTTTAGGGACCCAGACTGTTAAAACCCATAAAACATAGGGACCCAGAATGCAATTTACTCATATCCTTGTTAGAGCATCTCCAACAGCTAGGGATGGTGATTTGCCCCGCCTACCCAGTTCACCTACCCCGTTCGGGGCCGGAGATCCCCTAAATGTTGAAAACCGGGGTCGGGTAATGTATTTCCCAACCCGTCCCATTCTCGTATGTATATATTAACCAAAAAATATATATTTTTAACCAATTTATATCATTTTTTGAACAATTTATAGTTTAACCGGGGATAAGTAAAAAAAACCTCGGGGAAGGGATTGGATTCCCGGTACCCGCTGGGGACCGAGGCCGGGGCCAGGGATGAGATAGTAAACCGGGGTCGGGGCCGGGGATTGCATTCCCTGCCCAATCCCCGCCCCATCGCCATCCCTACCAACAACTATGCTAAAAAAATTCTATAATAGAGTTAAAGAAATTCAAAATCTATATAAAAGTTTACATCCAACTCCAACTCCAATAGCTACTCTATTTTAATAATTCTATCATTAACTGTATTAATAAAATATTCAATGAATTTAATAAAATATTATTATTTCTCTCTCCTACACATTTTATCTCAACACTAATTGTTTGGATATAATTAAAATATTACTTATAATCTCTTCTAATGAGTTTTGGACATATCTCTAAATTTAGAGATATTACAAAATCTCTCATCTTTTTTCTATTTTAACATAGTTGTTAGATCAACAAAAATAGTAAAATCCCGTATTTTCCCATTATTTAGCAAGCACATAGCTGTTGGAGATGCTCTTAAATAATTAAAATTTAATATTTTAGGTATGCACTTTTTTTCTGCTAAGAATTATTACAAGGCCCAATTGATTTAACAATTAGATTATTTGAGTTATCGTGTGATTAGCGTAGGATTTATTTTTTGGTCATAGGTATTCTTTCAGGAGCAATATGGGAAAGAGGGATTCGAACTCTCGATAGTAAACTATACCAATTTTCAAGACCAAGGCAATTGACAAATGTTAGGTCTTTCTTAAATTGATTCAATTGTAAAATAAAATATCACGACGTATGTATCTAGAAAACAACCGCTTTAAAATGAATTCTCTCTAAATACATCTATTCAAATTAAATTATAAATCTATCCCAATTCCGAATACATGCATTGTGATAATAATAACCATAACAATAATATTCAAAACATTAATTTTGTTGTTGTTGTAAGACAGAAGTAAAGGCCCCACATATCCTTATCTTCAATGAACAATTATGATGTTGAACACATGGACAATAGACATACAAGTGATTGAAAGCATGGGCAAGAGTTCTTACCACATCACAACTCAATCTCAACAACATGGATCTCTTTTTTTAACCCCATATTCCATATCCCAATCCCTATGCTCAATATTATCACAACTCTTATGTTCTTTTTAAAATAAAGATATTCTTACTTTTATCTTTTAAATTATTTTTCATAAATTTTATTCAAAGATTTGTAGTTTAAGATTAGTTATTAACTTATTATAGTTCCCCTCCCTCAATTGTATACTAATATAGTATTAGTGAATTTTTTACTTTTTAAAAGTTTCATTTAAAAGATAAATAGTTAAGTATAAGTAATTTATTTTAGTGTCCCTCCCCAAATGTTAATGTAGGTAGGGTATAGGTTAAACTTTATTCGTTTTTTGAAAGTGTGTTTTTCAATAGAAAAATTAAAATTGTAGCACTTAAATAAACATTAAGCTATTGATTTTTAAATGTGTCTTTTTATTTAAATACTTGTAAGTATTTTTTAAATAGAGGCTTTTAAATGTAATATTTAGAAGTATGTTTACCGACACAATCGTACTGTTGAAATGTAGCGATTTTAATGAGAAATTGAATCGATGACCATAAAGGTCCGGCACTATGGAGGTACCTAAGTTGTAATTGGAACACTTTACCAAAGGTGGGTTAAATACAACCTTATATATTGCAAAATGCAATTCTGCCTTTTAAATTCCTCCTCACTGACATCAATAACAAAACTTAATTTTTACATTATGCATTATTTAACTTGATTCTAATATAACAAAAAGTGTATATAACATCACCCAATAAGAACCAGGATCATTGATTGATGAGAAATGATTGAAATATAAGTAACCAAGAGGTTTTGTCGATGTCCACATTGAGCCATAACCAAATTGTGCAAAAAAAACTTATAACCAACTTTTGAAAGTGTAACGTAAAAATCTTAGAGTTGAAAATGACTTACCTAAAAGCATTGTCAAACTAGACGATATCTTACCTTTCTGACTTTCTCTAACCAAATACTATCATTTATTTTGAAATCTTATTATTCTTTTTTATCTTACAATATATCAAAATTAGGTCTATAAGACGCTAAAAATATCTAAGTATTCTAATAGACTAATTTATAAGATTTAAGTATATAGAACCAAACAACGCGTCAGATATCTGAAAGTATTATTTTTGAACTTCTTGTAACATTTTTCACGACACCTTTGAAATAAAACAAAATTATTTTACAAGACATTGTTTTGAAAAAATGTGTTTATATGACACTCTTCAAAAATGTCATATAAAAATTTAATACGACGTTTTCTTTATATAAAAAATCTAAATTACTTGTTAAGATGTAAAAAAATTCTTATAACTTAGTATAACATTTTTCAGTAAAACGTTTTATTGTTTATCATGTAAATTCAAATCATATAAAAACACTCTAGTGAGACATTTAAGTATTATTTAGCTCTTGTAAAGCAGTTTTATTGTAATGTTATCGGTAACTTTTGAAAAGGTGAAAAGTTTATTTGTTGCATATCTCATTTAATTTTATTGTTTATTTTCTTTTCAATAAAGTAATGCTTTTTATAAGGTTGATTGGTGGGATAAAAGTTACATGTATTTTTATTTTTATCTAAGGGACCGTTTTTAAAATCTTATCCGAATAAGTGCTTACCGGTAAAATTCAACACTATCGCTTACTTATCAAGTAAGATTTTAGTTCACGAAAACGACATCGTATGCAACAATTTACCTAGTAAGGGTTTACCGTGGTAAGAGCCATTTCCATCACTTACCTGGGTAAGACTCTTGGTCATTGTCTTCGTTCTTACCGGATAAGATTTTTGGTACTTGTTATAGTCCTCCGGTAAGATAATATGACTTGATAAACACTTACCCGGATAAACGTTTGGTAAACGGCCCTATGTATATTTTGACGTTTTCATTATAATGACTCATTTATTGATAAGGAGGAAGCTTCCTTGAAATTTCTTTAGAGCTTGGTAGATGTATTATTCTCTTTCCTTTTCGGCCTTGGGTTTGACCATGCACCCACTACAACGATTTTTAAGTGAACTTCTTATGTGACACGTAGTGATGTGATATATATATAAAGGCTTCTTTATTTAGAAATTTTTTAAAAAGTAAAAATTTATAGAAATTAATATAAAAATAATTTTTTTATCAAATTTTATAATTTAAAATATTATTTTACATATGTTTGTGTTTATATGAAGAAAAAAAAATTACATATGGAAAAAACGTTGATTCACTATCACATATGAAATAAAATTCATATAGTGAAACAAAACGTTTTTTTCCATATGTAATATTTTTTTTATATGAACACAAACATATGTGAAACAATATCTTAAATCATAGCATTTCGTAAACTTTTTTTAATGAAAATATGTATTCTTACATTAATTTTATAGGGGACAACTGTCGCGCTCTCCTTTATCCTCACATCCGCAATGAAAAGTGAGTTTTCATTTGAACCCATATATATATATATATATGTATACGGGGACGTTTTTTTTAAATCCATTAATTTGTGATAAGCTTGAGAACTAGTGCATCATGACTTAGTTCATATGATCTATTTCATTTAAGGCTAGGATTTAGAATATCGATTAACATATATTCGTTTTACATACATTTGGATCACAATGTGAACGTTTTTGGCATATTTGTGGGAAAAAATGCACGTAAAACATTTCACATCGTGAAACGAATACATATGAAACAAACACATTTTGAAATATGTAATAACCCGGAATATATTTTGGTAATGATGTTTACCTTTAGGATGGATGGAGCTTAACTCTCTAAACTTCAGGGGTTGAAGTTGTGATTAAGGAAAAGATGGTCAATAAGGGTTTGGAAACCCTTATTTTGATAGACGTCGGCTGAATTTCAGTGTGTGTGGTGTGTGTGCGATTTTGTGGAGAGGAGAAGAGAAGAAGAGGAATCTCAAAGGGGAGCAAAGATCTATCATCAATCTTAGGTATAAAACTCTACCTTCTTCATCTTCTCTAATGGTTGAGTCATTTGGATGAGTTAAAGTTGGGGTTTTATGGTTTAAAGTTCTTGAATGTTTGAATAAACCTTCAAATCAGTAATGGTTGGGTCAATAGAGTATGTATGGAAGTGTTTCTCAAGTTATGGGATTCATTTTTCATTTCAAGGGTTTGAAATCAATGAAAACCTCCATGGATGACAATGTGTTCATCTATGTGAGTGTCAATCCATGAACCAATGGATGGAATGGTTTATTAGTTGTTAATGTTGGTTTTATAAGTGTTTTGAGAAAGTTTCATATCAGTTTTGAGGTGGAAATCAATAGAAATGTGGATTTGCGGTTTTGGTGTTCGAGCAGGAAAAGTGCAGAACTCAGGGAGTCCCGCGACTTTTTCCGCGACTTCAAGTCGCGCGGCAAGCCGCGTAACTCACTGTTTCAGCAACATTGAGTTTTTTTTTCTTAAAGGTTAATTAGGAGTGTTATGTGGTGTCCTAGCCTAGGGGGTTTATAGGTGGGATGTGTGGAAGTATAATTAGATCATTAACTCGTAGTTGATTGATCTAAATCAGGTGTTCGGTTGGTGGGATCGTAGTCAGAAGTGTGTTAAGTGGCTTGGCAATTCAGGTGAGTTCCCTTACGTGTGCTCCTTTTATAAAATGAATGTTTTAAATTGAAATGTTTTAAACAATTCAAATTGGGCGGCGTGTGCCCGACTTTTTGGACGGGGTGGGCCCGTTGAAGGTCACGGTGTGTGTAACCAGCACTAGTCACGGTGTGTGTGATGAAGGTGTGATGTGCTGTTGCAACAAGTGTGGTAAAAGTGTTTAAAGAAACGTGTGAGTTGATATTCATGACTAACCGTTTTCTCTTATAATTGTCATGCATATTAACTGTTGTTTTGGGGAATTCACTAGGCCTTATGGTCTAACCTTCTCTTTTATAAAACTGAAACCATTTTCAGGAAAGCATATGATAGAGAGCACAAGTAAAGAGAAAGGGAAGTTGTGAGCTCGAGGAGCTAGAGTGAGGCACTACTTGTATAGTTAGTTGCCTAGTTTAGAGTTGATATATAATAAATCTCAGTAGCTAGTTTTGTTCTGCTGCAATCTATGAGGTTAAGTTTATACTTTGGGACCATTCGATTATGTAATTGCTATTTTAGAGCAAAGGCATGTTTTATCCTTATTTTAGAATCGTGGTTGTTACAAAATAAATATGTCTTAATCAATATATCAAAAAGGCTATACTTAGATGAAAAGATTAATGTGAAACAAAATCTTAATATTGAAGTTCTCACGCATCTCATAAATTTTGGAGTTCTCAAATGATTAAGCTATATATATTTGTAAAAATGGTTAGGATTCATTTATTATGATATAAATAATTATAAAAAAGATTAGAGTTCATTAATTATAATCAACGTTTTATATTCGATATATTTATAAAACCAAATATTTATTAAACTAGATATACAATTATGATTGGTTTATATGGTTTATATTAATGAAATTGTTCGTATTTGGAACTCCACATATATAAAGTGTCATATAAAGTATCATAACACTTTTAAATAGGATGTGTTACTGTTTGGTGTTATTAATATGATTACACATTTTAAGTATCCTATAAACTCAATTTTTTTAAAATAAATACATATAATTTGAGCATTAATTAACATTGCTATAATTTTTTTAAACTTGAAACTTAAAATTAAATTTTAACAACTATTTAAAATTAAACAAACAACTAATAATATAAAATTAACCAAATAAAATACATTATGTAATAAAAATATAACTTAATATATTACAAAAAATAATCCTAAAAACAAATAATAGTACAATACAAATAAAATTATATCATTGTTTGTTTATTTTTTTTTAAGTTAATTTATGTATCATCTCTATTATGTTTCGTCAAAATGAATGCGATGCTTACTCATATGCATTCATCAATTTGGTGACATACACGTTAATATTAACTAGAAGGGTACTCGCGCAATGCAGCGAGATATATCTCGATTTTAAGTTCATTTTAATTTTTGTTTCTATCAATATTCTAATGATTTTATGTGATTTTGAAAAAAAGATTTTAGCATTTCAATTAAAATTTTTCTTTTTTATTTAATTTCTTTAATTCAAATTTTTATCATAATTTAATTTAGGTTTAATAACCAAAAAATTTATTTTTAATTTAATAATATAATTATTTTATTTGTTAGAAGTTAATGATTATCTTAATCATATTTTAGATTTTTTATTTTTAAAATTAGATGTTTATCCTGTAGTTGATCATAATTATCTGTAGTTAGTTATACAAATTTAGAGATGAAGTTTTAATAGGTTGTACTTATGCACAATTTACTTGTAATCTTAAAAATTAAGTAATTAGCATTAAATAGCAGTAACTAAAGTTTAAAAAGTTGTTTTTAAGAGTTTTTGATCAAATGTTTTATCGTATAGTATAGATTAATTTACTATAACTATACCTAAAATTTCTAAAAGTCTACCTCTTAAGTACTAACTATTTCCAAAATCACATAAAAATATGTAATAGGTTAACAAATCACTATTTGCTACCTTATTTAGTTGAGGAGATTAATTTGGCAAAGATTCAGAAAAGAAAGAAAATAACAATTAATATAACATTTTTATTTTTTATTTTATTTTAAAGCTTTAACATTTAATAAACGTCATATGTTTAAAAATGTTTTTTTTCCAACAATAATTTTAAATATACCTAAACACATTAAATTCGTGTATATATATTCACTATATATATAATGAATTGGCCCCCTTTGCCATTGTCACTACTGGTACTTGACCCCATCGACTCGGTATTTTTACAAACACCGATATGTAATGTTGCAAACAAACTCAACACGTTTTCAACGAAGATTCTCCTTTTTAATGATAAATATTTTTTTGTGAACATGTGGATAATGCATTGTCTTTATATTTTTATAACTGTTGTTTTTAGATCGGGTTTACATTTCTTTTGATTAATCATAAAAACTTTGAATTTATATTTTTATAACTGTAGCCTTGAGCGAATTTGTTAATTAGTTTAACAACATTTCACTTTTTTAGAAAATGATTCTACTTAAATAAATTATATACGTTACTTTGTCATTTTAAGATATATTTATACTTATTTTAATTTATAATAAGACATAATAATAATAATAATAATAATAATAATAATAATAATAATAATAATAATATATGGTATGAACTTTCATATTATATTTTCAAAACAACATGTCCAATTAATCTATGGTTTTCTAAAGAGAATGAAACGACCTTGCCGATTATGGATGTTCAAAATACCAACCAACCCGACCAACTTGGCTAACCCGACCTGAAAAATCCAAAAAAAAAAAACTTAACCCGAGGTAATCAGACATATAATTGATATAAAAATAGGTCAAACCGCATCTATTGGGTTGGAATCGATTTGACGTAATTTGAATCCAACCCAACCCGATGAGTCCGATGCCTTCATATACTACGTGATTATTAATTACGATTGTTAAGTTTTGATTAATATATGTACATTAAACCAACCCGTAATTAGGTATATTCAAAATTATATCATAATTTCAACCGTAATTCGTACTTTTTTATTTGCATGAATTTTCAATTTTTTTAAGAAATTGTTAGACTTTTTGTTTTTATATGTTCTCATTTTTATTTTACTTTGTTTAAATAAAACGCTTACTAAGATCGTAAAATGATGTACCAAACTTTCAACCCGATCAACCCGCACAGTTTGGGTTGGGTTGTAGTTTTGTTTGTGTCAGGATGGATTGAGATTTTCAAACCGTAAACATTGGGTTGAGTTGCTAAAATACCTTCAACCCGGTCAACCCAACCCATGAACAGTACTATTGCCGATGAGACATATTGTCGGATTTTGGAACCAAAAAAAAATCTAAAAAATAACTGTGAAGGAGAACTTAATGTGGGGAATCAATGATCTCCATGCATCAACATGCATGGAAATAATTGAAGACAATTGCATATGGACAGAATTTCACATGTGAATAACCAAAGGTTAAGTTAAGTTGTTGGATAGATTCATTTGGTGGGTAGTAACAAAACCAGATCCTTTAAGCAACTCAAAGGCTTCGATCAGCTTGTTGCATTCATTTGGTGGGTAGTAACAAAACCAGATCTTTTGAGCAACTCAAAGGCTTCAGCTTGTTTGCATTCATTTGGTGGCTAATAACCAAACCATATGCCTCTTGCTGACTAAAATTATATCATGATCAATTTTATTTTTGTTCACACGTGTATCATTATAATAAAATCGGTTTTAACAGAGTTTTTCTTTTCTAGAACTTATGTTTCTAAAAACTAGCAAACAAGTGTCTGATATAGGCAAACGTGTTAGTACAGTCAGGGCCGGTCCTAAGGTTTTTGATGTCCTGTACGAAAATGTTACAAAAATGCCCCTATTTTTTTAAGCAAATAAAACGACGAAACATTCGATTTTTTAAAGGAGTTAAAATCTAGTTAAGTTAGGCATCCCATTCCCACCCTGATTTTTATTATTTATGTAAAAAATATAAAGAGGGTGGACATATAAACCAATATCCCGAATTGCAAACACTACAACAAAATTGATTTTGTAGAACATGTAAAATGTAAAGGCGCCCTAAAATGTAGGACTTTTTAAAACAAAGTGTCATATTAACTATTTTTTAGAACACTACTTGGAAAAGTGTTTTATAAAAAGATGAGTTTATAAGATATTTTCTAAAAGCGTCCTATAAACCTATTATCATGCTTTTAAATAGAAGGCTTTATATTGGTCCTATAAACTTAAGTTAAATTAAAATATACAATTAGGACGCTTAGATAATCTAGGAGCTTAAAAGACAAGAAAAACTACAAATAATTTTAACTAAATAGTAAATTACATCGAAGTTAGTAACCCTTACAACCACATATGACACAAATTTATAGTACTCAATTAGAAATTTAGAAGAAAAAAACTAGTAATAGATGACAAATTGATGCCCATTGCGCTTTGATGCCCTGTGCGACCGCACGGGCTGCACATGGCCAGGATCGGCCCTGAGTACAGTGAGATGGTAGGATGTATTTGGAAATTCTAACAAATTTTATATATAGAACACTTTTGAAATGCTAGTGTTTTACTAGCTTTCTGTAGAATGTTTTAGGAAAGTGTCATATAAATATATCTTTTGTATAGGACGCTTGTTTTTATTAGATATTTTTTCACATAATATTTACAAAAGACTAGTAAGACAATTGTCTTAAAATTGTCTTTAAATACTTGTCAAAACGACCAAAATCATTTTATTGTTCATGATGATAAAATGAACTTTTAGTGACTGACCATGTTTCTTGTGATTTGTATGTTCTATAGATCTTCAAATTACCTTTTGACTTCCTAACACAATTTCCATCAACTTGTATTCAAAGAATTAATAACCTCTATATTTTAGTGTACATACATTTGTCCCAAACCCTAGTAACTTTGACTAGAATCGATATATTATGTAAGTATGGTTTAGGGGCTGTTTACTTTTAGTTTAATGGGCTTAATGTCTTAACGGATTGTTTTGAACGAGTACATTGGAATATTGTTTTTTTATGGATTAATGATAAAGCATATGACTTATTTGAAAAACAGGGTAGGGGTCTATTTCTTCACCGTGGCCAGAAAAATGACCTCACCTGTAATAACTAAGTTTCACTTTTTTTTCTAAGTTAGTCAAGTTAAGGGTGGATTTCTGGGTAACCCTTGAAATTTCAGGGACTAAAAGAATAATTTAGCAATAATAAGATATAGGTCTTCATTTTCAACCTCATTTTGAGAAAATAAGATTGAAATTGTGTGTGTATGTGTGTGTGAAATGGTGCGATTTTTTAGTACGAGAGAAGAGAAGAGAGGAGTTTGAGGAAAGCTTTGGAAGAAATCAAGAGAAAAGTTTCATCTCAACTATGAACATCATCTTCTACATGTTTCCTCTTCTCTATTGTTATCTTTTGGGGGTTTAGGGTTTAAAAGGGAGTAAACCGTTCTCTTCTATGGAGTCCTGGAAGGGAAACCCTTTCTATTTCAGAAGTTATATTGGGGTTTGATCAAAGAGCACCCCTCATTGTGAGTATTTGGTTTCCTAACCCAAGAACTCCATGAATGGGTTAGACTCCACCAAATGGTGCATGAAATCATGAAATCAATGGGTTGTATGGATTGAAATTATTTTGATTTGGGTAAATATGAATATTATGCAAACTATAGCTTACTCTGAGCGTGGAAATGGATATTTTGGACATTTGATCGGTTGAGTTCGAGCAGCAATGGTGCAGGGCGGATAGTGAGTCCGGGGGTGCGGGCCAAACCGTGCAACCCACTATTTTGGGAAATTTTGGTTATAGTCTTGAGAGTGATTAAGGGCTGTAATTGGTGTCTAACCTTTGAAGTATTGCTAGTAGATAATTTGAGACATTAATCGTGGTATTAATTCGTCAGTTGGGTTACTAATTCAGGTGTCCGGTTGGTGTGATCTTAGCCTAAGACGTGTACTTCTAGACTCGGAGTTCAGCTGAGTTTCCTTGTTGTTTTCATACAAAACCATATCTATTTGTCGCACTAAGTTGAATTTGATATAAATTCATATTATGTGCATCATTTAAAGGTAATTTGGATTTTAACATAGTGTGAGTTATAATTAGTGTGCATGAGTCTATTGTCGTTTAAATTCCGGGAAGTGTGTACCTGAAAAAGCACTTGAATTCGTTTCATGTAGCTCATTTATAGGACAAGTGTGAGCCCGATCGATAAGTCACAAGTCTGAGTGACTGAAAGTGCATTTAACTTATCCATATGAGGAAAGTGCATTGTGGATTTTAAACTAACGTTCTTCTTATGATTAAATTGTTGTTTATAACTATGATGGAGGTAATTCACTGGACTCTTGGTCTAACCCCCTTTATATAAAACTGAAACTATTTTCAGGTAAATACCACGTAGAGAGCTTTAGCAAGGGTAAGGGAAAAGGGTAAGCGTTGGGACGTGAAGGGGGTTCTACTCTTTAGTTAGATAGATGCCTGGTAGTTACTTGTGATTAATAAATCTCAGTAGTATACTTTTTCTGCTACAACTCTTGAGATCATGTTGAAGTTTTGGGACCAATTCATTACTTGTATCATCTTTTGGCAAAGGCTTGATTTTTGTATATCATGAGTTATGGTTGTTACATCACCTATTCTTATTGGAAAAAAGACAATTTATTCTTAGAAAAACATGCTTTCTTTGTTCCAACCCTAGCTGATTTCCCTCAAATATTTACCAATTCTTAAAATAACATTCTTTACTTCTGAATTATTTACCACTTTTCATTTGAATCTTTCCCTAAAGTTCCGCATATTTACAGAAATAGCCCGCCTCTTGATCACCGTGGATTAGAAAATTGTATGGTTTAGATTAGTTTGTAGAGTTTGTATGAATCAGGTGGTTTGTAATTAAAACGGACAAGTCCATGCAATTTTCTAATCCACGGTGATCAAGAGGCGGGCTAATTTTGTAAATATGCACAACTTTGTAGAATTTTTTATAACTGCCTCAAGATGGTCGTTGATCAAAATATTTTAAGATGCAGATCAAATTGCATAGTTTGCGTAAATCAGTGAATTTGCAATTGAAGCATGTCCTATATATATATATATATATATATATGGGGGATTTCAAATATAAACCGTACAAACTCCATAGTTTCATTGTTTTTTTTTTAATAATTTTTTTAATGAAAGTGTTTAATATGATGAAATTGTTTCATATAATTCTTTTATTCATTAAATTATTTCATATATTTTTGTTTCTATATGAAAATGAAATATTTCTCATTTTGAAGAATCTTGTTTATATATTCTTAATTAATCAACCCTTATGTGTTCTTGATGAATTTTTTTCACATATTATTAACTAAGCAATGCTCATAATTAAGAAAAAGTGAAAAAGAAATTAAAAAAAAATGATTGGTTGAATGAAGTTTGTACAAATTGCTTGGTTTGTATTTCAAATCTCCCACACACACACATATATATATATATACATATATATATATAGGGAAAGGTTCAAACGAGAACACCTTCATTTTACGAGAACGCGAGAACACCCTTTTACTATAGACGATCACATGTGATACTATTCTTTCATCGTATATGATACAAATGTGATACTAAATCAGGGATATGAACAACTTTTGACGCGATCTAGGTTGTGGGCTAAGTCGACGTTACACCACTAAACTCCATCACATGTACTATCACATGTGATAAGGGTGTTCTTGATGTAATATTATTATAATCCATCACCCGACCATCACATGTGATACTAAATCATGGATGTAAACGACCTTTGGTGCGACCTAAGTCATCTGCACATATCGTCCGCACACCACCAAGCCTCCTCACGTGTATTATCATATGTGATAAGGGTGTTCTCGCGTATTTGTAAATTGGAGGTGTTCTCGTTTGAACCTCCACCTATATTATATATATATATATAGTTTCTACATAAAATGTTGAAAATACTCTTCACTAGGGATGAGATTGGTACTAGTATCGAAACTTTTAGGGAAAAATATGAGTACCGAATACCAAACTAAATGTACCGGTACGGGATCGGTATCTGGATGAGAAATTTGGTGTCAATACCACTTAGTACCGAAATGTAAAGTTAATAACGAAACAATCAAACCAAATTGTTAAAGTTCAAAAATCAAAAGTTGAACAATCGCAAATTTCAATGTATAAAAAATCCAATCCCAAAATATCAATAATCTAAATTTCAATAATCTTTGGTACTCTTTCTCCCTTTTCCTTTCTTGGTCGTTTACCGCATTTTCAACAATGTCGATTTTTTTGAAGTGGCCGATTTTTTTCTATAATTTAGATGAAGAAGATATTGATTTATTAGGAATAGATATTGTTTGGTTTTAAGAAGAGATGATTAGTTAGGAGATATAGGTGCAACTAGAAATCGAAATGTCCCTTGAGTTACCCGGTTCGGTACTGGTACTGATTTTTTCGGTATAAGTAACGAATACTGATTCGAAGAAATTTTTGGGACCGAATATCGAACCGAATATGAGAATTTGGTATTAGTTCGGTTCGGGAAAACGGTATGGAAAACTCATCCATACTCTTGACAACCTAATTTTGTTGCAGTTGATATTCATTTAAGAACTTGAGATCCAAATTGAATCACAAAAAATTAGTTGAAAAAAAATCTAACATAAATTAAAATTAAATTTTTCTCTCTCATCTTTCCTATTTTGTCTCTCATCCCTCCTCTCTCCTCCCTCTCTCTTATCTTCTCTTTTCTTTATCATCTCTCCATAACATGTACACAAATAATATAATATAAACGAATTCTTAGAAACATTATTATAGTTTGTAGACACATTATGAAAACTCTAAATCTACAAAGATCTTATATAACATGTAAACACAAACTAAATCAATAAAATTAAATCTAAACATATCATTTATGACCACAATATGAACCTTATGAACACCCTAGCATTTTTTTATTAAACTTGTTTGTGCATGATATCTTCAACTTATAAGCAATGTGTGTATGTTAATACGGTGATAACAAATACACCGGAAGAGAGAAAGAGATAACAATAAAATTTCATTAAAATTTTCATTTATTTTTGTTTAATTAATAAGAATAATTATCTTTTTAATTATCTCATTAATTATCATAAATTGATGGTTTAAGATGAATCTCACATATTTCGTAGTTCTTAAATGATTAACCCCTTTTGTTGCATTATTTATAATATATTCAATAACTTAACCTCTTTATAAGGGACATTGTTATAACAAGGATCAAACAAAAATGCTAATTATTTAACAAAATACGAAAACAGACAACTCACGTACAAAAACATATATGATTTTACATTAACGATAAAAAAAGATGTGTGGGTGACTTTGGTTGTGTCTTCAGGTCGCGAGACAAAGTCACGTGAATCACATGTGATTTTGTGCATGACATTAACATAAAATCACATTGAATTCGACCGTTTTCTGATCCTTTTAAATAAGTATTATTTTCGTTTGAACCTGACTCGCCATTGGTAT
This sequence comes from Silybum marianum, assembly GCA_036898165.1. Classification (NCBI taxonomy): domain Eukaryota; kingdom Viridiplantae; phylum Streptophyta; class Magnoliopsida; order Asterales; family Asteraceae; genus Silybum; species Silybum marianum. The sequence goes on along the minus strand of CM072537.1, from coordinate 18,129,960 downwards.
TATGATATACTAGAAACATGCTCGCACAATTAAACAAGATAAATGTCGATTTTATGTTGTTTAAAAACATGAAAAAAACTTTTTTGAATTTTCCTTTCTTTTAATTTCCTTCAATTTCGAAAACACATATAGAAAAATTATTTATCATCCTTTCTTTTATTTTCTCCATAAATTCGAGAACACATTGTGAATGTTTCATTTTATAAGTTCCCTCTATTGATTTTATACTACGTTTTTGTATAGTTTTGAAAAATACGATGATGTTTTATATTTGAATAAAATATAAATTTGAAGACCCCGTAAAAAAATTAATACATGTATGTATATATATATATATAGAGAGAGAGAGAGAGATAGAGGAAAGTCCAAATGCGAACTCAAATTTGGTTGTGAACGTAAGAACAAATGAGAGTGCGACATATGTCTGAATATAGATTATTCAGACTGAATATACAAAGAAATATTCAGACCGAATATACTATATATTCAGACTGAATATATACTATATTCGGTCTGAATATTTGTTTGAATGAGACACGTGTCGCACTCTCATTTGTCCTCACGTTCACAACCAAATTTGAGTTCTCATTTAAACCTGCCCCTATATATGTATATCAATATTAGTATCAAATTTACATTTTTAAGGTTTTTTTTTTCATTTATATAAGATTTTAGTTCAATTTTTAATATAGGTTTGATAACAAAGTAATTTATTTTAGATTTAATAATATAGTTTTTTTTATATAAATAATTTTTTTTTCAATTTTCTTATTATAATTTAGTTTAAGTTTAACCTCAAATTAATTTATTTTAGATTAATATAATAACATTTTATAAAAATAATAATTAAAAGGTATATTAAAATTCAATAATTATCTTTATTGTATTTATAATGAAAATAAAATGTTTATCCATATTTGATTATGTTTATTAACTAGTTATATGATTTCAAAATATAGCTTTAAAAAGTTATAGTTATATATTATTTATTTGTAATTTTGAATTTAAGTAATATACATAATTAAACTATACTTGATACTTAAAAATTGAATGTTGAAACTTTAACCTATATATTTTATAATATAGTATAGTAAATAAACAACATGAACACAACTATTTAATGTGTTTGTAATCTCAATAATTCTATACTATAGGACAAAATAAGTGTCCTAGATGTTAAAAACACTTCAAGTATGGAAACATTATCATATATTATAAGGGTACTCGCGCAATGTAGCGATTTCCATCTTAATTTCAATGTTTTATTTTATTTGTTGTCTTTATCAATGTTATAATACGATTTTATTAGTTTTGAAAAAAGAGATTTTATTTTTTGTATATTATCTTTAATTCAGTTTTTTAATTATAATCTAGATTTATAATGAAAGTAATATATTTTGGTTTAATAATATAATTTTTTTTAAATATAATAAGTAAGTATTTTGTTAGAGTTGAATGATTATCCTAATTATATGTTAGATTTTTTATATTCAAAATTAGATGTTTATCTATATAGTTAGTTGTATAGTTAGTTACACAAATTCAAACGTGAAGTTTTAATAAGTTGTAGCAATGCATGTATAACTTGTATTTTTGAATTTTAAGTAATTATGCTTTAATCAATTATACTTATTGCATAATAATATGTTTTAAGAGTTTTTGTCAAATGCTTTATAATATAGTATAGATATATATATATATATATGTTGGGATGGGGTTTAAATACAAACTCAAATTTAGTTGTAAATGTAAAGGAGAGCATAACACGTGTCTCATTCAATATGAATATATTCAGATTGAATGTTGCGTTATTTTCTCTGAATGCATGTTATTCATATGAATAATGTATGAACTTCATCTTAGTTATTTATACCGAATGCTCTTCATTACTCAGACTGAGTGGGACACGTGTCGCGTTCTTCTTTATCCTCTGTAGTATTTTTACTTTATTTATTTTTAAATAAAAACATAAAGTTTGAAATGTTAATTAAATTTTAATAAAAAAATTGGATAATCTATTCTTTTTAATTTGATGCATTATATATATATATATATAGAGAGAGAGAGAGAGAGATGCGGGTTCATGCGAAGACGGTAACAATTTATGGGAAAACGATGACAATCATCAACCAATCATTTTGTACACGAAATTTTTTTGTACTAGCATCAAAAATGACACGTGCGACTTTTGTCGGGGGAAAGTATAGGCTAATCATATATGATTTTTGTATGTGAATCATTTGTGATTTTGTACATGAATCATATGTGATTTTGTACAAAATGATTGGCTGGGGATTGTCTTTGCATTCTCGTAAATTGTACCATTCTCGCATTAACTTCTTTCTATATATATATATATATCAATTCTTAATCAAATTTCAAAATTTCAAATAGAGGTGTATATTCACATTCAAATTTACACTACGCCCTCGGTAAAAGTTTATTTTTATTTAAATTGGAGGATTTACGACGGATTATTTATTTTTATTACTAATTCCGTAATTACTACCTACGTATTTTCGAATTCCGACGGTTTTGTTACTTTTCATTTAAGACCGTTGAAAATTACCGACGGAACAAACCCCTCGGAACTCGATATTCTAGCAGTGGTTATATAATATTTTTATTATATTATGCACTATGTAGAGCTTATTATTACACACACACACATATATATATATATAACTTATTAATACATTTAAGGTTTATGCCAATTGATAAACATATTCAAATAAATAAGATAAACTTGAGCTCTATTAAAGTAACAAAATATTTAGTAAAATTAATAACCATTAAAAGATCCTCTCGCTCACACATAGCAACATATTACGTATATACACTTCTAGTACATATAATCAGTGGCGGATGTAGCATGTAAAAAAGGGGGAGAGGGGGGGAGGGGGTCCAAGGACCCCAGTGAATTGTTAAAAGAAAAATTATACGGGCTAAAAAATATCAAAAATACTAAATTTAGCCTTAGTTCCCCCAAGTAAAATTTTCCAGTGGATTCCATCTTGCCCGCGATCGACAAAAACACTAAAAAGTCTGTTGAAATCGATAAGAAAAACCGAAAAAATTCTTTGAAATCGTCAAAAACACTAAAAAATCCTTTGAAATCAATTAAAAAACTTCAAAAAAATTCCCGAAACACGTCGCGTGACTTTACGCGCCTTTAGTTTATCTTAATGGAACCCCAGTGAACGAAAATTCTGAATCCGCTACTGGATATAATAATAATAATAATAATAATAATTTTAGTATAATGTTAATTTTTTTTATACTTATTTACTATTAATAAATTTAATAATAATAGTAATAATAATTCACATATTCTTTTCCTTAATAAATATTATTTCAAAAATTTAATGATGAACAAAAAGGAAAATATTAAATTATACATGTGAAGCATAATCGAAGAGTCTGACTCAAACAAATAGTATATAAATCCCCCATCTTTCAATGCAATCCCACACACAATTCTCTCTCTCTCTCTCTCTCTCTCTCTCTCTCTCTATCTCTCTATCTCTCTCTCTCTCTCTCTAACCTAACACAGCCATGGCTACGATCAAGTCCTCCGCCGTCGTTCTGCTACTATTTACGGCGGCGACGGTGGCCGTGGTGGTGGCGGAACTTCAAAGCTTTGAACATCCGGTGAAATCCGACGGATCTCTTAGCTTTTTAGTGGTTGGTGACTGGGGGAGAAGAGGACTCTACAACCAATCCCACGTCGCTTATCAGGTAAATTAATTATATTCCTCTTAATCACACAGTTAATTAAATTACTGAATTTTAAGTTCAATTTCCTTCATGGTGATATCGAAATCTCCACTTGCAAATTAGTAAAATCGTATTCAACTGGACTTAATTAATTGCTCATCTGTTGCTAATTAGAATCGGTTGCTGCTAATTAAAACTAATTAACAAACAGATTGATCGTCTGACTTAGCTTTCAGATCAAATTCCCTACCATACGTCTGATCGGAAGTATAAATTAAGAGGATTGTTATATGTATAATTTGATGAATGATCTTCGAAAAAGACGAAAAACTGATTGAATTAATTAGGTTTTGCAGGATCGATTTACGTATAAAAATCTGTTTTAACGATATATGGAATGCCGTATTCGTTTGATTACTGAAAAGTTAATTAAATCCTTTAATTACAATTTGAAGAATTTGGTGGATTTTGTACTTATTTTGAAAACAGAAACACGAGTATACAATAATTCTACTCTTCTGACATTTTCTGTTTCAGTTGTATCCATAATTATGTTTTAGATATATGTCAACAATTAATCTTTTTAATTACGTTATTCATTTAATTATAACGAGAGAGGTTCCGGAAAAAACTATTAAAAAAGAGAAAACTAAAAAACATCTCGAGATCCCGTCATCTGGACGGTATTTTTTTCTATGTATCAGTGCATATGCACAAATGCATGTTAGGGCATACCGTTCAGAATCTCCAGATGCAGGTCTCCTAGGGTTTATTCAGTTTTTTTTTTACGTTTTCTCCTGAACCTTGCCTTAATTATAACTATACTTACACATATAGATCCAAAGAGGGGTGTTCAAATACAACCCCTCTAAATCTTACAACCCATGCAACCTATTTATCCACCATTCATTTTCTTTTAATTTTGTTTTTTTTTTTGTTTTTTTAATTAAAAGTAGTTACAACCGACTAAATCATAACCGTTAAATAATCAAATGGATGCTCATGATTTGGTTGTAAAGGTTGTACGAATATAAATGGTTATATAATAATGTCCCTCTAGATCCAAAACTGTAAATTTTATGGTAAATTATATTTTTGGTGTGTTTGTTACGTGAAATTATTGGATATCGTTCTTATAGTTCGTTTATTACATTTTCAGTAATTATGGTTTTATTTTTATTACGAATTTGGTCCATGCATCACAACTCATTAATATTTGTCTGTTATATAAATATTCATGTAGTAACATTTTTGTGTGACAATAACCTTTTACCCGTAATTCTGATTTTTATAACAAATTTAAAGGAGATGATGGATAACTTTCGACGTGTAACTTGATAAAGAAGTGAAACTATTTGTTTGAACACCAAACACTCCAAAATATACCCCTTTCATTGTTAAACATTACTACAAAACAAATTACTTTTACCTATAATATCACCTAGAGAAATTTCCGTTGGTGATTACCAACAGATCATCCGAAAAATACTAGTGGTTCAGTAAAATCCGATGTTTTTCTAGAAAATACCAACAGATCATAGTACAGTAATCTGTCACTGATTTGAATTATCTAACAACTTTTATGACGGTTTTGTAACAAACAACCCTGTGGCAATGGATTTGTAACAAATCACTCAGTAACAAATCACCCTACAAATTTCCCAAAAAAAATCTATAGTTAAAAATCTTCCATTTAGTAGTGCTTCGATGCAGCTTTTATGTAAGATCAGCTGAAATTGTCGGACTATCAGTTATCAACTTTTTTTTCGCAAAAAGTAAGGTGATGAATCATAAAACACAAGTAAAAGAAATTTATCTGCTTTTATTAGTTGGAGATTGTGGTCCTACCATGGTGCATATTGGGAATTGGGTAACCCAACTCATGCAGATATGAATGTCAATTTATTTATTGAAAGGGACAAAAAGAGATATTTTAATACATCAAAAATTAATGTTTTATTTTATAATTTTTATAATCTTTTTGTATTTTAAATGTTTCAATTAGATGGGGGTCATGGGGGAGAAAATGGACGTCGACTTCATTGTATCCACAGGTGACAATTTTTACGATAGTGGATTAATTGACGAAGATGATCCTGCGTTTTTCGAGTCTTTCACTGCTGTTTATACTGCCCCAAGCTTACAAAAACAATGGTATTCTGGTATGTGATCGAAACCTTTTCTCTAAATCTACTTTTAAAAAAGCATTTATAATATATCATAATAATTCATCTAAGATGAATTATTATGATATATTATAAATGCTTTTAGAAGTTCAGAAGTCTGTTTTTAAATTTATGTAACATGAATCATCTTACATGGATTTAAAAAATAGACTCGTGAACTTCTTATATAGCATCTTTGATAAATTCTTTAGAATGAAGATTTTGGGATCTTTGCTCTAACAGATTCGTCAGAGCTTTCTTTAAAATGGAAAAAGTAGAAAAATGATTTTTTTAATTCTTTCTATCAATGATAATCTTTGAAATCAAATGTTTGAGAGAAAAAAATAATATTTTATGATTTGTGGTGAATATTTTAATAATATAAATAACATTGAAATCTCTAAGATAAATGGAGAAGGTGTTGAAGATTAACCTAAATTTTTTCCGTTGATTTTGAATTTTGATTTTTCATTTTGGAGCATCTGTAAGAAATGCTTATAAACTTAACGATGTGATTTACGTCTATAACAGTTAAAATAGGAATTTGGTGGTTTTAGAGGTTTGGATTTGCTCTAACAACTATGTTATAATGTATGTTAAAATAGAGTAAAGAAAAACGAGAAGGTGAAATCTCCAAATTTGAATAAATCTTTACGAGTATTTTCAACATCTATTTTATAATTTTTCTAAAATAAAATGTCAAAAAAAAATCACATCCAACTTCAACAACGACTCTATTTAAACAATTTTATCATTAACTACATTATTGAACTATCCAATAAATTTTAATAACATATATTTATGTTACCTAAACATTTATTTCCAATACATTTTATTGGTGTGAAAGAATTAAAATACCATTTCCTCACTTCTATATAGAACTTCAAAAATTTCTTTAAATTTAGAGATTTTCGGTTATCATTTTTTTTTTCTATTTTACCATATAATATAGTATAATTGTTGGAGTACAAATCTCTCATAAATTACGAAAAGTTATATTATATCATAGTTGTTGAAAACGTTCAATAAAATCCAATATTTAAGATTGAAAAATAATATTTTAAACTTTCTTATTTAAAAAGAAAATAAATATTTTAGCAATTATATTCAATATTTCAATAAAATAATTAATATTAGAATGTATAAAATAACTAAAAACTTCTATCACTTATAGGTTGATTTTATTTTTGCAGTATTGGGTAACCATGACTACAGGGGTAATGCCTTGGCACAATTAAGCCCAGCCCTCAGACAAAGAGATAGCAAATGGCTTTGCCTTAGATCTTTTATCCTACATGCTGGTATTTTTCTTTCTTTAATTAATTTCTATTTTTGTAATTCAAAAATTATTTATAAAATAAAAAAAAATCTATTTGTTTATTTTTTGAATTTTAATGCAGAACACGTCGATTTTTTCTTTGTTGATACAACACCTTTCCAAGATAAATATTTTTCAGAAACAGATCAAGAATATGATTGGAGAGGTGTTCTTCCTCGAGAAAACTATCTTTCGGATCTTTTACAGGTGAGAGCTTTATTCGGTCTCTAATGATAATGAATGCCAAAATAATTACCCACAAAAATTAGTTATAGTTATAAAATACAGTACAAAACATTAATAAATAAGATTAAATGTTAATAATTTGTGATTAAAGTTTTTTTGGTTCCATCATTAAGCTCTTAATCATCAAATATCAAATTTAAGTTTTGATAAGCCATTGTAGCTTCTCACTTTTCTGGTGATGATCCCTATGATAACACGTTTAGGGATATTTAGTTCGCGGAATTTAAAGAAATTTGAGGTAACTGGAGCCTTTGACCAAATTCCTTAACGGTGTTTGGTTCATGGAATAAATAGATTGGTTTCCATCGGATTCCACCGAATTCCACGGTTGAGGGATTTGATCATTCCTTAGCATAGGAAGGATTTTGAATTCCATTTCGTAGCAAACATAACATAATTTAGACATTTCTTTTAGAAAGACAAAAATAAATTTAACCACCGCCCCACCCGCATCGGCAACATATCCGTCGCCATCGCCGTTGCTGCCACCACCATGAATTAATATATCATCAATAATTTTAGAATTCGATCCACCACCGCACCACACCCACCGCTACCCCCACCCCCACCCACCATCACCACCACGCCACTATTTTAGGCCGTCATAGTCGCCACCCCCACGCTCTATCCCACCCCACCACCACACCACTATTGCCATTGTCACCTCCCACCTGCATATTTCTATTCTTTTACGAGATTCCATTCCAATTCCTATCAACCAAACGCGTGGTCAAATTCCATCAAATTTCATTCCAATTCCTTCAAAGTCAAATTTCTTTGATGGATTCCAATTTCATTTAATTCCATTATGCAAACCAAACACCTCCTTAATTTTCCGCGATTATCCCTAGGATGACACTTACTTTCCGATGATGATCCCTATGATGACACACTCAGTCTTTCGACGACCCTTGTGATGATGATACATGTCGAATCATAATTGTGACACTTTTTTTTTGTTAATCATGAGTATCTGGCCTAGTTTGCACGCTCCTCGACTAATCTCATTGGCCTTGTACCCATTAGCATTGAAGGGACTCGAATCAGTGACATTTACATTTGGGCTAGGATCCACTACAAGAAGATTGGATTTATAAGACACCACTAATAAAAAGCATCATAATAGACTATTTTATAGGACACATATTATAGGACCAAAAAATAAAGCATCCTATCTAAAGGCGTTGTAATAAGTTTATAGAACACTTTTGGGCGTCGTAACAAGTTTATTGGGACACTTTTGATAAATAAATAAAAAACATCGCATTAGTGTTATAAGATACTTTTTTCAAATTGTGTCCTATAAAATAGCTAATATGACATTTTTTAATAAAAGTGTTCTAATAAACATTTTACAACGCTCAAAAGCGTCCTATAAACTTATTACAACGCCTTTAGATAGGACCTCATTTATTGGTCATAGGATATGTGCCCTATAAAATAGTTTATTAGGACGCTTTCAAATTGTTGGTGGCAGTTTTGTTGTAGTGGGAGGAGCTCCATTGTAACCAACCCCTCAAAGTCGTGAATATTGAGTAGTGAAATGGGAAAACCTTAGCCTCTACAACCATTCACTCCTGTATATATTAGGGGGTCATGTTCCATATCGGTCCACAATATATCTAATTAACCCGTTGTGTCTTATCTCCTAGCCTATAAACCGTCTCATCCTTGATTACCTCATCTTATATTTGCTCCATTTGAAATACAACGTCGATGAAGGCGTGTAGGTGATTGCATTCCGGCTCGTAGCATAGAATTACAAAAGCCCTGCCAAGACCCATGTGCAGCATTAAAGAGAAATATGATCAAGAGTGGTTCAAATATATATATATAGGGGCGAGTTTAAATGAGAACTCAAATTTGGTTGTGAACGTGAGGACAAATGAGAGCGCGACACGTGTCATATTCAGACTGAATAATCAAAGAAATATTCAGACCGAATAAAACTGAATATAGTATTTATTCAGTCTGAATAAATACAATATTCAGTTTTATTCGGTCTGAATATTTATTTGAATATGAATAATCTACATTTAGACACGTGTCGCGCTCTCATTTGTCCTCACGTTCACAACCAAATTTGAGTTCTCGTTTGAACTTTCCCCTCTCTCTCTATATATACTAGAAGGGTACTCGCGCAATGCAGCGAGATACATCTCAGTTTTAAGTTTCGTTTCAATTTTTGTCTCTATCGATGTTCTAATGGTTTTATGTGGTTTTAAGAAACGATTTTGATGTCTCATTTAAAAGTTCTTTTTTTATGTAATTTCTTTAATTCAAAATTTTTATCATAATTAACTTTAGGTTTAATAACGAATATAACTTTTTATATAGATGATAATTAAGTATTCTGATAGAACTCAATAATTATCTTAATTATATTTTAGATTTTTTATATTTAAAATTAGTTGTTTATCTTGTATTTGATCATATTTATCTGTAGTTAGTTACACGAAATGAAGTTTTAATAAGTTGTATTTACGCATAATTTATTTGTAATCTTAAAAATTAAGTAATTAGCATTAAATAGCAATACTAAGACTTAAAAAGTTGTTTTTAAAGTTTTTGGCCAAATGCTTTATAATATAGTATATATATATATATATAAAGAATTTCTTTTTTATACTTCTTACTATTATTCGATGGTGTCAATCAATTTTATAATAGGTCCCCAAAGATTAATAGTGAATTTCGATGGGAGCTCCTCTTCCAGCAATAACTCGTTGATAGCTATTTGCCGCCAACCACAAACGACTGCCTAAATTGATTCTCTTTTACCAATTACATCATAGATATTAAAAAAAAAAAATCCACCGGAAATTTCCTGCAGATTACAAATTCATTTTTTTTGCCCGTGATGGTCAATTAATTCGCCGGTGATTACTTTTTCTAATAGATTACAGATGGATATTAGGATATAGTGAGTCCTTTTTGAATTTTTGCACTAATATAAAAAGGTTAAATTTTAATGAAATATAGGTGGGGTTTGTTTTTTAAGAAGTGCTGAAGTCTGATTTCAGTTCTAAAATAGTTATGAAACGTCTAAATGAATCAGACATAAGTAATGATTAAGAGCTTAAAATGAAAAAACAAACAAGGCCATAGCGAGTGAGTTTTGTTTGGTTGATACACAGGACGTGGATGCAGCATTAAAAGAATCAAGTGCCAAATGGAAAATAGTGGTAGGACATCATACCATATTCAGTGCTGGTCACCATGGCAATACAGAAGAGCTTGTGGACAAACTTTTGCCCATTCTTCAGGTATATATCCTAATCTCATATATATATATATATATATAATATTATATATATAGAGAGAGGAACGTTCAAATACGAATTTAAATTTGGTTATGAACGTGAGAACAAATGAAAACACGACGCATGTCATATTCAGTTTGAATATTTTCCTTCATTATTCAGACTGAATATGGCACGTGTCGCGCTCTCTTTTGTCCTTACTTTCATAACTAAATTTGAGTTCTCATTTGAACCCACCCCTATATATATATATACGAGGACGGTACCATTCAACGAGAATATGAGGACGATCCTCAGCCAATTATTTTGTACATGAAATTTTTTTCACGTACAAAATCATATGTGATTTTGTACATGAAAAATTTAATGTACAAAATGATTGGCTGAGGATTGTCCTCGCATTCTCGTAAACTGTTACCGTCCTCGCATGAACCTCCCTTCCCCCCCCCCCTCTCTCTCTCTCTCTCTCTCTCTCTCTATATATATATATATATATAGGACAAAGTTATTCGAGAAACAACATTTGGATTTCTGTTTGTAACGAAATTAAAACATCAATCAATTGTTTTGAATCAAGAATGTGAGTTTTTTACTATCGCTCAACTCCATAAATATATCTGTTTCTATCTGATATATAGAAAAACTGACTTTTTGAATGATGTGAAATAGGCAAACGAGGTGAATCTATACATAAACGGACATGACCATTGCTTGGAGCATATCGGTAGTCAAAACAGGTAATCTTGCTTTCTTTCTTTTTTCCGTCTAGTTTACACCATTTGAAAGACTAAAATACAAATGTGACATTAAAAGTCAACCATTTTAATTAACCCAGAATTAAAAACCAATTTATCATATAAAATAAACAAATTTAGGAAGTATTAAACGTTTATTACAACATTAACTAAGAAAAAAAAGTTATTGAAAAATTACATAAGAAATAAGACAAATTTCATTAATTTCAAAATACCTTTTTAAGTTAGTTACATTTTTTGTCCTGTAGTTTGTTAAAATTTGCTGATTTTTGTTCATGTGGTTTCGAAATTTTGGTTTTCATTCTTATGGTTTGTAATGCATTTCTATTTCCGTCTCCGAGGCCTAAACACTACTTTTAAGTACGAAGAACTAAAATAAAAATGAGTGGTAAACCATAGGGATAAAAAAAATTAATAAATTTTAAATCATAAGAATGAAAAAGCTAATAAATTACAAAACTGTTAAGATAAAAATAGTAATTTCAAAACTATAAGGACAAAAATAGAAAATTTCAACAAATCACATGGACTAAAAACGTAATTGACTCTTTTTTCTTACTATAGATGAATCTAATTAATTTGCATGCATGCATGCATGAATAGTCAGCTGCAGTTTCTAACAAGTGGAGGCGGCTCAAAGGCGTGGCGTGGCGCCGTTAACCCATTTAACCTTGATGAAATGAAGTTTTATTATGATGGCCAAGGTTTCATGGCGGCTGAAATTACTGAAAATGAAGCTTATGTGGCTTTTTATGATATATTTGGCAATATGCTACACAAGTGGAGTAGCTATGAATCCACCACACATAATGCTTCCAAATGAGATTTATGTATTTATGGGTATTTGAATCAGTTTGTATAATTAAATGAGGTTTATGTGTGTAGTAATTTAATTATGGGCTAAAATGTATTGAATTTTATTGTCAATAAGTATGGATTTATGTATCATGTATTTCATATTTCAGTTCGGGAAAAGATGTTTCTTGACCACTCATCATCTAATCTAATCATCGAGTAATCTAAGCATGGTAATATATATATATATATATATGGACAAGTTTAAATGAGAACTTAAATTTGGTTGTGAACGTGAGAACAAATGAGAGCGCAACACGTGTCATATTCAGTCTGAATAATTTACCTTCGGACACATGTCGCACTCTCATTTGTCCTCACGTTCACAACCAAATTTAAGTTCGCATTTGAACTTTCCTCTCTCTCTATATATATATATATTTATTTATATGTACCGTATAAATTAACCAAAGATTGTTACGAGAATGTTCTCAGAAATTTACGTTTGATTGGCTAAACATTGGATACTACGGATATTAGAAAAAGAAAAGCTTTAACAAAACTAAAATTAAGGGTCATTTACTAAAACTTATCCAGGTAAGCGTTTATCAAATCACCTTACCTTACCGAATGAATGTGACAAAGACCAAAAATTTTATTCGGTAAGAGCGAGGCAAGGACCAAGAGTCTTACTCGGTAAGTGAGTGCAACGACTCTTACCAGCACTTACTGGGTAAACTATTGCATACAATATCGTTTTTATGGACTAAAATTTTACTCGGAAAGTAAATAATAGTGCTGAATTTTACTGATAAACACTTATTGGGTAAGTATTTCGTAAACATCCCCTGGAAATCATGTGTATAATATGAACTCAAGTCATGTTAATTAATTTGACAACTATAAATTGATGTATTCTTTGAACTTGTTAATTAAAAAAATTAGCTTGGAATTTTTTTCATTCTCTTCAATATTATTTCCAAAGATTCTTTATTGGGTCTTTTTTTGTATTTTTTATTGAACATTATTGATTGTTAGATATAAAAATTACATTAGAAAAAATATGTATTAATAATAGGGATCTTCATCGGTTGAAATCGAATGAATTTAGGTGGATCCGATTCGATCCAATCATCCATTGGATGTTAGATTTTGTCATCCGATCCAATCCGATTAACATTGGACATCTGATCCGATCCAAATCCAACATATGGTTCATGATTGGATCGTATTGATTTCATCCATTGATTAATATCGTATACTATTAATTATTATATATAGTTATTAATTGAATATTAGTTGGATGATAGTTTTATGGGAAATTAAAAAGACTGAACCAAAAACTAATAAAACTCATCTAAACAATGAGTTATCATTCCTATTTTCTAACTTGCTTATTTGTCCTAAATTGCTAATTTTATAGTAATTGATTTGACTTAATTACTCTAAATTTTAGGTTTGCTCTAAGAAAATAAAATTGGAAATCTAGAAGAAGAAAAAAAGATAAACGACAATTAAAATGATGGAACTCGACGAAATCCTAAAAATTAGAAAATTTTACGAAATTAACTATAAACCAAAAAAGTTACTTGTAATGATGGAATTCGAATAAAAAATAGAAAATGTACTTTATTGACCAAATCGACATAATTTTACCGGATAAAATTGCTTTGACCCCTCCCCTCCCCCCAATTGTGTCAATTGATTTTGGACAAAAGGTTGATACCGACAACCCTAACCGGCACACAATCGGCAGCCTATTTCATAATGTGGGAGAGCATACCTGACTCACTCAGCGGTTGTGACTGTGAGGGCGCCCAGGCTCGAAACCGGGATAATTCGATTTTGGACAAACTTAACCTCCATCCATTACCAATTGAATTACACGCCATTGGCAAAAATGAAGAAAGGGGCATTCCGAGAATTGAACTCGGGACCTCTCGCACTCTAGGCGACTTTTTGATCTATTTTAAATGTGCATCCACTTAGAAAAAGTTATGATATCGGCTATATGGGACAGGTTGAATTGAGAAGATAAATATTTTGCAAGAAAGCGAGAAATATTATATCATATATTATACACAAGTTTAATAATATATGACTAAATACATGTTATATTGACAATATATAAACTTTTAATTATATATGCATGAATAATTATACGTTTATATATTGTCAATATAACATGTATTTAGTCATATATTATTATATATGATATCACACTTTTTATCTTTCAGTAAAATTACCTTCCGGTATGATCCATTATTTCGCTATATATATCCAATTGGTGAAAAAGTAGCCTAAAAAGTAAACATAGATACAACATTTTGTTATTTTGGCAATTTTAATTTGTTGGCTTTCCTCGACGCATTTTCTTTCCCTTAGAATTTTTTTTATTATTTTAATTCATTAATAATAAATTAATGTCCAACTTTAAATATTTTTTATAAATAAAGTATAATCATCATACATTTTCCTACCAAAAATGGATAGAGTTGGCGTGACAAATCGAGAATCACATGCATATATTTTTTGAAGATACTCCAATCGTCAAAATCGTATTATAAAATAAATAATCTGATTCCTTTTTCTATATAATATTTTCCATGTGATTCAAGTGTTTCTTCAATTAAGGGAGCGTTGTTTAAAAAGAAAAAGGTGTGATAAACGTGAGATATTTTTCTTGCAAATATTACAAACCCTTAGGTGCGTTTAGTTATAGAAAATTGTTTTCATTTTCAAAGAAAACGTTTTCAGAAAGTGGAGTTGCGTTTTCATTCTCAGTTTTCTATGAAATTTTTTCAAAACGCGTTTAGTTGAAATTATGGAGTTTTCATTTTTCATTTTTAGAAAATTAGAAAACGCATTTAGTTGTGCATTTTCTACCAGTTTTCATTTTCCATTTTCACTTTTTTTTCAAATTAGAAAGTGTGTGTACACACACATTTTCACGCACGCGCACACACACACACACACACTTGCACAGACACGCACACATACACACATACACTTACACACACTTTCACAGAGACATAAACACACATTCACACATACACACACACATACTTTCACAGACACGCACACACACACACATACACTTACACACACTTTCACAGACATAAACACACATTCACACACACTCACACACACTTTCACTTTCACACAGACATACACACACACACACTTTCACAGACATAAACACACATTCACACACACACACACACACATTCACACACACACACACACACACTTTCACATTCACTTTCACTTTCACACACACACACACACACACACACACATTTTCACATGCACACACATTCACACACGCGCACACACACACTTTCACTTTCACACAGACATACACACACACACTTTCACACACACACATACATTTTCACTTTCACACAGACATACACACACGCTTTCACTTTCACTTTCACTTTCACACAGACATACACACATTCACACATTCACACACACACACACACGCTTTCATAGACATGCACACACACACTTTCACATACATAAACACACATTCACACACACACACACACACTTTCACTTTCACACAGACACACACACACACACTTTCACTTTCACACACACACACACGCACATACATACATTTTCACTTTCACACAGACATACACACACGCACTTTTACTTTTACCTTCACACAGACATACACACATTCATACACACACACACACACACTTTTGCACACACTTTTACTTTTACACAGACATACACACATTCACACATACACACACACTTTTGCACACACACACACACACTCACTTTCACATACACGCACACACACACTTTCATAGAGACACACATACACGCTTTTTCGCACACACACACACTTTCACATACATAAACATACATTCACACACACACACACACACTTTCACTTTCACACAGACATACATACACACTTTCACTTTCACACACTTTCACACAGACATACACACACTTTCACTTTCACAAAGACATACACATATTCACACACACACATTCACACTCACACACACGCACTTTCACACACATATACACACACATTCACAGACACATACACACTTTCACTTTCACAGATACATACATACACACTTTCACTTTCACTTTCACACACACACATTTTCACACACACACACACACATTCACTTGGTGTATCCCAGAAAATCAAGTACACAATGAAAACTCCTCCTTTAGTCGTATATCTCACTTTCTAATTTTCTAAAAATGAAAAATGAAAACTCCTCCATTTCAGCTAAATGCGTTTGTGGATCCCAGAAAATCAAGTACACAATGTATGAAAGTTTTAAAACACAAAGAACACTATGAATAAGAGAGAACCTTTAGTCGTATATCTCACTTGGTAATCGTTTTACGAAGAAGTCGAATGCTTGAAAGATATGATTACAACATGTAAGCTCTCTTTAATGATGTCTAACACCTTCTAATGACTCCTTATACCAATAAAAGGAAACATGAAATAAGGCATTATACACTTGCCTTTTTACAATTAAAGAATAGTTTCCTTATTTTGACACAATAAAAATAAAGTCCTAACAGCGTTTTCTAAAATTTTCATAGAAAACTGATAATGTGTATGTGTGTGTGAAAGTGAATCTGTGTTTGTGTGTTTATGAGAATGTGTATGTGTGAAAATGAAAGTGTGTGTGTGTGTGTGAATGTGTGTGTGTGAATGTGTGTGTGTGTGTGTGTTTGTGCGAATGTGTATGTGTGATAATGAAAGTGTGTGTGTGTGTGTGTGTTTGTGCGAATGTGTATGTGTGTGTTTGTGTGAATGTGTATGTTTATGTCTTTGAAAATGTGTGTGTGTGTGTGTGTGAAAGTGTGTGTGTGTGTGTGTGAAACTGTGTGCGTGTGTGTGAAGGTGTGTGTGCGTGTGTGTGTGTGTGAAAGTGTGTGTGTGTGTGTGTGCGTGAAAGTGTGCGTGTGTATGTGTGAAAGTGTAATTGTGCGTGTGTGTGTGTGAAAGTGTGCGTGTGTGTGTGTGTAAAAGTGTAATTGTACGTGTGTGTGTGTGTGTGTGTATGAAAGTGTAATTGTGCCCTTAGGGCGCGTTTAGTTCGTGAAATTTTTTCTGTTTTCTAGAAAAAAGTTCCAGAGAAAATGAAAATTTGGAAAACACGTTTAGTTCGTTCAGTTTTCAAAAAAATTTCAAAAAAAATTTCATTTTCATTTTCTAAATTTATATTGGATTTAGAAAACAACTTTTTTGAGATTTCAAAATTTTCATTTTCTAAATAATTTTACACATTAACATTCACACTTTCACACACATATACACTTTCATACACACACACACACACACACGCACACTTTCACACACACACGCACACATACACACACGCACACACCTTCACACACATGCACACACCTTCACACACACACACACACACACTTTCACACACACACACACACACACGCACGCGCACACATACACACACTTTCACACACACATTGACATTTACACTTTCACACACACACACACACATTTTCACATACACAAACACACATTCACACACACACACTTTCATACACACACAGAGATACGCACACACATTCACACACACACACACACACTGACACTTTCATTTTCACACACACACACACACACATTTTCAAAGACACAAACAAAAACACACACACACATTCACACAAACACACACACATTCGCGCGCACACACACACACATTCACACCAACACACACACACACACACACACACACATTCACACGCACACACACATCTGCACAAACACACACACACACACACTCACTTTCACACACACATTCACACACACGCACACTTTCACACACACACGCACATTTGCACACACACACACACACGTGCGCGCGCACGCACACTTTCACACACACATTGACACTTTCATTTTCACACACACACACACTCACATTTTCACACACACACACACACACACTTTCACACACACGAACACTTACACACACACACACACTAACATTTTCATTCTTACACACACATATTTACAGACACAATCACACATTCACGCATACACTAACACTTTCATTCTTACACACATACACATTCACACACACACACTGACCCTTTCATTTTCACACACACACATTTTCAAAGACACAAACACAAACATACACATTCACACACTCGCACACATTCACACACACACACATTCACACAAACACACACACGCACTTTCATTTTCACAAATACACATACACATTCGCACAAACACACACACACATTCACACACACACACACACACACACTTTCATTTTCACTCATACACATTCACACAAACACACACGCACACATTCACACACACTTTCACTTTCATACACACACACACTCTCTCTCTCTCATAGACACGCACACTTTCACACACACACACACACTCTCTCTCTCTCTCTATCTCTCCCTCTCATAGACGTGCACACATTCACACACACACACACACATTCATTTTCACACACTTTCACACATACACAAATGCACACACATTCACACACACACACACACATATATTCACTTTCACACACACACACACACACTTTCTATTTGAAAAAATTGAAAAATGAAAACTCCAGGGTGAGTTTAGTTAACTATAAAACGTTTTCAGAAAATGGAATTGAGTTTTCATTTTCAGTTTTCTATGAAAATTTTAGAAAACGCTGTTAGTACTTTATTTTTATTGCGTCAAAATAAGGAAACTATTCTTTAATTGTAAAAAGGCAAGTGTATATAATGCCTTATTTCATGTTTCCTATTATTGGTATGTCCTACTATATAAATAGAGGTGTAAGGGGTCATTAGAAGGTGTTAGACATCATTAGAGAGAACTTACATATTGTAATCGTATCTTTCAAGCATTCGACTTCTTCGTAAAAACGATTACCAAGTGAGATATACGACTAAAGGTTCTCTCTTATTCATCGTGTTCTTCGTGTTTTAAAACTTTCATACATTGTGTACTTGATTTTCTGGGATCCACAAACACATTTAGCTGAAATGGAGGAGTTTTCATTTTTCATTTTTAGAAAATTAGAAAGTGAGATATACGACTAAAGGAGGAGTTTTCATTATGTACTTGATTTTCTGGGATCCACCAAGTAAAAGTGTGTGTGTGTGTGTGTGTGTGTGTGTGAATGTCTGTGTGAAAGTGAAAGTGAAAGTGTGTGTGTGTGTGTGTGAAAGTGTGTGTGTGAATGCGTGTATTTCTATGTGAAAGTGAAAGTAAGTGTGTGTGTGTGTGTGTGAATGTATGTATGTTTGTGTGAAAGTGAAAGTGGGTATGCGTGTGTGTGTGTGTGAAATTAAAAGTGTGTGCGTGTGTGTGTGTGTGTGTGAATGTGTGTGCATGTGTGTGTGAAAGTGTGTGTATGTGTGTGTATGAATATGTGTATGTCTGTGTGAAAGTGAAAATGAAAGTGTAAGTGAAAGTTTGTGTATATCTGTGTGAAAGTATGTGTGTGTGTGTGTGTGAAAGTAAAAGTGTGTGTGTGTGTCTGTGTGAAAGTGAAAGTGTGTGTATGTGTCTGTGTGAAAGTATATGTGTGTGTGCGTGTGTGAAAGTGAAAGTGTGTGTATGTGTCTGTGTGAAAGTATATGTGTGTGTGCGTGTGTGAAAGTGAATGTGTGTGTGTGTGTGTGAAAGTGTATATTTATGTTTGT